>BLSH010061465.1:155035-165075 GCA_018402905.1 Glandirana rugosa
TTGAATCTTCTCTCTCCCCCCTCTCTTTCTCCCCCCTCTCTTTCTCTCTCCTCTCTCCTCTCTCTCTCTCTCTCCCCCCAGGAAGTTGCCAGTCAGACCCAACACTGGGATCATAGGATGTGTGTAGAGGTTGCACATGGGAGAGATTATCCCTGGTCCTGCATCCTCTAATGTATGTCCCTAAAACACATGAATAGCTCATGCATAAATAAATAATTTCTGTATTCACTGACCATTGTCCTAGTCACTGACCATAGTCATAACCATTGGTTGTGTCCGCAGCAGGTATGGTGTATAGGTTTAGGAAAATAGATGATGGATCTATGGTCAAGGTAAAGTATAATGGAGAGCTGTCTAGTAAGTGACGATCACTATACAGAGGGAGCTTGTGTTGCAGTGCATATCCTGGACACTGCAGTGCAAAGTATTATTAATTTTTATCGCTTGAATTATTTTTCCCATTATGGACGTGAGTGGGGCCTCATGTCTAAGTTTTGCCTAAGACCTCACAAAGCCGCATCTGGTCTCCAGGCCTCACAAAGCTGCCTCTGGTCTCCAGCACCCGGCTTTATTTTCAGCATGCCAGGATGTACACCAAATAGAAGAAAAATCGCTAGGAGCCAGGGGAAAAGCTTCTGAGCAAAAGACATTTTCATCTCTCGTCTGCCCAAAACATCTCTCTTAGAGGTTTTTCTTTTCGCAGAGTTTTAGTAACATTTTAAAGTACATTTTTTGTTTTAACAAAAATCCCTGTGGGAGGTAATGGAGGGGTCCCTCATTTCTATTCAATACACACACAAATGAAATTTATACAAGTTTTATTTCAAAAAATCTTTTTCATTTGTTTTCAGATGCAGCATGGTCTGTGCCCGTGGGGACTGTTGGAGGAGAAGTCAAGTTATCCATCTCCTATAAAAACGACCAGTTGTTAATTATGGTGATGCATATTCGGGGTCTGGTAAATATTTGTCGGTTTTTTTGTATTCTTTTAGGTCCACAAACCTAATGAAAAACAAATAAAGGTATACAAGAAAAAATGATATGCTACAGTTTTATAAACATGAGTAGGGCGTTTTCAAAAATGGTACCATTATTTTTTTGTGCCCTGTTTTACTTCTAATTTGAATTTCCATGCTCTGTATAGAAATTGTACATAAATATATGCAAATTAGCACATCTTTTCAATCGGCTTAAAATAAAATGGTTTTATCAGTGCTATAATTATATACCATAACATTTAAAAAAAAAAAAAGTGCAGCTCTCCCCCCATAGAAAACTACACAGTAAGTGACTAATCAGATCGAGTGTATGCAAATCAATATTTGCTTATATACATATATTCAATTTATATGAAGAACTTTCAAATGTGCAGGGTACTTATGAACCCTGTGTAAACAAATGCATGTATGTATACATATAAAGTGTTGTGTGCAACTAATCCTTAAAGGATATGTTCACCTTAGGGAACATGTTATACGTTCCAATATGTTTTTGCTCCTGCTACATCCAGCCCCCCGCATTCCTTTCCTGTGACAGCAGCCGGGGACTTTCTCCCTACACCCACTGTCACAATTTGAAAAGAGCTCCGCCCATATGGCAGCATCATTCATTCACAGACCTCTGTGAATGAATAAACTACAAGTACGGACAGCTTTTGCAGCTGACGGATTGTAGTTCTCAATGAACTATGAGGGCACTGGTGAGCATCCTCATAGTTCATTGATTCTTTTTGGACTGAAGTAACTGTTTACCTGTATCAGAAGTATGGGCAGACAGGTACGCTGACAGGCTGCAGGACCCTGACATTGTACACATGATCTACTGATCATGGGTGCAATGCTTTACAGGCTCCTAGGGAAAAAAATAGTAAATACACATTTTTATACTTTAAAAAAATTTGCATTTTTTTAAAAAGGTGAACATGTCCTTTAAAGTGGTTGTAAAGTCAGTAGTTACAAAATCTGCTGAAAAGCAGGGTTTTTTATAATAGAAGAGACCCTAGAAGTCTCTTCTGTCATAAATGTCCAGCAATCTTTCAGCGTGTAATGTGATTGGAGCTGCACATGTGCAGGTCAGGCCACATTTATGGCCTGCTCTGTGTGCCGCGGCAGTGTGACTTCCATGTGCATGCACGGGAGTGACATCACCTCAGCCCAGCCATTCAAGCAGCTGAAGATACGCGACTCAGAAGGAAGACTAGGTAAAGATGGAAGCACTGGGGACCAGGGAGAGCTATGACAGAGCAGCGCTGCAGGGCTCTGTTTGTAGGTTGGTCTATCATAATGCAGTAATATGCACTGCATTTACTTTACATTACTATGGTAAACCTTGTAAACCTTGTTACACCACTTGTATCTACAGTTAAGCCTATAATAAGGCTTACCTTTAGGTACCCTGAATATCTCCGTGACCGGTGGCTCCCGCACGCATGCGCTGGACTGACATCAGTACGACTCCTGCCAATCACAGCGCCGGAGCCAGCGAACCCGGAAGAAGCTCTGGGAGACATGTTGGCCATCAGAGCAGTGTGCAACAGCTTCGATCTAAGGTAAGTATTTAATAATTACCTAGTATGCGATGCATACTAGCTCATTACGCCTTTGTTTTGCAGGATTTTTGGGTTTTTTTTTTTTTTAGGTTTACAACCTCTTTAAAAGAAATCTTACATTAAAAGGCAGGGTCTGCATATGTGGCTGCCCTTATCCCTTGTTGATAAATCATTTCTTTATGGAAGTTGAAAAGCTTTGCAAGGCTCTTTAAAGTGGCAAGTAGCGCCCAGTTCCACCCCATTGTTTGTTGTCGTGTTTGCTGTGTTGCTATCCCCTCAGATGAAGTGCTTTGGGATGTCCCACTATCTCTGAATTCCTTTAATAAGTCAAAAATCCTGTTATTCCTGATGTACAGTAGCCTAAATATTTTTTCATGAAATTAAACAATGCTGACATCTAGTTTTGATTGTGAGGTTTATTTTGGTCATGGCTAAGTATTCGCAACTTGTGTTAATAGGCATGAGCCTGGACTAAATAATAACTGTTCTGAAAGGAAAGACGTTTAATGAGTTAGTTTTACTAACCACTGCATTGAAAAAAAAATCCTCTTTTTCTCGTAGACCAGAGTTATTTTGTAAGTGTGGCTTCTTTCATAAGCCAATTATTCCCTTATGAATTATGCTGATAATGTTTCTCAGGTATATTACATCAGCTGCTTTGTTGTGTATATTGCATTGTTGTGACATCATACAGAAGAATTGCCAGCTGATGGCCAAGAGAGTGTGTGCTCCTAGAATTAAATAGTAACATACGGATGTCTGTTTAAACTGCTGCTTAATCTTGCTTTAAGCTGTGCATGTGACATTGCAAGTAACAAGGAACTAAAGTCAATCATTTCTAATTAAAGGAAATGTTTAAGTTCTGAAAAAAAATAACGGGGTCATTTTTTTATTGGGCCAGTTTGCATTATTAATATATATATACTTTTTTTTTTTACTACATGAGCTGAAATTAGGTCATCATGCTCAGGGACTCTTGTGTACACAAATAATTTAAATGGCAAAAAAATTACATTATAGCTATGCAATCATTGGATTCTCATAATTTTGTGTATATTGTATTGTGTACAAAAATGTTAACGTGGATTGCTTTTTTTTTTTTTTTATCCCTTGAGGGCCAGTTCACACCACATGCAGTCCAGTGCGTTTTTTTGCATCAAAAATGCATGGATCGTAGGTTATATAGTTCCAGAAAAGAAATTAGAACATGCTGCATTTTTATGCACTGAACTGTACTGGTATACGGTAAAATGCACCAAAAGCGCACTGTAACACAAATGTCCTTATTTAGGGTGAAGAAAAAAGGTGGAAAAATGCACTGGAACGCATCAAAAACACATTAAAAAAGTGTCCAAAATGCACATACAGAAAATTATCCAGAATGCATCCGCATTGCGTTTCTATGGATTGACATAACATTAACAGAATGAGCATTGTGTTTATCAGTGTGTGCAGAAAAAGAATTATAAGTTAACCACTTCCACACCACGCACAGTATATTTACTGCGGCAGTGTGGACGTGTACTGCGAATCGCCGTAAATAAACGGCGATTTGCAGAGTGGCCGCTAGGGGGCGCGAGAGCAGCAGCACGCACGCTCGCTCATGCCCACCGCACTCCGGAGAAGTGTGCCCGTGGCTCGGGCAGACCCGATGTCCGCCGGCGAGCCACGATGAGCTGCCAGAACCAAAGAACGGGGAACCGCCAATGTAAACACAGCGGTCCCCCATTCTGACAGTGGGGACATAAGAGATCTACTGATCCCTGTCACTGAGATCAGTTAGATCTCTTATGCCCCTGACAGCCCAGCCCCCTCACAGTTAGAACATGCCTAGGGGACACAGTTAACCCCTAGATCTCCCCCTGCAGGTTAACCCCTTCACTGCCAATGGCATTTACACAGTAATCAGTGCATTTTTATAGCACTGATCACTGTATAAATGCCAATGGTCCCAAAAAAGTGTCAAAATGGTCCGATATGTCCGCCCCAATATCGCAGTACCGCTAAAAATTGCAGATCACAGCCATTACTAGTAAAACATTTAAAAAAATAAAAATCCCAGAAATGAATTCTCATCAACCGTAAACGTGGCAACTTTTGCGCAAACCAATCAATAAACGCCGATTGCGATTTTGTTGTACCAAAAATATGAGGAAGAATATAAATCGGCCAAAACCGAAGAAAAAAATTTTGTTTTTTAAATATTTTTTGGATTTGTATTTTAGCAAAAAGTAAGAAATATTGTCGCTCTTTTTTTTGTTTATAGCGGTGATCAGAAACGACGCAGAGGTGATCAAATACCACCAAAAGAAAGCTCTATTTGGGGGGAAAAAAGGACACAAATTTTGTTTGGGTACAATGTCGCACGACCGCGCAATTGTCAGTTAAAGCGGCGCAGTGCCGAATCGCAAAAAGTGCTCTGGTCCTAACATGGGAAATCCTTCCGGGGCTGAAGTGGTTAAAGTGGTTGTAAATGCAGGTTTTTTATCTTAATGCAGCCTCCCCAGCACCCCCTAATACTTACCTGAGCCCCATCTCTGTCCAGCGATGTCCACGAGTACCTCTGCTGTCTGCGAGTCTCCTCCTGATTGGCTGAGACACACCAGCGGTGCCATTGGCTCCCATGGCTGTCAATCAAAATCAGTTAGCCAATCAGGAGAGAGAGGAGGCGGGACCGAATGGCACTCCATGTCTGAATGTACACACGGAGCTGCAGCTCGGCTCAGGTGCAGCCATAGCAAGCTGTTTGCTGTGGAGGCACTCAACAGGAGGGAGGGGGCAGGAGCAGCGAAGAGGGACCCAAGAAGAGCAGGATCCAGGCTGCTCTGTGCAAATCCACTGCATAGGGCAGGTAAGTATAACATGTTTGTTATTTAAAAAAAAAAATAGACTTTACAATCACTTTAAGGTTTTTAAATGCCCCCACGTCTTGCAAGAAGACACTGCAGTACAGCACTGGGTGTTTCATCTCAACACAATTTTGGCTACATTTCCCAAATCAGGCCAGAAAGAAAGATGAGGTCATCCTTGCATAGGTGCTATTGGCAGAAGCTGGAGGAAAGGTGAGTATATATACAGGTAGTCCCCGAGTTACATACATCGGACCTAAATACGACTTACAAACAGAAGGAGACAACTGGAAGTAAGAGGAACTCTACCCCTAGGAAGGGAAATCACTCCTGTAAGAGTTGTCATGGGAAAAATGTGTCTCCACTCCAATCCTTGTTTCCACGACAACCCAAAATGTTCAAAATCCAATTGTCACAGGGACAGAAAGTGAGGTGAAGTCTTCTGAACAGGGACACAGACTGCAAAACAAATGTTACAGGGGTGTTAACCCTTCCCTATGCTGTCCAAAATGTAATATTTTTTTGGCTGGAGTTGCACCTAAGAAATGTACCTCTTCCAACTTGCATACAAATTCAACTTAAGAACAAACCTACAGAACCTTGTTTGTAACCCGGCCACTGCCTGCATGTGTATTTTTTTTATTTTTTTATGTATAGGTATTTCTTCACAATTTTAATCAAAGTTGAATGGGGGGGTGGTATTTACAAAGCAACCCTTGCATTTTAGGTCCAATTTAAAGTGGTTGTAAACCTTGGACATGAAATATGAACAATGTACTTGTCTCAATTAAAAGCACTAAGTGTCATTTCTGTCTGCTGCTTTGTTCCTCTGCTATCAGCATTAATCACTTCTGACAAGTTTTCCTGACAGTGGGGGGGATCTCCAGCTGATTGACAGCCTCAACTCTGTTCCTGTGAGCTGTGTGAATTGGGTGTGTGTTCCTTCCCTCCAATCAGCTGTCAAAGCTCTCCTTAGTGAGCTCTGCAGTTTGTATAACCCCTTACACACGGGCAGAATATCAGGAGTCTATTGCGGGTTCAAAAAAATCTGTCCGACATTCTGTTTGTGTGTGTGTGTGTGTGTCGATCTGTCTGACAGAAACCGGCCAATCAGAAAACCTGCAGCTGACCGACTACTACTAATTGTAGTGTTCTGGCAAGAATACAACAGCTCAGCGAGGGATATCGCTGTATTAACATGGTTAATACAGTGGCTTCCGACCGGAACTGTCAGTTTTTAAAAAATGTAGTGTGTACCAGGCTTAACATCAGCTCTATGCCCCCCTTTTTTTGAACGCTCAGACAAGCCTATGCATTCAGCACTTTCAAAGCATGTAGAGAAGAGAAGACTTAAGATAAACAGATACAGTTTATGTAGGAGGATTTATTTCATCTCTGTGTATCACTTGAGGATAGTCACTTCACTGGGTATATGTAAGAGTTTACAACCACTTTAACAATCTTTCTGCAACTTACTTGAAGCTCTGTTCGTTTTCCACTTTCATTTACCGTCACCAAAGTCAGGGCAGTTAACTTTGATTATTTTTCAGAGAAAGAGGCTCTATTTATATTTTCAATCCCAATGACAGTAGGTGATAACAGATTTAAAGATGGCAATAGATGCAAGATGACAGACTGCTATTTAAGTTACCTGTAGGCACAGCTGTCCAAGGCATCTCGTTGGGAGAAAGGGGGGCAGCGGTTGAATATACTAGAAACTGTTGTTTTCCCTTGGATAAGCCAACATCAGATCTGTTTGTAGCGTACCCTCGCCCATCCTTTACCATAAGCTAAGCATGAATGGCTAACCAATATGCTTAGTGTTTATAGTTAAATCGTTTGGTTGAAAAAAAGACACAAGTCTATCCCAGTTCAGCCAGTAGAAGGGAAAAAATTATACAATCCTATACATACAATTCTATACCCACAGCTGATCCAGAGGAAGGCAAAAAAACCCAATACAGCATGATCCAATTTGCTCCAGCAGGGAAAAAAACCCTTCCTGATCCCTCAAGAGGCAATTGGATGTTTCCTGGGTCAACTTTACTTTACCTATAAATATTAGTATCAAGCTATATTATGTGCACCTAGGAAAGAATCCAGGCCTTTCTTAAAACAATCTACTGAGCTGGCCCAAAACCAGCTCTTGAGGGAGTCTATTCCACAATTTCACAGCTTACTGTGGAAAAGCCTTTCCGTATTTGGAGATGAAATCTCTTTTCCTCCAGATGTAAAGAGTGCACCCTTTGTCCTCTGTGATGACCTTAAAGTAAATAGCTCAACACCAAGTTCACTATATGGACCACTTATGTATTTATATATGTTGATCATATCTCCCCTTAATCTCCTCTTTTCAAGAGAGAATAAATTCAGTTCAGCTAATCCTTCCTCATAGCTGAGCTCCTCCATGCCTCTTTTCAGTTTGGTTGTCCTGCTCTGCACTTTCTCCAGTTCACCAATATCCTTTTTATGAACTGCTGCCCAAAACGGAACTGCATATTCCAGATGAGGTCTTAGTAATGATTTGTACAGGGGCAAAATTATGTCTTTCTCTGCAGTCCATACCTCTCTTAATACAAGAAATGATTGTGCTCGCTTTGGAAACCGCTACTTGGCTTTGCATGCTATTAAGCTTATGATCTACCAGAAGACCCAGATCCTTCTCCACCATTGACACTCCCAGTTGCCCCCCCCCCCCCCAGTATGTATGATGTATGCAGATTTTTAGCCCCCAAGTGCATAACTTTACATTTATCAACATTAAACCTCATTTGCCACATAGTTGCCCAATTAAACAGTGCATTGAGGTCGGATTGTAATTCCAGACCCTATATCATTTATAAATATATTAAAAAATAGGGGTCCCAACATCAAACTTTGGGGTACACCCCTGATAACCTTAGACCATTCAGCGTATGAATCATTAACCACTACTCTCTGAATTCTGTCTAGCCAGCTTTCTGTCCATTTACAAACTGATTTTTCCAAGCCTATAGACTTTACTTTTACCACATTAGCCGTGCATGGGGAACTGTGTCAAACACTTTGGCACAATCCAAATATTCTACATCCACAGCCACTCCAAGGTTTTGCTCACTTTCTTTTTTTTTTTGTTTGACAACTTCTGTCCTTCAATAATCCATGCTGTCTGTAAGGCCATATGATAATTAATAATACTGGGCCTGGCGCTGCTTGTCTATTTAATATAAACTTGGTCTCCGTGTGCTGCAAACTATCGTGCCTCTCGGAGCTACAGAGAATATGTACCTCTCAGTCTCACCAATAAAAAATAAAATATAAAAAATGGTATAGATGAATGGGTCCCAGGTTAGACCAGATATTCATAACAAGATGATACAATTATGTTCCCCCTTGCGCGTTTCGTCATCTACATCTTCTGAGAATGCCTCAGAAGACGATGTCGAAACGCGTAAGACGGAGCCAGACTAGCGTCTTACGTCACTTCCGGTTTCAGGAACAAAGGCCGGTGGAACGCACGCCGCTCTTACAGGAAGCGTGCAGGACTTCATCAACATACTAGCAGGCTGTTCCCACTAAGCAAACCTTAAAGTGACCCAGGACTATTGATTTTAATACAGATTTTTTATGTATTGGGAAAAAGGTTTTTTACAAAGCTTTAATGGATTAACAAAAAACACAGTTTTTAAAAGGATCACACTATGGATATTCTCTTCTTCCCTCCTGCATCTGGTTACTAATATTCAATGCTGAGGACACCAGGACCATCGCCACCTGGAAGGATAAGGGATCTCAACCACTGCCAAATAGGCGTCTATGCACTTAACCCCTGCAGGGGTGGTGCCGTTCGGTAAGTGGGGTATCCTTAGGGGAGCACGTGTGACCTGCACTCAAGCACTGGAAGATTTGCATATAACCATCTGCAAGCTGATTAACTGTTACTGGCAAAGTAGCCATTATCAACACTTTTTTGCACTGAGCACTTTGGGGATCATACTGCATATGTTAACCATTTGGACAGATCTGCATATTGACTATCTTAACCACTTGCCGACCGCCGATCGGAGATTGACGGCGGCAAAGTGGCTCTGTAACGCAAAACGCCGTCATACGACGGCGGCTGCGATACAGAGATACTGTGAGCGCGCGCGCGCCCACTGTGTTCGGGGGGGGCCAGGGAGCGGGTGCGGCGGCTTCGATTGCCGCCGGCCACCCGCGATACCCCCCCGGAGCGAATGAGCGGAGGTCCGTGTATGTAAACACGGACCTCCGCTCTGTGTGAGGGGGAAGGGAAGTGATCACAGCCTTCTCGTACATGAAGGCTGTGACCACTTCCTTTCCCCAGCTAGGCAAGTCCCCCTACAGTAAGAACACGCCCAGGGAACATAGTTAACCCTTAGAGCGCCCCCTGCAGGTTAACCCCTTCACTGCCAATGGCATTTACACAGTAATCAGTGCATTTTTATAGCACTGATCGCTGTATAAATGCCAATGGTCCCAAAAAAGTGTCAAAATGTTCCGACATGTCCGCTGAAATATCGCAGTACCGCTAAAAATCGCAGATCGCCGCCATTTTTAGTAAAAAATAAAAAAAAAATAAAAACCCCAAAAATGAATTCTCATCATCCGTAAACGCGGCCACTTTTGCGCAAACCAATCAATAA
>BLSH010061465.1:166358-195558 GCA_018402905.1 Glandirana rugosa
AACCAAAAATGGGGTTGTAGAACAGACACATATTACGAACCCCATTTCCCGACCATTATCGAGAGACAAACGACCTTCCAAACCTCCCGTCCTCCGTGTCAAACCACCTTCGTGGTTCTACCCCACGGTCCACCAGATAGTGTCACAGAAATCGGATCTAATTAAACAACGGTCGGTTACTCGTCGAAGGATTTATAATCATTTAATCTTATCAAATAGATCCCCTCACCTCTCACTACCTATAAAGTTCCCAAAAGGACATTTAAAGGTACACTACATGTCATACGAAGAATTGACGAAGGGCTGGCGCGCGGCAGAAAAGTGCCGCCGTCGGCCCCTCGACCCGCGCTTAGCGGCATTTATTTGCCGCTAAGCGTAAAACCGGTGGTGCCCCCACGCGCGCGCGCGTGGGCGGCGTGAGGACTCCTCACACGGGCGCCGAGCCCGCCTGGGCTACAGGCGGCCGTTCGGCGCTACTCGCCGATGTCCCTTTTCCCCTTGGCGGCTACATTTGTGCCGCCAAAGGGCGGGACAGTCACCCCGTACCCACTAGATGACTAGGGACAGCAGGAGTGCGGCGGGTGCGCGCGCGCGCACCCCCGTGGTGGCCAAAATGCGAATCGCCGTTTATTTACGGCGATTCGCGCCCAGCTCCCCGGCTGCCGCCGTGAAAAGACGGCGCGCGGTCGGGAAGCAGTTAAGAAGCATACTGTACATCACATGGAAATTTACAGGAAAACCCTTGAAATATCCATCACTCTCCACTCCCCTAGATAAACTATTCTAATTTACTAATATTTAGGAAGCTGCTCATTGGCTGGCAACAAATTAATCTAGGCTAAAGACACTGTGATAGACCACCTGGCACCCCATCTTGGTGCTTCCACCAAACTGTGCCTCCTGCCCTCCAAACCTTCCAGCAAACAGAGAGCTATTACCAGCCCTTTACCCCAAGCATTATACACAGACAAGATGTTGGGGTAAAAACCAAAGGAATGACTCTTTATTAAAACACAACTTTATACACCCCAGGAGGACATTCCCCTCTCGGGGGTATTAGCATGACAAGGCATACTTCAAACAGCAATCCAATTAACAGCTAACAAGGAAAGCTAGCCATACACGATCCAAATCAGCAGGAACTGGCCGATATTCAAAGTGTAAATGGGCAGGCTGAATGTACCAAGTTGATCAATCGATCAACTTGGGTACAGCCAGCATGCTGAATTATTTTTCGATTATCGCTAGTGGCTGGAATTGTGCAAATTTTGCAGGAAAGAAATCTGCACAATGTATGGCCAGCCCAACAGTGATTTTAATTAAATAGTAAGCTAACAACTTGTCACTTGGACAAGCCTAGGTGACTCAAGTCATGCCAACTCAGACAGTTTGGCACCAGTTCCCCAGAAAGAAGGCCCAGGGCTATCCAAATCTCATTAACCTGCTTTCACTTGTGTAATCTCTCCACTAGACAAGTCATCATAAGACAAAACTTATACAATGTTCCAGCAATCTGAAAAAGTGGAATTCATTTATCATCTTAGATTTTTTTTGAGGGAGATTGTTGATAAATATTTCTGTCCCAACTGGAGGAGTTTCTCCAACCCTGTCTGCAGGAGGGCCACCATATTTACTCTAACCATTACCCTGTAGAAGATTAATATTCCACCTTTCCATCCACTCCCGAAGGGAGGCTTTATTGTCTTTATTCAGAGAATTAATCCAATCCTCGCTGTCAGCATTCATCACGTTGTTGTCCATCATTAGAGAATGATCTGCTCTCTGAGGCTAAACTGAGCCCTTTTCCATGCTCTGAGAAACAGACAAAATCCCCAGTCTCCTCCATGGGCCATAATCAGTGAGCAGAAGGCTAGCCCCTAGTCCCCTCCAAAAGCCTCTGTTCCAGTTGGGTCTGTTAGAGACACCTTCATCTAGTTCTTTGTGCTTGATATCCTGCACTCCACAGCACACCCCCGGTACTTGCATTAACCACTTCAGGATTTCCCATGTTAGGACCAGAGCACTTTCTCCTATAGTTCACTGACAGACGCAGCTCTCCATTACGTGTGGGGTTTATGCTGGTCTCACTAGGAGTTAACTAGGCAGGGAAAAGAAACAGCTGGCCCCTCCCATGGGGGCCATCCTCTCTTCCCACATAAACCACCTCATAGCATAGCTCTTCAGTTTCAATGCCTAGTTTGCAAGGAGATGACCTTGCTTCCCTTCAAGTGGCCGCCCTTCATCAGGGGGAATTTTTGGCGTCCCTGGACATCAGGGATGCGTACCCATTCATCCACGGCATCAGCGCTTCCTGCACTTCGCAGTGGGAGACCTCTATTTTCAGTTTGTGGCACTCCCCTTCGGCCTGGCCTCAGCACCTCGAGTTTTCACAAAACTGCTAGCCCCGGTGTTGGCGTTGCTCCGACAGAGAGGCATTGCGGTGGTAGCATACCTAGATGACCTGCTCCTGCGAGCAGAGTCTGCTTCGGCTCTGGAGGAGAATGTGAGACTCACAATGACATCGCTGCAGGACTTCGGTTGGTTACTCGGCCTCTCCCTCCCGTCGCCTGGAGTATCTGGGTCTAATTCTGGACACAGAACAGGCAAAGGTGTTCCTCCCTCCAGCCAAGTTACTGTCTCTGCAGTCGGCAGGTTCTGTATGCGGGTGCTAGGGCTCATGATCTCGTCGTTCGAGGCATTTCGCCCAGAGTCACGCTCGTCTCCTTCAGGGAGCGATTCTGGCTCGGTGGGACAGGTCCCCTCGGTCCTTGGACTCTCGGATCCGTCTGAGCTCCCAGACCAGGGCGTCTCTGGCTTGGTGGCTTCGGGACTCGACCCTGACTCAGGGGAAGTTGTTCCTGCCCCTTCAATGGGTGATCATCACCATGAATACCAGTCTTTCAGGCTGGGGAGGGATCCTGGGGCAGCTGTCTGCCCAGGGCCGTTGGTCGGCGCAGGAGGCTCGCCTCCCCATCATTGTCCTGGAGCTAGAGCACTCAGATTGTGCCTTTTTTCACTGGGTGAGATTGCAGGGTCGTCCAATTCGAAATCAATCGGACAATGCCACAGCAGTGGCATATGTGAACCATCAGGGCGGCACAAGGAGTCCAGCAGCTGCGGCGGAGGCAGCTCTGATACTACGTTGGGCGGAACGTCACGGTCCGGCTATCTCTGCCATTTACATTCCCGGTGTGGAGAACTGGCAGGCGGACTTTCTCAGTCGCCAGACGCTGGACCAGGGAGAGTGGTCTCTCCACCCGGAGGTGTTCCATCAGATTTGCCGCAGATGGGGGACGCCAGACGTGGATCTCATGGCGTTTCGATTCAATCACAAGGTGGAGACCTTTGTGTCCAGAACGAAGGATCCGTTGGCAGTGGCCACAGACGCTCTGGTGGCCCCCTGGGGCCATTACCGCCTTCTGTACGCTTTCCCTCAGATAAAAACTGCCTCCGCGATTGATGCGCAGGATAGTGGCGGAGGGTATACCAATAATCCTGGTGGCTCCAGATTGGCCTCGGCGCACTTGGTACGCCGACGTGGTGCACATGGTGGCAGACGCCCCTTGGCGGCTCCTGCTGCGAGATGACCTTCTGTCTCAGGGGCCTATCTTGCACCCTGCTTTACCCTCGCTGGTTTTGACAGCTTGGCTATTGAGTCCCAGGTGCTAAGAGACAGGGGAGTCGCTGACTCAGTGATCCCTATGTTGTGGTAGGCTTGCAAGTGTACTTCCCGCAAGATTTACCACAGCACCTGGAAGGCTTATATAGCTTGGTGCGAGGCGGAGGGTCATAACCCTCGCTCTAATGTCGTGTCCAGGGTCCTGACTTTTTTGCAGTGATGCCTGGCTTTGAGCACACTCAAGGGCCAGATATCGGCTCTGGCGATTCTTTTCCAGAGACCTTGGCTTCGCACTCGTTGATTCGTACCTTTGTACAAGGTGTGCGACATGTGGCGCCTCGGGTGAAGGCTCCGTGGGCTCCGTGGGATCTGAATTTGGTGCTTTCTGTACTTCAGAAACCGTCATATGGGAATATCAGGGAGATTTCCTTACAATTGTTGTCGCAGAAGGTGGCCTTTTTAGTTGCCATCACTTCCGCCAGACGGTGTCTGCATTAGCAGCACTATCGTGCAAGTCTCCCTACCTGGTCCTACATTGGGACAAGGCGGTCTTGCGATCCTCTCCTTCATTCCTTCCGAAGGTGGTTTCTTCCTTTCACATTAATGAAGATATTGTCCTTCCTTCATTGTGCCCTCGTCCGTCACACTCAAAAGAGATTGAGTTGCACACTTTGGACGTAGTGAGGGACTTACGAGTGTACTTGGCTGCCACAGCTTCTTTTCAAAAAGCTGATGCCTTGTTTGGCTGTCAGAGGGTCCGCGCACAGGGATGGCGGCCTCGTTGGCTACGATTTCTTGTTGGATTAGACAGTCCGTGCCCATGCCTATTCTGTTCGGGGCAAGGTTCCCCCTTTTCCGGTCACAGCTCATTCTACCTGGGCTGTTAGTACTTCCTGGGTTCTCAGGCACCAGGTCTCGGTGTCGCAGGTGTGCAAGATGGCCACTTGGCCTCGGTTCACACTTTCACTAAGTTTTATAGTTTGCTGTGCTTGCATCTTCGGATGCTGCTTTTGGCCGCAAAAATTTTGCAGGCGGCAGCGTAGGCGTGTCTGGCGCCTCCTTAGAGGTTCAGTTGGGTACTGTTGTTAGCGTTTACCTCTTTTTGACACAGCTTGGGGACATCCCCACACGTAATGGAGAGCTGCGTCTGTCAGTGAACGATAGGAGAAAAAGGGATTTTATTAAAACTTACCGTAAAATCCTTTTCTCCGAGCTCACTGACAGACGCAGCACCCACCCCTCTGTGCTCTGTTCTTGTACGGCTTGTGTACGAACTGAAGAGCTATGCTATGAGGTGGTTTATGTGGGAAGAGAGGATGGCCCCCATGGGAGGGGCCATCTGTTTCTTTTCCCTGCCTAGTTAGCTCCTAGTGAGACCAGCATAAACCCCACACGTAATGGAGAGCTGCGTCTGTCAGTGAACTTGGAGAAAAGGATTTTACGGTAAGTTTTAATAAAATCACTCTTTTGCAATTTGGCACTGCGTAGCTTTAACTGACAATTGCGCGATCGTGCAACGTGGTACCCAAACAAAATTTGTGTCCATTTTATCCCACAAATAGAGCTTTTTTTTCTTTTTTTTCTGCGGCACTTCTGATCACCGCTATAAACAAAAAAAGAGCAACAATTTTACAAAAAAAAAAAACAATATTTCTTACTTTTTGCTAAAATACAAATCCAAAAAAAAATATAAAAAAATGTATTTATTAATCAGATTTGGCTGATTTCTATTCTTCCTCATATTTGTGGTAAAAGAAAATCACAATCTGTGTTTGATTGGTTTGCGCAAAAGTTGCCGCGTGTACAAGCCATGAGAATCATTTCTGGCATTTTTACAATTATTTTTTTACTAGTAATGGCAGTGATCTGCAATTTTTATCGGGACTGCGATATTGCAGTGGACATGTCGGACATTTTTGACACTTTTTTGGGACCAATGACATTTATGCAACAATCAGAAATTTAAATATCCACTAATTACTCTGTAAATGTAATTGGCAGTGAAGGGGTTAGTCTGCAGAGGCCAGTGAAGGGGTGTTCCCTAGGAGTGTTTTAACTGTGAGGGGGCTGGGCTGGCAGGGGCACCAGAGATCTAACTGATACCGAGTACAGGGATCAGTAGATCTCTGACATGCCGCCTGTCAGAACGGGGAACCGCCGTGTTTACATTGGCTCCCCCTTGTACATCTGGATAGGAGGGATGGCGAGGCGGCATTTAGAGGAACCATTCTCTTCCATTTTCTTCCTTTCTTTCCTTCCACCACCCCTCCTATCTAGTTTACTTGTCTTCTGCTGTTCCTTGGCTGCTGTCTTCCCCCTCCTCTTTCCTGCCAGCTGCTGTAGAAGATGTGTCATGATGGAGAGATGGGAACGGGTCGGTAAATTTGTCATTTACTGGTTCTTTCCTTTTCTGAATGGACAGAGTCAGTGATTGGTACCAATTGGTTCATTCATAACTGAAGCATAGTAAACTGTTTTTTACTATACTTCCATTTCTGAATGAATGGGAGGCTCGGTACACAGCTATTCCTGTCCATTCATTCTGTGCAGCTGAGGCTACATAGATGGAGATTGAGAGCTGAGGTTTGTTTACACCCCTGATATCTCATCAAAGCCCCCCAACAGAGCTCCTAAAATAAATTGTAAAAGAAATAAAATGAAATGGTAAAAAAATAATAAAATTAAAATAAGAATTTAAAACTACTGACAACAGTGAGGGAACTATCAGGATTGCAAAGGTTGCAATTGGGACAGGGCCCTGGCATTTCACCACCGTGGGGAGTCCCGAAGATAGCAGAAAGGGGTCCGCTGCAGAACTCGTGAAAGGGTACTGCTGCAGGACCGTAATAAAGGCACCCGTGATGGGAGTAAAGGGCCCCAGGATCAGAGGGAAGGGCCCTGGCCAGGGGTCAGTGGTGCCTTTCATAATTTATTGCACCGGGGCCCTGAAGGTTCTAGTTACGGCTCTGGGGTAAGGCATTCCATAGGTTTGGAGAGGCTCTAGAAAAGTCCTGGAGGCAAGCATGGGAGGAGGTGATAAGGGAGCTAGAGAGCAGGAGATCTTGAGAAGAATGAAGAGAACGAATAGGTTGGTATTTAGAGATTAGGATAGTGATGTAACTGGGGGCTGAGTTGTGGATGGCTTTGTAAGTAGTTGTTAGTATCTTGAATTGAATTTGTTGGGTGAGTGGAAACCAGTGGAGGGATTGACAGAGAGGAGTAGCAGACACAGAGCGATTGGTAAGGTGGATAAGTCTGGAAGCAATATTCATGATGGACTGAAGGAAGGATAGCCTATGTAGATGAGAACGGAGTTTCAGTAGTCAAGACGAGAGATGACCAGAGATGAGAGATGACCAGGGAGTGGATTAAGAGCTTTGTTGTGTCATTGGTTAGAAAGAGGCGTATTTTGGAGATGTTAGAGAGGTTGAGGCGGCAAGATTTGGACAGTGATTGGATGTGGGGCTTAAAGGAGAGTTCAGAGTCCAGAACTACACCTAGGACCTTAGCATGCAGGGATGGGTTTATAGTTGTGCCATCGATTTTGACAGAGAGATCAGGGGAAGGGGCATATGGGAGAGGAAAAATTTAAAGTTTTGTTTTGGATAAATTGAGTTTGAGGAAGTGGTGTGACATCCAGGCTGATATATCTGTTAGTAAATTAGTGATACCTGAGGAGACAGCGGTGAGGGGTAGAGAAATATATTTGGGTGTCCTCAGCATAGAGGTGGTTTTGGAAGCCATGGGAGGCTATCAACTGACCCAGGGAGGAGGTGTAGATTGAGAATAGGAGAGGTCCAAGGACAGAACCTTGGGGAACCCCAACAGAGAAAGGAAGTGGAGAGGAGGGAGTTGAATTGAAAGTAACACTAGGTGCGGTTGGATAAGTAGGAGGATAACCAGTGAAGAGTACAATCATGGAGGCCAAAAGTGTGGAGTTTTTTGAGGAGGAGTGGATGGTCAACAGTATCAAAGGCAGCAGAGAGGTCCAGGAGTAGGAGTACAGAAAAGTGTCCATTGGTTTTGGCCATTCGTAGATCATTTGTTAGTTTTAGGAGAGCAGTTTCTGTGGAGTGTTGAGGTCAAAAACCAGATTGAAGGGGATCAAGAAGGCTATTATCAGCAAGGTGGTCGTACAGTGGGTTGTAGACCAGACGTTCAAGGAGTTTGGATAAAAAGGGGAGCAAGGAGATGGGAAGTTGTCTAGATTGGATGGGTCCTGGGAGGGCTTTTTAAGTATGGGGCTAACTAGTGCATGTTTTAGAGAGTTGGGAAAGATGCCAGAAGAGAGGGAGAGATTAAAGATGTGAGTTAGAGAGTGTTGAATAGAGCCAGAGGGTGAACGTTTGTGAGGGAATAGGATCCAGAGGGAAGGTGGTGAGATGGACATTGGCAAGTAGTTTAGCAACGTCGTCTATAGTGGTGGGGTTTATAGAGGGAAGTAATGATTGAACTTGTGGGCATGAAGTGTAAAGCATGGAGTGTATCTGAACTGCAGCGAATTGTATCAATCTTCAGCTTGAAGTAATTGGCGATCTCTTGGGCAGTGAGTTGGTGGGTGGAGACAGTGGAGGGCGAAGTAGAGAGTTGAAATTAGAGAAGAGTTGACGGGGACAGGGTGATACGTTTCTGAGAGTGATAAAATAGGTCTGCTTGGCAGTGAGGAGGTTGGAATTATATTTTTGGAGGGCAGTTTTGTATTGGTTGAAATCTTTCGGATTCTTACACCACAGGCTGTGTTTTTTCAGACTTCTAGTATCATCTGTTTGCCAAGGAGTTTGGGGATATAACCCCAGAGGTTAGGAGAAGCAGAAGGGTGAGGGATGTAATGTGGGAATGCGATTTATATGAAAGGATATGCCCCAGTGTCCTGGAGGTTTTGTGTGTGTGGATTTAGAATAAGCAGGATTTGGTGGGTGCAGTAATAAGGAGAGAGCAGAAGTAAGGGTGATAAATATAAGCTGTGGGGTAGAGAAGAGGGGTGAAGTAGAGGTAGCTTAAGGATAGAGGACAAAGCTGTCAGAAGGAGTGGTAGAGAGTGCATGTTGCGAGGAGAACGAGCTGAAGGGATAAACAAGGTCACCTGTGTGGTGATATTCAAAGTATTTTCATGTGTTCATTCGATTTGTGCAGAGTCCAAAGTGTTCCCACTTATAGAAAGAGACTCACTTTGAGAAAGAGCCCCCACAGCAAGTGTGCCTTTCCCAGGAGACGCTTAGATTTATGATGGGAATGGGGGTGGGTGCATTCCAATTAGCAATCAGGAGGTAATATTAAATAGCTGGCTTAACATAGCAAATTTCACTTCAGAAACTACAGGCACTAGAGATAACACCCCATCATTTTTGGTTAAGACAAATAAACATTGCAATGTCAACAGATGCTTAAGCAAAACAACATACCATTATTTAAAAGACATAAGCAAAAGTAGACAGCAGTGTTTTCAGTTTTTGGGTGGAGTTGTCAGCAAGACAGACATACCATTATTTATTTATTTATTTTATTTATGGTACTTATATAGCACCGCCAATTTACGCAGTGCTTTACATATGCATTGTACATTCACATCAGTCCCTACCCTCAAGGAGCTTACAATCTAAAGCCCCTAACTCACATTCATACATACACATAATAGGGCCAATTTAGGCAGGATCCAATTAACCTACCAGCGCGTCTTTGGAGTTTTGGAGGAAACGGGAGTACCTGGAGGAAACCCATGCAGGCACATGGAGAACATGCAAACTCCAGGCAGGTAGTGTCGTCCCATTATTAAAAGACATAAGCAAATGTAGACAGCAGTGTTTTCAGTTTTTGGGTGGAGTTGTCAGCAAGACAGACATACCTGTGGAGGGATAGAGAAGAACATTTTCAGATGAGACATTCAGATGATGAGTGCAGAGTCTGAAGTGTTCCCACTTATAGAAATAGCCCCACTTTGAGAAAGAGCCCCCACAGCCGTGTCTCTGCTTGAAGCCAGCCCTCCCCTTAGGATCTGTACTTAGCACTTTATAGTGGAGCAGGAGGGTTTTTAAGTGTTTCAAGAAAGTTGCATGAAGAATAGTAAATGTTTTGTAAATACTTGCAGAATCTAATAGTCTTTAAATTGATTGTAAAGGCTCCTTTTTATTTATTTATTTATTTTTTTATAACATATACTTACCTCCTCTGTGCCGTTGGAGCCTCCTCTTCTGGGCTCCCTCTTTGCTGCTCCTGGCCCCTCCCTCCTATCGAGTGCACCCACAGCCAGCAGCTTTCTATTCAGATACGGAGCCCCGACCTGACCCGCCCCTTCTCTACCCTGATTGGCTGACTGTCTTTGATAGCCGTGGGAGCCAATGGCTCCGCTGCTGTGTCTCAGCCAATCAGGAGGAGTGTCCTGGATGGCTTAGACATTCGTCGACATCACTGGAGAGAGATGAGGCTCAGGTAAGTAATATAGGGCAGTGTTGGGGGGGGGGGGCTGCTACACACAAAAGGTTTTTTATCTTAATGCATAGAATGCATTAAGATAATAAAACCTGCTGCTTTTACAAGTTGTGTGTATGAGATGTAAAATTATCACCTAGTCATAAACTCTCTGTTTACTCACTTATTTGTCTCTTATTCTTTATGTATTCATTTTACTTTTTTTTTTTTGACTAGCCTCTGCGGGATACCAATGAGCCAAGTCCCTATGTAAAGATTTATCTGTTACCGGATCCACAAAAAACAACCAAGAGAAAAACTAAAGTTGCAAAGAAAACATGCAATCCAACTTATAATGAAATGGTATGAATTTACATGCACTGATTTAGCAATGCATTGCTTAAAAGCTTCCAATGAAAATTTCACCTGTTAGCCCGGGTTCACACTTCTGCGATCTCAGAGATCACATTTGATTCGCACCCGAGGTGCCGATCACATCCGATCTCTGAGCAGTGTGAGTTCAGCCATACACCTGTATGGCTGAACTCGCACTAGATTCGCAAAAAGGTACATGTACCTTTTTTTTCCCCGCACTAGAATCGCATCGAATGGGTGTTCCCACCCATGCGATCCGATTCATGTGCCAGTTCACAGTTCGCACTGCGATCTGTGAACAAAACTGGGGATGTCAATAACTATGTAATGATACCTGCCAGCGGTTCGCATAAGCTGCGGGAAGACTGGGATGCGGGAACCGGCTCTGTAATCGGGCTGGTTCCTGCATCGCACATATCTGAACCAGGGCTTAGGCAGAATACTGTACATACATCCAGACACTTTGACCTCTAAATTTAATGTGTGTGGCAAAACAAAGACTTTGTACTTTAGAGTGTGTAAATTTGAAAATTGTAAGTTACATGTACTGTAGGTTAAATCTTTGTACCATTAAGAATCTTCAAAATACTTCTGTGGTTCTTTAACATTATGTACTCAACTGTGGGTATAGGCTAGTGTATATGGAGGGGTGTGTGTGTGTTTTTTTTTTTTTTAACTGGTTGACGTGTCAACCTGATCAACCCTGCAGCATATTAAGTAATGTTGTTTTTTATATGTCATTATCTTCATCTGTAAATTCTTATTGATGTTTATATAAACCATTAAAAAAATATAATTGAGCCATTAAAATGAACCTTGAACCTCACTTATATCTATTTTAATGTTTATAATTTTATAAACAGTGGTGTATCACAATAAGTAAACCCAGGGGAAATTGTTGACCTCTTCAAACTATTTGAACAGGCTAACATTGATCTTGATTCAAACAGTGCTTATAGATAATAGTGATATACTTAAATAAACACAAGAACAATATTTGCCGTATGTTAGCTTATCCAAGAACAATGTTAACAGATCTAATGGTGTACTGTAAAAAAGTAAGTACTCCCTTTGGCATCAGAAGCTGGTATTGCCAGCAGAACTGACTTGTAGGCATTTTCTGTAACTGCCTACCAGTCTCTGACATTGACATCAACATTTTTAATAACTTCTCCGTGCAAAATTCCTTCAGTTGCAAGATGTTTTTTGTTTTCCATGCATTAAGTGCCTCTTACAAAATCCACCTGTCAAGGTCCCCCTGCTTGTCGCCAAATTATTCCTCTGGCTTTCAGCACAGACCCTACCATATTCACATTGCCCAGCTTGCCAGCGTTTTATATCCCGCATACACGCTGGACACATAATCTCCGTGCTGGGCTCCAGAGAGCTGCACGCTGCTGCACGCTGCTGTGGATTCTGACCCGTTTCCCGGCCAAGCAGTCTGCCACCCCGCTGTGCCTGCGTGTAGATATACCCACATGCAGGCATCATGCCTGGCGTCTGCGTGCCTCTCTTTCTGTTGTGGTGCCTGCCTGGGATAAAGGCCACGCCTCTGTATGCCGAAGGGATGGAGCCTGTTGCCAAGGTTCAATGCCAAGCCTCGGGTTGCCTGGAAACAAGATTATGCCCCAGCTTCAGAGTTAAATATTGGAGTGGGGCCCGGTCTTGCTCTCCACTTTTTACCACTGCTGCCTGTGTGGTTCGTCCCTAACCCCCGCTGTGCCATATCTTGCTCTACCTGGAGCACTGCTGTGTGCTGGACCCAACCCCTGCTTTGCTGTACCCTGCTCTGCCCAGATTGCTGCCCTGGGTGCTGGACTTAACCCTTGTGCCAGATTGCCCTGATTTCCTGTCTGTGCTCAGGACAGCCCTTGTGAATGTAGCCTTACCCAACCCTCTGTTGGCCTGATCCCTGAGTAAAGAACCCTGTGATCACCCCTGCTGTATGTGGCACACCCCTTAAAACAAAAATTCAGTGCGAATTAAATCAGGGCATTGATGGCACAACTTGACATCAAGTTTCCTTAACTCCCTTCTGGTCCTTTGGTTTCGAAAGAGGGACCTTTGTCAGAAAAGGTTTTTGAGGCCAAATCCCTCCCCTCATTTAGTAATGTGGATACCCAGGGTTATCTGTTGCTGCTAGTTCTGTCAAAGCAGGAAAAAACAGTCTCCATATTTATTGAGGCAGTCAAAAGCACACTTCAGTGAGAGGATTCACCTGCTGTTTGGGTTATCACAAGCCTAAACATTTTTCCACACTACCCATTGTTCTATGATTTTCTCTACAACGACTGGAAGCACCTAGATTGACCCTTCCTCTCGTCAAAGCACTTTCCTGTCCTGTTTCCACTGGTAGCGGACTTGGTAGATCCACCTCTCACCCCAATGTGGCTACCATTATTCTGGTGGAAGAAGTTTCTTTATGGATTATACTGACAAGAAACTGGAGGCCCTCTCCTGCTTTGTGTTTTCTAGTGAGCTTTTGAGGCTGCAGAGGTAAATTCAGACTGTTCCTTTGCATTGACAAAATGACATTAATGCTCCACTTTAAGTAACCAGATACATTACTTCATCAGCCTACTATTGGTGCAAATGCGCAAAAGGCCTGGTCTGTTGAAACAAGCCTCCAAAAAGGCATTGTTGTGATTCCCTTTTCTGGGGGGGGGGGGGGGTGCTCCGTGGAGTCAAAATTATCAAGAAAATCACTGTGAGCAAGAGTGGGCACCTTCCCTCAGGCTTGTGAGACTATTGTAAGCTATCTCCATGCAAGGGCTCGCTCTCCTTTCGTCCTTCAAGATCCATGACTCCTTTTTCACTGACAATGTCTAACCCGGTTCATAAAGCAAACAAAATATACCAGCTTGGATAAGCAAAGGACAGAGTTCCAGTCAGAGGGAGCCGGAGGCAATGCCAGTGACTGATCAATAGCAGTGGCATAATCATGAGTCCAGGAGAGCCTGGCACAAAGAGAGAAAAGGAGAAACGCAGATAATTGTGTATTTGCTTACCGTATGATATAACTGTATGATGAATCCAAAGGGAATGTTTCGGGAGTTGTAGCAGGCAGGCAGTACTTGTGTCTGTAGCAGCAGACAACTGATCTTGTGTTTGGTGCAGTTCACGTGATCCAAGGAGGGAAGCAGGCAAGGTGTTGGTGGCAGTGGTGGAACAGACTGGTCAAAGCTGTGGCATCATTGGGAGTCCAGGGAGAACCAGCCCCTAGTAGTTCTGCATGTATTTATGTAATTTCTTTTTTACCCCCACAGTGCTGCTCCATCCATTTCTGACTATTATGACATTTTTATAATTTATTTACGGACACCTTGTAAATCAGCTGAAATTTAGCTGAACTAAATTCACAGATGGTCGGCAACCCTGTGCTGGGATATGAGCATCCCACGTGTTGGAATTGCACATTATTATGTAACACTGCATTTCCTCAAAAATCAATTCTTCAAGTCTGTAAAACATGTAGAGCAGACTACTGTCCACCTTTCCGTAGTCTTCTCAGTCCATTAAAGCTGTAAAAGTTGTGAATTCCAGCATGAATTGTGCTGCTTGTGATTTAGGAGAAATCAATTGCATAGTGGGCTAGAAGGGTACTCCTATGCCTGAGTTGAATATAAATAATATAATTCGACCTTCAGCTGGATTGTATACCAGACTTGTGTTTTAACAAGTGGAGAGTGAATGGTTGATTTTTAACATGATTTTGTAAAATAACTATATTTTTAGCACTGTAGTACCCGAAAAGATTTTCTTGTATACTGTGGATTCTATGATTATTTCAGGTATAAACTGGCTCATGCTTTCTTATAAATTTGACCTCTAAATAATTTTCTTCCCTAGAATGTGGAAAGATTAGTCAGTGTTCCCGTTGAGGTGATGCACTTTGATTATTTATTGTGGCGGTGATTGTCGCTGAGACAGAAAATTATGGGACGATATAAAATTTTACAGGTTTAATGAAAGAGTTGAAATCTCTCAAGTTAGGCATACACCTGACAAAATTCGGCCAGTTCAGCAGGAACCCTTATGTATGTAACCCTCATTGTTCAAAATAAGCCAGTCGCTGGACCAGCTTCTATCGAATGGTCCTCCTGGAAAACCAGCATTCAATCAGCCACTACAGCATTAATCTGTGTAATCTGGGAATGGGGGGTTGTATTCTGCTGGTTGAAAAAAATGTGTATACCCAGCTTTACTGCGGACACAAGTAACAGCACAGGGGGTTCCAAACCCTTCAACATTCTATTAAAATAATAGCTGGATTCCTGCTTTAGAATAAAATCTGGAGGTTACCATTGCTGATCTTTCCTTCTGAAAATAGTAATAATCTAGGTGTCATTCTGATCCAGTGGCTTTAGTATTTTCAGAGGCACTGACCTAGAACAAGCATGCAAGTCAGGATTTCTTACTTTTGTCTAATTCAGTAATCTGCATACTTGTTCCTGGTCAGTGACACAAAATATCGAAGCAAACGACAGACAACTAATACTTTTAGACAGAGTTGAATTTTCTTTAAAATGCATTACTGTGGACAGTGGAATTGCAAAGCAACACAACAGTGAAATGAAGTTCAATGTCATTTTGAAATTATTGCTTTTAATTAGCAAAATGCCATATTCAATATTAAAAAAATAAATAAAAATAAAGTATTTGTCATTTGGCATAACATTTTAGCAAGGAAAGTTTTGAACTGCTTTGGAATTGTTCTGTCTATTTCAAAACTTCAAGCTGAGTTCTGGGATCAGCAAACCTTGTCTAAATACAAGAGACGTGTTTTTACTTGAATCCTGCTGTTCTTCAGATCTGTACAGTAATCCAGTGTGAAACTTTGCCTTCGTGCAGAAGTTTCCTATATTAAGCCCGGTCACTCTCTCTTTTTGCAGGGTAAATTATTTTGTATCTGCACCCATTGTAGTTGTCTACAGGCGGAATATAGTCTATAATGTCTATAGTGGGCGGAACTGCTGGGTTCCTGCCATAGCATAGGGGGTAATTTACTATAGCTCCAAAATGTGCTCCAGCAGTGCCTGAAAATAGTGCCCAATTTCAGGCACTTAAGACTTCAACTCTGGGAAACGGAGCACACATGCAAACAGAACCAAGCACTATTGCAGAGAAGATGCCTGTCAGCTCACATATGCGGGAATCAGTGGCCGCCAATGGGATTCAAACTTGCAAAAAGCAAAGCCCTCCATTTAAAGCTTGTATGCATGTTCATTGACGTAAAGTGTATGGGGATCAGGGTACTACCCTAGGGGACATGTCTTAATAGAATTTTTTTTTAAAACAATTATTTTTAAAGGAGCTGTGATTTTAATAATGATTAAAATGAAAAAAAAAAATCAAATATTCCTTTAAATATCGTGCCTGGGGGGTGCTCTTAGTCTGCCTGTAAAGTGGCGCATCTGTGTGATGATTAGAAAGTGCCACAGCAAAATTACATTTTTTTATAGGGAACCCCCCTTCGGGTCTGGTATGGATTTTAAGGGGAACACAATGCCAATTTAAAAAAAAAAATGACATGGGAGCCCTCCCCAAAATCCATACCAGACCCTTCAGGTTTGGTATGGATTTTAAGGGGAGCCCCGTGCCAAAAATCTTTTAAAAAATGGTGTGGGGGCCCCCCCTTAAAATCCATCCCAGAACCTTATCCGAGCATGCAGGTCAGGATAGGGAGGGGACGAGCAAGCTCCCCACCCCTCCTGAACCATATCAGGCCACATGCCCTCTACATGGGGACCCAAAGCACCTTGTTCCCATGTTGATGGAGACCAAGGGCCTCTTCCCGACAACCCTAGCCGGTGGTTGTCGGGGTCTGCGGGCGGGGAGCTTCATTGCATCTGGATCCCAGGCCCCCCCCCATGTGAATGAGTATGGGGTACATCATGCCCCTACCCATTCACCAAAATAGCTGTGAAAAGTAAAAAAGAAACAGCCGGGTTTTGACAATTCCTTTATTGTATAATAGCTCTCCGGAGTCTTCTTCACGGTTTCTTCTCTCCTGCCGCCATCTTCTCCCGGTTCTCTCTTCTTCCTCGCCGCCATCTTCTGTCGCTGTATTCTATCGCCGCCATCTTCTCCTGCCACTCTCTCTTGCCGCCTTCTCTTTCCACTGTCTTTTTCCTCCCTGCCTCTCTTCTCCTGATGCTGTCTGCTGTCTCTTCTTCCTCCATCCCCCGCTGTCTGACAGTCCTTATGTAGCCACGTGATGTCACAAAGGGGCGTGTTCTCTCCGGGTGACATTATCGGATGGCCATGGCTATTTAGGAGACTTGAGACAGTGGGTGACATTACAATGAAGGAAGATGGCGGCGCGGAAAAACACAGCGGAGGAAGAAGACGGCGGCAGGAGAAGATGGCGGCGGGAGTGACAACATCAGGAGAAGACGGCGACAGAAGATGACAGCGAGGAAGAAGAGAGAACCATGAGAAGATGGCGGCGGGAGATTAGAATCCGGGAAGAAGACACCGGAAAGCTATTTTACAATAAAACAATTGAATTGTCCAAAACCGGCTCTTGTTTTTTTTTACTTTTCACAGCTTTTTTGGTGAATTGGTAGGGTTACGATGTACCCCATACTCATTCCCATAGGGGGGCGGGATCTGGGGGCCCCCTTGTTAAAGGGGGCTTCCAGATTCCGATAAGCCCTCCCCCCTGCAGACCCCGACTAGCACCGGCCAGGATAGTTGGGAAGAGGTCCTAGTCCCTATCAACATGGGGACAATGTGCTTTGAGGGGACCCCAAAGCACCCCACGCATGTTGAATGCATGTGGACTGGTATGGTTCAGGGTTGGGGGACGCTCGCTCATCCCCTCCCTATCCTGACTTGCCAGGCTGCATGCTTGGATAAGGGTCTGGTATGGATTTTGGGGGGGCCACGCCATTTTTGGCATGGGGGTCCCCTCCAAATCCATACTAGACCCAAAGGGCTTGGTATAGGCCTGGGGGGACCCCATGCTTTTTTTTTTATTTTTTTTTTTTTTTTACATTCAGTTGTCCACTGCCACATGAGCATGGTTGTTACCACAATATTAATGCCTCAAATGCAAAACATTCTATGAAAAGAGTCTAATATTAGTAATTGTATTGTCTATGTATGATTGTGGTAAGTTCTGCGGTGTAGTGGTATGTCTGCTACCTTCAAAGCTTTACTGCCTGTGCTCGAATCCCACCAATGGTATCAGCTCTTGAAAGTTAGCATTGTAGTCAGAAGGCATAATTATTCAATGTACATGATTTTGGTGGATTCCCTAATTTTAACTCTTCAAATGCCTGCAATGGTATGTTAATATTCAATAATATTATGGTGTGGTATTCCAAAAATCCAGCTATTTAAAAATCCAGACTAGAATTGGTGTGGGTTCCCCCCCTCGGTCCATACCAGGCCCTTCGGGTCTGGTCTGGATTTTAAGGGGAACCCCGTGCCAAAACCCCCCCCAAAATCCATACCATACCCTTAGATCTAGTATGGATTCGGAGGGGATCCCCCACGACAATTTTTTTTAAAAAAAATGACGTGCTGTTCCCCCCAAAATCCATACCAGACCCTAAGGAGGGGGTGGGTATGAGTGAGCGCCCCCCCCTCCGAACCGTCCCAGGCCACATGCTCTCAACATGGGGGGGTGGGTGCTTTGGGGCAGGGGGGCCCTGCGCCCTTGAACCCCAAAGCACCTTGTCCCCATATTGATGAGGACAAGGGCCTCTTCTCGACAACCCTGGGGTCTGTGGGTGGGGGGCTTATTGGAATCTGGAAGCCCCCTTTAACCAGGGGCCCTCAGATGCCGGCCTCCCCATGTGAATGAGTATGGAGTACATTGTACCCCTACCCATTCACCTTAAAAAAAAGTGCAAAAAAAACACAGTACGCAGGTTTTGAAAGTATTTTATTAAGGCAGCTCCAGCGTCTTCTTTCTTGGCTCTTTTGCGGTCATCTTCTTTCTTCTGAGGGGTCTGCTGCTCTTTTGCGGTGGCTTTTTTTCTTCTGAGGAGTCTGCTGCTCTTTTGCGGGGTCTTCTTTCTTCTGAGGGGTCTTCTTTCTTCTGCTGTTTTGCGGGGTCTCCTGCTCTTTTGCCGGTACTTCTCCCTCTCCACACCGTCTTCTGCTCTTTTGCAGGGTCTTCTCCCTCTCCGGGAGCAGAAGAAAGGAGATGCCTGAGAGGGAGAAGACCCTTCCAAAGAGCAGGAGACGGCACAGAGAGGGAGAAAAATCAGCAAAAGAGCAGAAGATGGCGCAGAGAGGGAGAAGAACTGGCAAAAGAGCAGAAGATGGCGCGGAGAGGGAGAAGTACCATAAAAAGAGCAGAAGACCCTGCAAAAGAGCAGAATAAAGAAGATGCCGGAGGAGTGAGAAGAGCCGGAGAAGAAACGCCGGAGCTGCCTTAATAGAATATTTTAAAAATCTGTGTGTTTTTTTCCCACTTTTTTTTAGGTGAATGGGTAGGGGTACAATGTACCCCATACTCATTCACACGGGGGGGACTGGGTTTTTAAAGGGGGCTTACAGATTTCAATAAGCCCCTGCCCGCAGACTCCTGACAACCACCAGCCAGGGTTGTTGGGAAGAGGCCCTTGTCCTCATCAAAGCAACCACCCCCCCCATGTTGAGGGCATGTGGCCTGGTACGGTTCGGAGAGGGTGGGGACGAGCGAGCCTGCCCTGCCAGGTTGCGTGCATGGATTAGGGTTTGGTATGGATTTTGGGGGGATCCCACCCTATTTTTTTATATTTCGGTGTGGGAGTGTTCCCTCCGAATCCATACTAGACCCAAGGGTCTGGTATGGATTTGGGGCATCAAATTTTTTTTGAATTTGGCATGGGGTTCCCCTTAAAATCCAGACCAGACCTGAAGGACCTGGTATAGATTTGGGGGGGACCCCACGTCAACTGTTTTTTTAAATTTTGGCCCGTTTTTTGTCTGGTTTTTATGATTAGCTGAATTTTGGAATTCCCCACCATAATATTGTATAATTACATACCATTGCATACATTTGAAGAGTTAACATTCTGTAATCAACCAAAATGATGTAAATTGCATAATTATGCCTGCTGACTGCAATGCTAGTTATTAGGAGGTGATACCATCGGTGGGATTTGAACCCAGGTCGTCAAGTTTTGAATGTAGGACAACATACCAGTACACCACAGACCAGACTCATACATAGAAAATACAATTACTATTGTTGTATTTTTTCCATTCTATACAATCATGTATTGCATTTGAGGAATTAATATTATGGTAACAACCATGCTCATGTGGCAGCTGACAGCCGAATGTTCAAAAAAAGGCCGAAAAAATACATGGGGTTCCCCCCCAGGTCCATACCAGGCACTTATCCGAGCATGCAGCCAGGAGGCCAGGAAAGGGAAGAGACCTGGGGGGGGCATGCATTTTTTTAAACTTTCAGCTGTCAGCTGCCACGTGAGCATGGTTTAGGGTGCGCCCCCACCCCAGAGCACCTTGCCCCCCTGTTGATGGGGACAAGGGCCTCTTCCCGGCAACCCTGGGCTGTGATTGTCGGCGTCTGCAGGCAATGACTTATCAGAATCTGAAAGCCCCCTTTAACAAGGGGGCCCCCCAGATCCTGCCTCCCCCATGTGAGTGAGTATGGGGTACATTGTACCCCTACCCATTCACACAAAAATCCACTGCAGGTTCCCGCATTGCACCCGACGCACAGCCAGATCAGATTGGTCCGAATGCGATGCAAATAGCACAGAGATCGCATGTGATTTGCACTGCGGTGTGAATCATATCTGATCTCGGACACCGCAGCAGTGGGAACCGGCCCTAAGGAAGGTAATCCACTTCCCCAAAACGAATTAAAAACTAAAAAGAAACGAAAGGGAAAAACAGCAAACAAGCTCAATTTCCTTTTATTTTGCCAGCAGAAACACAATTATGTACATATTTACTGGCATTAAAGTATTCTACAGTATATATGGTGCTACATTTAGCAAAACAGTTAACAATTGGGTTCTAAGGGCTCTAGGAGCTTACACTCTAAAATTGGACTAAAGTGGACACAGCTTTACTTTCACAGTGTATAACAGCCCACACATTTTATAGAGCAACTGCTCAACACCCACCAGCCCACATCACATTTTTAGCTGCAAAATCATAGAAAGATACTTAACAGTCATTCTAACAAAGCATTACAACATAATAATAAAAAAGGCACATATTCAAACAATAACACCCAACACCACCCCCCCCCCCACACACACACACACACACACCCCCCACACACACACACTCACACACACATTCTACACACATACATCGGTCAGTATTTTCTCATGGAAGAATGCATGGTATGACCAACAATACACACCCAAAACTGACAGCATGATCACATAAACCCACTTTTGATGGTCAAAATGCACAATAATTTCAGCAAACAAACAGCTCTACTGAGACATTTGTCATTATGCACAATATCATTCCTTATCCCACAAAAACCACAGCAAAAAAACTGGCCTCTTGTCAGGCCAAACCAACCCCCCCCTGCAATCCTTTATATAAGATAGGTTGTATTGTTAGCACACTAACACACACCAAATAGAAGTACATGCCCACCAGTATCTTTCAATGTGTCTCTTCAAACTGATCTTACCTGAGCAGCAGCAACACGTAAAAGTCCATATGCGTGCACATAATACATGCCAGTGTTTCTCAGCTCCAGTCCTCAAGACGCCCCAGCAGGTCATGTTTTCAGGCTTTCCATTATTTTGCACATAGTGATGCTGTCACCACTACCTTTACAAACTAATCTCAAGGTTTGCAAAGGTATTTGGTGCATACAAAATGAAATTATATAATTTATGGCTGTTAGGCAATATACAGTATTTATGTGAACATGTTTGCGCCTGTAGATCAACTTTAACCACTTCAGCCCCGGAAGGATTTACTCCCTTCTTGACCAGAGCACTTTTTGCTATTTGGCACTGCGTCAATTTAAATGACAATTGCGCTGTCGTGCAAAGCTGTACCCAAACAAAATTGACCTCCTTTTTTTCCCACAAATAGAGATTTCTTTTGGTGGCATGTGATCACCTCTGTGGTTTTTATTTTTTGTGCTATAAACAAATATTTTTTACTTTTTGCTATAATAAATATCGAAAAAAAATATAAAAAAACAAATCTATTCATCAGTTTAGGCCAATATGTGGTGTTCTACATATTTTTGGTAAATAAAATCACAGTAAGCGTATATTGATTGGTTTGCGCAAAAGTTATCGTGTCTACAAATTATGGGAATAGATTTGACACTTTTTGCAAACACTGACATTTATACAGCGATCAGAGCTAAAAATAGCCACTGATTACTTTAAATTAAATGTCACTGGCAGGGAAGGGGTTAACACTAGGGGCAATCAAGGGGTTAAATGGGCATGACAGGGGTTAAATGGGCATGACAGATCTCACGGTTCCGGCATAGAGGGGAGCAGTAGATCTCTGTCATATCCCCTGACAGAACGGGGAACCGCAGTATTTACATTGCCGGTTCCCCATTCTGCCTCTGTACTAGACGATCGCGGCTCGCCGATGGTCCACCACACTCGCGCAACTGCAGCTGCGCGAACCGCCATGTGTACATGCCGATTCGCACAGGGATGCCAACCTGCTGCAATAAATGTGTGTTAGCCGGTCGGGAAGTGGTTAAATAGAGCGCACACTTTTGGGTTCAGATATAAATTTGTGTATGCTTCACAAATTTAGGTATTTGATTTAAAGTGGAACTTCACCCAAAAAGGGACATTTCCCTTTTCACAATTCCCCATCCACCTCCTTTCCAACTTTTGTCACATTCAATTTTTTTAGTACTGCTCCCAGGCTCAATGCCCCCCCCCCCCTTTCTGCAGCCTCTTGGGTCATGTCACAGGTCCCAGAAGGTGAAAGGACCATTCACACAGCACAGCACAGCACGGCTTGTATATATGCAGTGGGAAGCTGGCTGCGAAGTTAAGGATGGTGCTGGATCATTGGAAAGGTAGAAGTCAGTATTTGTAACTGCTAAATTTTAATTTTGTGTGCCTAAGATCCTCTTTAATTAGTGCCATATTGTTGGTATCATAAAAGCATTTATTTTACTTTTTATCTGTTTCAACCAGTCTTCTAATTTTCTTTTACAGCTTGTTTATGACAGTATTCCTAAAGGAGATCTTCAGCAGCGTGAGATTTGGTTGTCAGTGCTCAGTGAGGAAGGATTTTGGGAAAACATCTTGCTTGGAGAAGTTACTATCCGACTCCGAGATCTGGACCTTAGTCGAAAAAAGATATGTTGGTTCAAGCTTGGTTCTACTACCCAAGCCAACTAATTAAAAATGGAAAACATCTGGATAGAAAAAAATGACATGTGCCACCTCATGAATTACCTTTCTGCAATACCTTGAATGTTTGGGTTTTTTCAAGGTTGCTGTATAGGGCGCAAGCTCTCAGAGTTTTCAATTTCATCGATAGCAGATAGTAATATATATTATATTTTTCTCCAAGGGAAGTCAACAGACTATAGTTACAGGATACCTTCCAGAGAAGATTTTCAGACTAGAACTGGAGATATATCAGTACCTTTTATTATGTTTACCTTCTGTCAAGGGAACAAAATATAGTTGAAATATTTGAAAAGCGAGGTCTCATTTTTGAGTGGGTTGGTGGGGGTATGAAGGACTGATGAATTCCTCTGAATCTGTATTTTAAAATAAAAGATAAGGGGCAGCAGATAACAATCTAGCAGTTCAGGATTTTGTTCTTTTCCAAGTTTGGTGACCTGTGGTCATAGGTCTAAGCACCTTTTTATGAAGATATGTGATTTGTTAAAACATAGTATACATTTGTTTTATACTACTAATTTGTACTAAATGTACATAATTAGTTCTCAGACAAATTATTTTTAGTAGCTCTGCCTGTGTTGGACCAACAAGAGCTCTGGCAGCATGGAATAGGTTGCCATGGGATTCTTTACTTTTTAATGGCTACTGTATCCTGTTAATTTTGTATTTAAAATTACAGCATAGTATATTATTTTTCTCCCTCATGGGGTCTGTGGGAACTTTTGTGCCTCTCCGATGAATCATAAAGCACTCAAATTTTTCATCCAATAAATGGCTTAATTCATTATGTTGAGAAATATAACGGTGTCATATAAGTAAACAATGGTGATATGAAGATGGTATGTATAGTACTATATAAGGGAATCTACAAAACAAGTTGACTTTTCACAGGATGCGAGGCCATTAAATTTAACTGTCATATGGTTGATTAATAGACTTAAGTATTAAGAAGTATTGTGCTTGAAATCATTTAAGTGAATTTTAAATAGAATAATATTTGATTGTGTAAATGGCACTAAGTATTAACATACTTGCACAGCTGTACAATAGTTATAGAAATTGGGATACTTGGATCCTTGCATGCTGTGTGCCTGAACAACTTGAATTAGTTGCTTTCCAAGGAGAGCTGGTTTAATGAGAGGTGTTTATCTGTACTGTCCTGCCAAAAAAATACATATTTTATAGTAATCTCTCAATGCTGAATAAATTGCATGTTGTTATTTTTATAGTAAATTTGTTGTTGTTTGGTAGGACCTTGTAGGTTTTGCCTTTACTCTAGTACAGCATTTGTTTTTGCAAATTTGACTTTGGAGTCACTTGTTCTGTAATTTGTTTGTTGGTAATTATGAGTATATCACATAGTCACGGAGGTTGGAAAAAGACACAAGTCCATCTAGTTTCACCAATGGAAAAATTACAGAGTAATTAAAAAGGAATACTCCATAAACACGATCCTATACCCACAGTTGATCCAGAGGAAGGCAAAAGGCCCTATGAAGCGTGGTCCAATTTACTCCAGCGTGGGGAAAATAAGTTCCTCCTGATCCCAGAAGGCAGTTAGATATTCCCTGGATCAGCAATCCCTATAAATGGTAATAACTGGTTAGGTTTTGTTCATTTAGGAATGCATCCAGCTTTTTTTTTTAAAACAATCTACTGAGCTGGCCAGAACCAGTTATTCTGTTTCAATATTTTTATTATTTCTTGAATAAGAATAAGATACAGACTATTATGCAAACTGTTTTTCATATCTGAAGAGATAAGCTGCCATCAATTGGAAGCCTTGAAGCACATACAATATATGCATCAAGTAGAGAAATGTAAGAGCATAACACAAACATCCCCCCGGCTCCCAACACCTCTGAGATAACTTGAGTCTTTGCCCTCCACTAGGGCCTGCAACGGTGGCCTAGCTTTCAGGAGCATAAATTCACAAACAAGTGATCAGTATTAGAGTTGAACGGACACCTGGATGTTCGGGTTCGGCCCCGAACAGAGGTAGCCAACACTGTTGTTTGTTTGTTTTTGTTTTTTCTAATTGGGGTAGCCCCCAAAATATGAATACATATTAAGAAAAAAAAAAGATCACTATCTACAGACAATCCCAGAGATGTTCTAGCACTGGTTCACTTTTTCCATATGAAATGTACCATTGTTTATTTTTCATGTTTCTCCTGTTACAAATTCCAATAAAGACTTATGTTCTATATAAAAAAAAAAGAATAAGTTCACTTAAGTATACCAATGGCTGTGTGAGGCCAGTCTAAATGTCTATTCTGCATAAGGTACAGACAAGTCTTGTGGGATCCATGCCTGGTTCATTTTAATAAACGTTAGCTTGTCCACATTGGCTGTGGACAGGCGGCTGCCCTTGTCTGTGATAACGCCCCCTGCCAAGCTAAACACACGTTCAGACAATACACAGGCTGCAGGGCATGCCAGCACCTCCAAGGCATAAAGGGCAAGCTCAGGCCATGTGCCCAATTTGGAGACCCAGAAGTTGAATGTGGCAGACCCATCAGTCAGTACGTGTAGGCATGTGCACACATACTGTTCCACCATGTTGCTGAAATGCTGCCTCCTGCTAAGACGTTGCCTATCAGCTGGTGGTGCTGTTTGTTGTGGCGTGCTGCTGACAAAGCTTTTCCACATTTCGGCCATGCTAACCCTGCCTTCTGAGGTGCTGGCGATGCCACAGCTGCGTTGGTGACCTCTTCCTCCTCCTCTGCCTTCGCCTTGTGCTTCCACTGACCCCCCGGTGTCATTTGGGAATGCCCTCAGCGGCGCGTCTACCAGCGTGTGCTGGTAGTCGCGCATCTTCTGATCACGCTCCAGTGAGGGAATTAAGGATGGCACGTTGTCCTTGAAAAGGGGATCCAGCAGGGTGGCCACCCAGTAATCAGCACAAGTTACAATGTGGGCAACTCGGCTGCCGTTGCGCAGGCACTGCAGCATGTAGTCACTCATGTGTGCCAGGCTGCCCAGAGCCAAAGACAAGTTGTCCTCTGTGGGAGGTGTATCATCTGTGTCCTCCGTATCCTCCCAGCCACGCTCTAGTGATGTCCATGAGCTGCGTTGGGTGCCACCCTGCTGTGAACACGGTTCCTCCTCATCATTCTCGTCCTCCTCATCCTCCAGAACTGTGCCCTGGCTTGAAAATTTTTTACCTGGCCTATGCTGGTGCAGGAACCCACCCTCCGAGCCACTTGTGAATGACTGGCCTGATAACCGTGGAAATGACTCCTCTTCCTCCTCCTCTTCCTCCTGTGCCACATCCTCTTCCATCATCGCCCGAAGTGTTTTTTCAAGGAGACATAGAATTGGGATAGTAACGCTGAGAACAGCGTCATCGGCACTGGCCATGTTGGAGTACTTGAAACACCGCAATATGATACACAGGTCTCGCATGGAGGCCCACTCGGTGGTGAAGTGGTGCTGTTCCGCAGAGCAACTGACCCGTGCGTGCTGTAGCTGAAACTCCACTATTGCCTGCTGCTGCTCGCACAGTCTCTCCAGTATGTGCAAGGTGGAGTTCCACCTCATGGGCACGTCGCATAGGAGGCGGTGAGCGGGATGGCCGAAGTTCCGCTGCAGTGCAGACAGGCGCGCAGCAGCAGGGTGAGAAAGCCGAAAGCGCGCACAGACGGCCCGCACTTTCTGCAGCAGCTCTGACATATCCGGCTAGCTTTTTAGAAATTTCTGCACCACCAAATTCAGCACATGCGCCAGGCAAGGGATGTGCGTCAAACCGGCTAGGCTTAGAGATTTTGCCCATTATCGCACACCACCAGGCCGGGCTTGAGGCTCTGTGGCAACAACCACTCATCGGTCTGTTGTTCAATGCCCGTCCACAGCTCCTGCGCAGTGTGGGGTTTATCCCCCAAACATGTCAGTTTTAAAACCGCCTGCTGTCATTTCCCCCTGGATGTGCTGAAGTTGGTGGTGAAGGTGTTACGCTGACCGGATGAGGAGGTGGTAGAGGAGGAGAAAGCGGAGTAGGAGGAGGAGGCAACAGGAGGCAAAGAGAAATGCCCTGCAATCCTCGGTGGCGGAAGGACATGCGCCAAACTGCGATCCGCCTCAGGCGCACCCACCACTACATTTGCCCAGTGTGCAGTTAGCAAGATATAGCGTCCCTGCCAGTGCTTACTGGTCCACGTATCAGTGGTTATGTGGACCTTGCCACAGATGGCGTTGCGCAGTGCACACTTGATCTTGTCCCCGACTTGTTTGTGCAGGGAAGAGATGGCTCGCCTGGAAAAGTAGTGGCGGCTGGGAACCACGTACTGTGGGACAGCCACCGCCATCAGGTTTTTGAAACTGTCCACGTCCACCAGACAGAATGACAGCATTTCAAAGGCCAGGAATTTTGAAATGCTGGCATTCAAGGCCAGGGATCACGAGTGGGTAGGGGAGTACTTCTTCTTTCTCTCCAGTGTTTGGGAGATGGACAGCTGTAAGCTTCCATGGGACCATGTGGAAATGCTTGGGGACGGTGGCGGACATGGTGGCGTTGCTGTCACATCGTCTGTATACTGGGTGGCAGGTGACACTGGCACTGTAGAGGTGGAGGAAGAGGCCGAGGCAGCAGCAGAAGAGGAAGCAGGAGGAGCCCGAGACCTTTCTTGGGTTTTGAGGTGCTTATTCCACTGCAGCTCGTGCTTTGCATGTAGATGCCTGGTCATGCAGGTTGTGCTCAGGTTTAGAACATTTATGCCTCGCTTCAGGCTCTGATTGTACAGTGTGCAAACCACTCGTGTCTTGTCGTCAGCAAATTGTCTGAAGAACTGCCACGCCAGGGAACTCCTTTGAGCTGCCTTTGGTGTGCTAGGTCCCTGGATGCGGTGGGTAGTAGCAGGCGTACTGTCTAGGGGACGGTCGCTCCGCTTTTGCAACCTGCTTCCTCTTTTGCTGTGCTGGTGTCTCTGTGCGACCACCACCTCTTCCTCCAAACTGCACACGTCACTCGCATGACCTTCATTCCATGTGGGGTCTAGGACCTTATCATCCTCCACGTCATCTTCCACCCACTCTTCACTACTGCCCTCCTTGTCTATCTGCACACTGTAGAAAGCTGCAGCAGTTGGCACCTGTGTTTCATCATCATTAGAGACGTGCTGCGGTGGTGTTTCCATTTCCTCATCCTGAAACAGAAGTGGTTGGGCATCGGTGCACTCAATGTCTTTCACTTCTGAGGCAGGGCTATGTGGATGGCCCATGGAAAGCACACCAGCAGAGTCATCAAAAAGCATAAGAGACTGCTGCATGACTTGGGGCTCAGAATGCTTGGCTGATTTACAAGGGGCTGAGGTGAAAGACAGATGGCCATGGGGTTCAGGTGCCAACTCTGAGCTTTCAGTAAGGGACCGGGTGGGAGACAATGTGAAGGAACTGGAGGCATTGTCTGCCACCCAATCTACTATCACCTGTACTTGTTCTGGCCTCACCATTCGTTGAGCGACTGTCACGTACCTGACGGTGGAGTCTGTCTTGTGCAGGGAACAACCGCTCTTGCGCACCCGATTCGAGGACCCCTAGTAGTGGGGACAGAGGCCCAAGAGTGCGGGATGGCACGAGGGCTGGAGGGTCACCGATGGTGTAGTGAGGCTCCAGAAGGCGTGCAAGTAGAAGGATGGTCGTACAGGCTGGGTTGGCAACAGGCAGGCAGGAAGGTACAAGAGGATCAGGAAAACGGGTAGTCAGAGTCCAAGCAAGGTTCGTTAACGGGCGGGCAGCAGAGGTACAAAGGAGCAGACAACAGGCAGCAGAGCGAACGCGCACGGGAGCGCGCACCACCGCGGAAATGCCAGGATTAGGCCAGTAATCGTTCCTTTCCTAACATTGCCCCCCCCAAGGGGCAGCCTCCGGATGCCTCACCGGGTACCACCACCCTGGCGATTTTTCCTGAAGGCCTGGATCAGTCCGGGGGCGTGGATGTTCTCCTCAGGCTCCCAGGAGTTCTCCTCCAGACCAAATCCCTTCCATTTGATTAGGTACTGGGTCCCCCCAGCTCTCCGGCGGCTGTTTAAGATGGCTTCCACCTCAAACTCCTCCTCGCCGTTGACTAAGATTGGATCCGGTGGGCCCACCTTCCGACCCGTGAAGGGGTCGAGGACCATGGGCTTCAGCAGGGACACATGAAAAACCGGGTGGATCCGCAGGGATGGCGGGAGGTCCAATTCAAATGCCACCCGGTTTATCCTCCTCTTAACTGGGAAGGGCCCCAGAAATCTTGGTCACAACTTCTTTGAGGGGCAGGCCCCGACATATTTCCTGCAGTCCTCGGTAATGTTGGGCCACCAGAAAGACCGAGAGATGAGCTCTGCAGTCTTTCGAGCACCAAAGTGACCGGCCAGTCTATGGTCGTGACACTGACCCAAGATCTTGAGACGCAAACTTGGTGGAATAAACATTTTCTGTTCTCGCCACCATAGTCCATTCCTGACAGTCAGTCGAGGGT
>BLSH010061465.1:198507-210615 GCA_018402905.1 Glandirana rugosa
CGAGAGGACAAGGTCAAGGCATACCCTGAAAGCCTTGGGGCGAAAGTCCCATACGGAACTGGAACAGGAGAGCCGCGCTGCCCCAGGCTGTGTCCGAGCTCCAGCGCCGAAATTCGGCAGCATAGTCCTCCACTGGGCGACGGCCCTGCTGAAGGTTGTGCAGAGTAGCTTCTGCGGTGGCAGCCAAGTGGGGGTCTTCGTACAGCTGCGCCATGGCCTGGAAGGCTGCAGCGGTAGCAACTTCGGGGGCGTTTTGCTCCCATAGTCTGAGAGCCCATGCCTGGGGCTCACCCTGCAGAAGGGAAATGATAAATCCCACCTTCGTGCTCTCCAGGGAGAACGTGCGTTGCTGCAATCCCAGGTATAAATCGCACGCACTCCGAAAGACCCGGAACTTACGTCGATCCCCTGAGAATTTATCCGGCAGCGGGACCTTGGGTTCCGAAGGCAGGGTCACAATAGTACGGGCCGCCGAAGCACCGGTGGTCGGGGCGGCCGATAGTTCCTGTACCCGCTCTTCCAACCGGGTATATCCCTCTTGCAAATTCTTCACTGCTTGGGTAAGGCCGGCAAGATGTGCACATAAGTCATCCATGGCAGAGCGGGTTCCCTGCGCAGACTCAATCATGGCTGCTCGCTTCTGTCACGTACCTGACGGTGGAGTCTGTCTTGTGCAGGGAACAACCGCTCTTGCGCACCCGATTCGAGGACCCCTGGTAGTGGGGACCGAGGCCCAAGAGTGCGGGATGGCACAAGGGCTGGAGGGTCACCGATGGTGTAGTGAGGCTCCAGAAGGCGTGCAAGTAGAAGGATGGTCGTACAGGCTGGGTTGGCAACAGGCAGGCAGGAAGGTACAAGAGGATCAGGAAAACGGGTAGTCAGAGTCCAAGCAAGGTTCGTTAACGGGCGGGCAGCAGAGGTACAAAGGAGCAGACAATCGGATGGTCGTGGGTAGCCGGGGTCGGTGCAGGTAGCAAACAGCAGGTCAGGACAAGCCGGGTCAACAGGATGCAGAACAAACACGGGAACAGGTATCCGGAGCTGAGGCGTACAGGTCGGGAACGCTGTAGAGCGAGCAGCACTTGCTCTCAGAAATCTCCCAGTTTAAATAGGCCCATTTGACGCAGTTTCCGGCGCGTGCGCGCGCGCACGCGGGCGCGCACGGGAGCACGCGAACGCGCACGGGAGCGCGCACCACCGCGGAAATGCCAGGATTAGGCCAGTAATCGTTCCTTTCCTAACAGCGACATTCGGGCCTACCATATAACGTTGAAGGTTCTGTCGCCTACTCGCACCTGAGGAAGGTGTTTCACTTGTGTGTGTAGCTGGCACAGATCGACCACGTCCTCTCCTTGCAACAGGAGCTTCACCAACACCAGCAGCACCACGACCATGTCCCTTATTTGACGCTCTCCTCATTCTGGACGCAAATGTACTATTTAGCACAAACTTATATTATTTTTTTAAACCGGCAATGTAGACGCACTTTTTAATTTTGTGCAAGAAATGCACAGCAAGGTGCAAATATACTATGTAGTACTATTTTTTTTTTTTTTTTAACCAGCAATGTCGACGCACTTTTTAATTTTTTGCAAGGAATGCACAGCAAGGTGCAAATGTACTATGTAGCACTATTTATTTATTTATTTTTTAAACCAGCAATGTCGTCGCACTTTTTAATTTTGTGCAACAAATGCACAGCAAGGTGCAAATGTACTATGTAGCACTATTTATTTATTTTTTTTTAAACCAGCAATGTAGACACACTTTTTATTTTGTGCAAGAAATGCCCCACTGGCCGCAAATGTAGTATTTCAAATTTTTTTTTTTTAAACCAGCAATGTAGACGCACTTTCTAATTTTGTGCAAGAAATGCCCCGCTGGCCGCAAATGTAATATTTTGCACAAAAAAAAATGTAATTTGTCTAACTGCAATGTAAAAGCAGTATTTAAATATGCCAAAATGTTGCCAACTGAACTAACAGAATACGATTAAAGTAGTGTCCCTGACACACAAGCAGTGCACTTGCAACAATGGCTGCAAACGCCCACCTAACAAACAGAAAAATTGCTTAGGTTTTATATGAGGCACTTTGCTTAGCAAACAAAATGTACTCTAGCAAACAAAAATCTCCTCTAGCACCCACCCACCAATAAATCACTGTTTTTAACAGATTTTCTAAAGCTAATCTGTCCCTCACAGCAGCAGCATCCTCTCCCTACACTAGTATGAGATGATGTGACATGCAGCACTATGTGACTCCAGCTTATATAGAGGCTGGGTCACATGATGCACTGGGCAATCACAGCCATGCCATTAGTAGGCATGGCTGTGATGGCTTCTAAGGGAAAATGAGTGAAACTCTTGTTGATTGGCTGCCCTGCAGCTATTCAACAGGTGCGAAAAAGGCGCGAAAAAATATCCGAACCCGGGCTTTTTCTCAAATGTCCAGGTTCGGGTCACAGACACCCTAAAGTCCGGTACGAACCCAAACTTTACAGTTCGGGTTCGCTCAACTCTAATCTGTATTCATTTAGAATGAAAAATACATTTCATCCATAATATAACCTTTACGCTTCAAGTGTATAAAGATTTACAAAGAATTTATAAAGAAAAGAGAAAAATAGGGGTGAAGAACATCTAGAATGGTCCCTTTGATCTGGATCCCATCCGCACTCCGAATCTATGCAGTGGATTGTAGATAATGTAACCAGGGATTCCAAGTCTTTTCAAATCTGGTCTATCCTGAAGAATGCTTGCCAGCTTTTCCTGTAGCATTATCCATGGGACTTTGTTCTTGCAACAATATTAATGACAAGGTGATTTCCATGTCTTAGTGATTTGTCATTTTGGCCTCCAAAAATATATAACATATAAGAGACTGGGTGTGTCTAGTAGGAGTATCCACCATATACTCCTTTAAAATACTGTTTCAGCATTTTTAGGTCTACATTGTTCACCGAATGAATCATGGTAAACATCCTAGTCCAGAATCTTTAAACTTTGGGACTCTAAAGCGGTTGTATGCCCGTAAAATAAATAAATAAATAGTTAAATAAAAAAAACTGTAAAGGAAAGGCATAATGAGCTAGTAATAATGAGCTAGTATGCACCGCATACTAGCTCATTATGAAATGCTTACCTCAGAACGAAGCTCCGACGGGTCCGCTCGGTCTCTGCAGAGGGAGCCGACATGTTCCCTTGGGGGATCCTTCTGGGTACGCGGCTCCGGTGCTGTGAGTGACTGGAGCCACGAGACGTCACTTCCGCCCATGCGCGCTGGAGCCTGTCTTTCCGACAAGGTCCAGCACTATGCGCCGGGCCTTCGCCGGGACCTCACGGTGCATGCACCATGGAGGTTTAGGAGATATTCATTTTACCTACAGGTAAGCCTTATTATAGGCTTACCTGTAGGTAAAAGTGAAAAAATTGGGTAGACAACCGCTTTAACTATATATGATGCATATTACCTTCCTGCCCACATTCCTAAAACAACGGGGAGAAGTGTCAGGATTAGAGTTGATCGAACCTCTAGAAGTTCGGGTTCTGCTGGTTCGGCCGAACTTCGGGACAAAGTCCGGGTTCGGGTCCAGACAGAACCCGAACTTTGACCCGGACCCCGAACCCCATTGAAATCAATGGGGACCCGAACTTTTAGGCACTAAAATGGCTGTAAAAAAGTCCTGGAAAGTCCTAGAGGTCTGCAAAAGAAGGGAAATGGGGGTAAGGGTCGGACAAGTGCCCTACAAAGAAATGGGGACAGGGAAATAACTTAAAAGCATTTTTAAGCAAAAATCACATAAAAAAATCAAAAATGGAGGTGGATGTGGACCATCTTCAAACTGTGTGTGAAAAGTATTAATTAGCGGGAGAAGCCATATCACTGTTATAAAATCATCTTCAAACTGTGTGAAAAAAGTATAAATTAGCCAGGAGAACCCATATCACTGTTCTACAATCATCTGAAAACTGTGTGTGAAACTTAAACAATAGCCGGGAGAAGCCATATCCCTGTTCTAAAATCATCTGAAAACACTGTTTGCAGTGTAGTTTGCCATGTATAATTGCTTTGTGCAATCGCTGAAGTGCAGAGCATGAAGTGCGTATCACTTGTAGAAAGCATCACTTCGAGAAAGCAGCCCCTGCAATGTGCTCCCCCAGCAATGTGCTTACCCCATAAGGGTGCTCAAATTTATACTGGTAAAAGGGTGGGGGTGGTAATTTAATTATTCATGAGGGATTATAAGGATGCCTAACAATCAAGTGGACCTTTCACTTAAGACAGACAAGAGATGGGCCATAAAGATAGCAGCACATAAAACTTTGGGTAAGACACTACAGAGAAACAAAAACATTATTATAATGCACACAGGGCAACAGATGGAAGGGGCCACATACCATAGCAAAGATACATAGAGATTAAAGCAGAGTCCAGTTAAGGGTGGATGATTGCGTCAGCTGACACATACCATAGCAAAGATACATACAGATTAAAGCAGAGTCCAGTTAAGGGTGGATGATTGCTTCAGCTGACACATACCATAGCAAAGATACATACAGATTAAAGCAGAGTCCAGTTAAGGGTACATAATAAAGGTTTTAAACCCATGATCGCCCAGGGGGTGACATAAGTTAGGTTTTAGCGTGAGTTTGGGTCAGCGTAAATACCGGGCAGGGTCAGATTAGTCAGGTACTCTAACACTCACACACACTATAGATAGGTCCGTTACTAGTATAGTATCTGAACGGATCAATATCTGTGATCTGATCACATCTATACTCGCGTCCCCAGTACTTTAGTGTTCCTAGAAACGTGGGGTTAGCGGGATCAACACAGATACCTGCTAGCACCTGTGTTTAGCCCTTCTGCCCAGCAAAGCCCACCCAAGTACAATATCAAATAGATCACTGACACTTAGAAAACACAACACACACAACTGCAGTGTTCGCAGAGTCGCGACTGACCTCTGCGAACGCTAACCGTTATTTTGGTAGCGATTGAAGCAGGCTCTGACAACCAGGTGCGCTCTTGTGCCTGTGAGTCACACTAGTGTACCTACATTTTTTTTTTTTTTTTTTTTTAAGATATTTTTATTGATTCTAAAAGACATACATACATATAAACAAACAACCGCCCATCGAGCATTAAGTTTAACAAACGAATACAAACTATTGGTAACATGTACATTCAGCAATAACGTTTTCCAGTGATAAAATTACCAGCACATGGCTTGTGTATTTATTTCAATTGGGTAGGTTGGAATCTGTCAACTTGAAATTCAGAGGAGAGAAAAACAAACAAAAGTCAACTTCCGTGGCTTTGCCACTCAATAGTATGGGGTCAGTGATATCGACAAAGGGCTCTCTTAGAAAAAAAACATATCCAGTGCCCAGATATGAAGAGTATAGTACATCAGAACAGTGTCCACGAGTATAGCTGCTGTTGTATGTAGCGGACTCAGGAAGGAGGCTAGCATGGTGAGGCCAGCCATGGCTGTGGCCCAGTCGACCACAATTAGGGTAGGTGATCCAGAAGGAGGGTGTTCACGCTGTCCCACATGCATTCCAGAGTCTGCAGGAGGCCAGTGCAGGCCGTCTTGAGAATATGCAACAGTAGTGAGGAGACCTCAGCTCAGGAAAGTTAAAACACACAGGAAGGCATGTCCAGGGACAACTCACCGCACTTGTTAACTATAATTCCAGACTATAATGGCAGGTGCCCACCATCAGTTCGTCCTATGAATCACAAATAGGGGAACATGGCAGTAATCCTGACAGTGGTCTTTCAGCTGGCAGAGTGAAAAGACCAGTAGGATACCTGTTCAGGGAGATCAATAGAATGGCCGTTGTTATTTTCCTGTGTGTCCTCACCTTTGTTGTGGGCCGAAGCGATCGTCAAGCCAGGCCATGGCCTTCTTCGGTGTATTGTAAAAGTGAGCTTTATCATCACAAGTGATTCTTAGCTTGGGAGGAAAGAGCATGACGTATTGCAGGCCCTCTTGTCAAAGGCGATTTTTCACTGCAGAGAAAGAGACACGTTGACGCTGGACATCCGCCGAGAAACCAGGGTATATAGATAGTGTTTCCGTTGTATTTGAGCGGGCCCTTCTCTTTGGCCAGGTGTAGAATGGTCACCTTTGTCCTGAAAATTAAGGATTCGCGCAATCAAGGAGCATGGAGGAGTCTCAGGGTTTGGCTCACAAGGTGATGTGCAATGTGCTCTCTCAATAAGAAAAGCATGGGACAAAGTTTCAATCCCGAGCACTTCCCCCAGCCATGAGTGCAAAAAACGCTCCCGTCGGGAGCCCTCCGAGTGTTCCGGGAACCCCACAAAGTGGAGATTCTGGAACGGTTCTCCAGGTCATCTATTTTGGCGCAGAGGGCTGCCATCTCATTAGCATTCGTATGCACGGCAGCTGATAATGGCTGTACTGTGTCCTCTAGGGTACTAATACGTTCCTCAGCAGCCCCAGTTCTCTCCCTCAAATTCTGTACATCCTGCTTCATCAAGGAGTTGTCAGTGCGAATGGCTTCAATTTGCATCAAGAGGAAGGTTTTACAGTCCTGAATTACCAGCATAATCTCAGCTAATGTGGGCTCTTCAATAGGGGGCCCAGAAGCTGAACTGCCTTTGGGGCTATATGGGGTATCCAGCACCATATGGGACTCACCCTGTGTAGCAAAGAGTGCAGGTCCGGATGAACTCACTCCCTGGGATGGCTGTGTAGGAAAGACTTCATGCGCTGGAGGCTGCAGTGTGCTCTCTAGGCCCGCTAAGTCGTCGGTGCCATCTTGCCTTCTGAACCGGGCTAGCTGTTCCGCTACCGATGCGGGCGGACGATATTTAACCATCATTCTGCCACCGGTGTGTGCTTGCCATCCTAAGGAATAAGAGGATACCTTTGTGTCAAGGATAGAGCTCAGGATGCCTGCAGGATGGATGTTTAGAGCCGGAGCTGTGCTTTAGAGGCCAAAATGTCAAATTAGACATACACTAGTGAAGAGGCCTACACCCTGTTCCAAATTATTATGCAAATTCTATTTCAGTGTCACAAAGATTAAATATTTTGTTTTTCAGTTTAACTCATGGATGGCACTGTGTCTCAGGGCTCTTTTGATCACTGAAAACAATCTCGGACACCTGTGATAATTAGATTGCCAGATGAGCCCAATTAAAGGAAAAACTACTAAAGGAAGGGTGTTCCACATTATTAAGCAAAGCACCATTTTCAAGCAATATGGGGAAGAAAAAGAATCTCTCTGCTGCCTAAAAGAGTGAAATAGTTCAATGCCTTGGATGAGGTATGAAAACATTAGATATATCACGAAAGCGTAAGCGTGATCATCGCATTATTAAGAGATTTGTGGCTGATTCAGAGCATACACGGGTTTGTGCAGATAAAGGCACATTGAGGAAGATTTCTGCCAGATCCATGCATAGGATCAAGATAGCAGCTGTTAAAACACCATTACATAGCAGCAAATAGATATTTGAAGCTGCTGGTGCCTCTGGAGTCCCACGGACATCAGGGTGTAGAGTCCTCCAGAGTCTTGCAACTGTGCATAAACCTTCCATTCGGCCACTACTTACCTATGCTCACAAGCAGAAATGGCTGCATTGGGCAGTAAGGCGGTGGTGGAGTCATGTTTTGGGCCAGAATCATGGGAAGAGAGCTGGTTGGCCTCTTTAGGGTCCCTGAAGGTGTAACGATGACTTCTGCAAAGTATGTGGAGTTCCTGACTGACCACTTCCTTCCCTGGTACAGAAGGAAGAACTATGCTTTCCGTAATAAAATCATCTTCATGCATGACAATGCACCATCTCATGCTGCAAAGAATACCTCTGCATCAATGGCTGCTATGGGGATAAAAGGAGAGAAAGTCATGGTGTGGCCTCCATCTTCCCCTGACCTCAATCCTATTGAGAACCTTTGGAGCATCCTCAAGCAAAAGATCTATGAGGGTGGGAGGCAGTTTACATCCAAACAGCAGCTCTGGGAGGCTATTCTGACATCTTAAAAAACAAAATGGTATTCAGCGTAAAATAAAAAATTCAAAACTGATAGTAACACACCGCAAGCTGAACACTAATGGAAAATCCACAACACCATTAAATAACATGTATCTTATAAAGTGCAGCGCTATGATAAATAAATTTTCATTTCATATAAAGTCCATAAAATGTCCTTTAAATGGTGAAATGATTCAGTATATATCTCTTTAGTCATAAACGACATGTGTTGCCGCTCACCTTATAAATGCAGGCTAAAAAAGCCACAAAAGTACCTTCCCCTCTGGGGCTCCAGTCTTTGCACAAATCCTGCAGGTCAGCTAAATGTCCTCGATAAACATATATAAAAAAGAAAGGGATAGACATCTAGTGCTCTCTGCATGGATAATATTCTTTACTAGTAAGGAGATCGTTCCTCTGGTGCCACAAGAAAAGAAAACAGACACAGGTGTGCAAACGGGGTCCTCCACCAATCACAAACACACTGCCTCTCACCTTCCTTCCAGGACCACAAGGCCCATAATGCACCTTCCTCTACAGAGGGCTACGGATGGTATCAATCCCAGCTGGGCTCAAAACTTGCTTCAGCCAACGATATACTCCCACATAGATGAAAAAAATGCCACATCTAATGCTCTCTATTTGAACATTCTTTAATAAAAAGGTTTAAAATTCCACTCACATGAAAAGCACTCGGTCCGAGTGCATGAATCAAAGCGTGGTATAATCAATACATGCAGTGGTGACACCAAGATGGCCGCGGGTGACGTCAGACGCCGCTCCTCCACGTACGCGTTACGTCATGGGCGGGACTTCCTCAGCGCTGGATTCATACCATCCGTAGCCCTCTGTAGAGGAAGGTGCATTATGGGCATTGTGGTCCTGGAAGGAAGGTGAGAGGCAGTGTGTTTGTGAACTCTTTACTACTAAAGAATATTATCCATACAGAGAGCACTAGATGTCTATCCCTTTCTTTTTTATATATGTTTATCAAGGACATTTAGCTGATGTGCAAAGACTGTAGCCCGAGAGGGGAAGGTACTTTTGTGGCTTTTTTAGCCTGCATTTATAAGGTGAGTGGCAACACATGTCGTTTATGACTAAAGACATATATACTGAATGATTTCACCATTTAAAGGACATTTTATGGACTGAAAATTTATTTATCATAGCGCGCTTTATAAAATATATATTCTGACTTCTTCCAAACAAATTCAAGCAGAAACTGTCCAAAAACTCACAAGTTCAATGGATGCAAGACGTGTGAAGCTGCTATCAAATAAGGGGTCCTATGTTAAAATGTAACGTGACCTGTTAAAATGTTTAAAAAGTTAAAATGCTGTTCAAAGTTTGATTGAAATAGCTTTTGATTTCAGTAAATATGCTGCAAACACAACAAATGACAATTTTCAGTTCTTTACAACCTATAAAGTGTTTTGAAACTTACGGTGCATAATAATTTGGAACAGTGCATTGTAAGTTTTTTATTTTGAAAAAAAATATTGTTATCATTATGAGGTTTGTTCGAATAAAATTTGAATTGTACTCTTAATAGTTGATAACATGAGAATTATGCTGACTGTTGTTTACATCAATTATTTAGGTAAATGAGAAAAATATCATTGGCATAATAATTTGGAACAGGGTGTACACGTTGCTGAGCATAACAGATGAGAGCGATGGGGAAGCTCCACTGTTAGATTCAAACCTGTAGACAGCAGTGGCACCCTGTCAGATAGCTCTGACAACGGAGTAGTGGTCCCTAGTAAGGTCAGGCGTACCCGATCCCATTCTGCTTTTGAGGTACGAGAACTGCAGGGCTCTCGTATGGAGCAGAGAGCCAGTACTAGCGCCACTCATCCTTCTGGTGAACTGGCAAGCATCAGCCGTCTAGTACACCCTGGTCATAGACAAACCAGCACTGCAGTAACACTTGGTGATGTGCGAGTCCCATAAGTGTAGTTCAAGGTGGTGTGGCTAGCACAAGTAGAGTCCCGCAGCCACCGAGAAGACCAAGACAGGCCCGCAGAGTCCATAGTGCCCTTCCCACTGCATATGCTAACCCTGATTGGCAACCCACCACTTCTGCAGCGCCTGTACTTCCCCCATTCACTGGCCAACCCGGCATTCGGGTGGAAACAGTTGATTTTATGGCCCTTGATTTTTATTCACTGTTTTACACGGAAGATCTCTACAGATATATTGGGGACCAAAGCAATTTGTATGCTGGTCAATTCATCACCGCTAATCCCTAATTGTCACTTGCCAGAGACTGGAAACCTATTACTGTTCCAGAATTTAACACCTTTCTGGGTCTTTCCCTCCTCATGGGCATAATTAAAAAATCTGAGTTGTGGTCATATTGGTCCACTGACCTAATTCACCATATGTCCGTGTTCCTGGCTTCCATGACCAGGACTAGATACGAGCAGATCCTGCTGTTTATGCACATCAACGATAATGAACTCTGTCGTCTATGGGGGTGACCCTGAATACGATCAGCTCCACAAAATTCGGCCCCTTGTAAACCTCTTTAACCAACAATTCACAGCCTTGTTTATTCCCGACCAAGTTGTCTGCGTAGGCGAGTCCCTGATTAAATTTTTTGTCCGTCTTGCTTTCAAACCGTTTTTCTCCTCAGCAAGCATGCCAGATATGGGGTCAAGATGTATAAGCTCTGTGACAGGGCCACAGGCTATACATATAGTTTTATGGTTTACGAGGGTAAAGATAGTAACGTGGAGCCCCCCAACTGCTCAGACTACATAGGGAGTGCTGGCAAGATTGTTTGGGACTTGATGTCACCCTTATTCAGAAAGGGGTACCACTTGTACGTTGACAATTATTACACAAGCGTGCCACTTTTTAGTCATTTGCAGACGACGCGGATATAGGCGTGACACCCAATATTATTTTCCGTCCTGTCCTGACCAGCCTTGTCTTTGCATCGGTGAATGTTTCAGACGCTATAACACACTAGTGGAGTGTTAGTGTAGGGTACAGCACTACACAGACATAGGGCACACTTTCATAGGGTCTCCAAAGATGCCACCGCATTTTAACCACTTCCCGACCGCCGTATGCAAAATGACGGCCGGGAAGTGGTTGAGTTATCCTGACTGGACGTCATATGACGTCCTCAGGATAACAAGCCGCCGCGCGCCCGGGGGAGTGCGCATCGCGGCGATCGGTGGTGTGGGAGGTCAGTCTGACCCCCCGCAATGCCGATCTCGGTAAAGTGCTTCGATCCGAAGCACTTTACCATGTGACCAATCACGGCTGGTCACAGTGTAATACAGAACGTTTATTGGCTTTCCTGTACTCAGGTCTGCAGACCTGATGAGGGGAGAGCTGATCGGCTGCATCCCTGACAGGGAGGGTTTGTGCTGATGATTTATCAGCACAGCCCACCCTCGGATCGCCACCCTAGACCACCAGGGAGCCTGCCCAGGGACAACCATGAATGTACCCACCCAGGACCACCAGGGAGCCGACCAGGGACCACCAGGGAGACCCCCTAGACCACCAGGTAAGTGATATACTGCTCAGTGCCACCTTCACTCAGTGCCACCTTCAGATGCCACCCTAGACCACCAGGGAATTAGCCCCTATCCATGTATATGCCCACCAGTGCCCACCAGTGCCCCTATCAGTGCCCCTATCAATGTATACCAGTGCCACATATCAGTGCCCACCATTGCCACCTACCAGTGCCCACCTATCAGTGCCCATCAGTGCCACCTATCAGTGCCCAGTGCCGCCTATGAGTGCCAATCAGTGCTGTCTATTAGTGCCCATCAGTGCCGCTTAGCAGTGTCCGTCAGTGCTGCATATCAGTGCCCATCAGTGCTGTATATCAGTGCCACCTCTCCGTACCCGTCAGTGCTGCTTATCAGTGCCGCCTAACAGTGCTCATCATCGCTGCATATAAGTGCCTCATCATCAGTGCCGCCTCATCAGTGCCAATCAGTACTGCCACATCAGTGCCCATTAGTGTAGCCTCATCAGTGCCCACCAGTGATGGAGAAAATTTACTTATTTACAAAGATTTGTGACAAAAATAGAGAATTTTTTTTTTTTCAAAATTTTCGGTCTT
>BLSH010061465.1:215364-233335 GCA_018402905.1 Glandirana rugosa
TGCTGAGGGGTTACTAAGCGTGTAGACCTCCGCTACCACCATACCCGTTTATAAAAAACGGTCCTATCCAGTCCATATAGCTTGGGGTCTTATGCAAGGGTAAACAAATTACTCCCTCAGGATTACCTCTTAACATTTAATAAATTTATACTCATCTTTTTCCAATACGGTACAGGATATATAAATCCAAAAAGTTTCTTCACGTTATATCCATAACCTTCCCATGTATCAATGTATCAATCAGTCCAACTTTTTTCTGTGTTCAGGTATATCAAGTTGGTTTTTATATATATGTATGTATGTATGTATGTATTGGTTTATTAGGAAGGAATTTTTTCCCCCGTTATAGCAAATTGGATCACACTTTGCTGGGGTTTTTTGCCTTCCTCTGGATCAACTGTGGGTGAAGGATTGTATATGGGATTATTTGGTTATGTATGTATGTATGTATGTATATATATTTTTGGTTGAACTATATGGACTTGTGTCTTTTTTCAACCTGACTAACTATGTAACTATGTACCCTTCCAATACCTATATTGCACTTCTTTGAAAAACCTAAATATATAGGACATGGCATAACCTTTTTCTACTCATATTTAAATAATTTACAATTCTCCATTAGGACTCCCTCATTAAACAAATGGGAACGTATTCTGGGGTTCGATATACCTGACCTATCCTGGCAAAAAATATTTGCCCATACCACCATCGCCTCCAGATGTGCGAATCATTGGGGAGTCGTATATAAAACTTCTTCACTTCTGGTACTTCACAAACTTTCAAAAATATACCCCAACACTTCACCCCACTGCTGGCGTCAATGGGGTGACCAAGGTTCCCTTTTGCATATTATCTGGGCCTGTAAATCTCTCACATCATATTGGAACAATAGTATTTAGTATAGTATTTAGTCCAAACCCTAAAATGGCCCTACTACACATAGGCATAGAGGAACTTCACCTCAAATCCAGAACAATTATTATCCATATTCTACAAGCAGCAAAATTGATGATTACTAGATTGTGGAAGACACAAACAATACCCACGATATCCAAAACAATCACAACAATCAATCATCATTGCAATATGGAATGTAGATTTGCCTTACAAAATTGGTCATATTCTAAATTTACCCAAGTGTGGTCCCTATAGTTAAACAACCCTAATTGCACAGTGTTGTAATGACAATTTATTTTGAACTGAAGTGTAACCCATCCACAGTTATAATATATGTGACTGGTACTCTATCTCTATCTAACTGAATATCCCGACTTGGCCCTCATTCTCCCTTTTCCCTATTTCGCCCCCCCCCTTCTTTCTCTTGCCCTTCTAACACTATTTTGACTTGCTAACATGTTTTCCCGAGTTCGCATTCTCATTGTTATTTTAGGGTTATCTGATTATACACTAACCTGCATTATTTGAGTGCACTATACTTGTTGAACACCTGTATTACCATATATGTGAACTCGCCACTGTTATATAATTATGCTTAAAATCAATAAAAATGAATAATAAATAAAATAAGAATAAAGTAAAAAGCAAATGCACCCACCCCCCCCCATGCATGCGCGCAAAGGTGAACGCAAGCATCGGTCTCGTGTCGTATGTAAACAGCAATTGCACCATGCATGTGAGGTTTCACCGCAAACGTCAGATTGAGGGCAGTAATTCTAGCAGTAGACCTCTGTAAATCTAAAGTCAGAACCTGTCAAGGCTTTTAAAAATGTATATAGTTTGTCGCTGCTGCGCGGGTGTGTGTAATTTTAAAGCATGTTGTGTTTGGTATCTATGTATGATGTAGATAATCTTCTATATTTCACCAAACATTTGGGCAATAGTGTTTTTGTGCATTAAAATTCAAAAAAGTGTTTTTTTTCCCAAAAAAATGCATTTAAAAAATTTGCTGCGCAGATACTTTTGTGAAAAAAAAATTGCAACCCCCACCATTTTAATCTGTAGGGCCTCTGCTTTAAAAACATATATAATGCTTGGGGGTTAAAAGTAATTTTCTAGCAAAAAAAATATTTTTTTCATGGAAACAAAATGTGTCAGAAAGGAATTGGTGGTTCAAGTGGTTAGAAGAGTGGGTGATGTTTGGGCATAAAATGCCGGGACAGTTCAAAACCCCAGCAAATGACCCCTTTTTGGAACATAGACATCCCAAGCTATTTGTTGAGTGGCATGTTGAGTCCATGGAATATTTTAGTTTTTGTCACAAGTTTTGGGAAAAGTCGCTTTTTTTTTTTTGCACAAAGCTGTCACTTAAATATTGATATATTATGATATATTGATATATATATATATATATATCTTGATATAAATATATATACTTGATATATTGCGCGAACATGCCATGGACATATGTGGAGTTATGCCCCAAAATACATTCTGCTGCCTTTCCTGAATACAAGGATACCACATGTGTGGGAGTTTTTGGGAGCCTAGCCATGTAAAGGACCCCGAAAACCACTCACTGCCTTCAGGATTTCTAAGGGCATAAAATGGTGATTTCACTTGCTTACTACCTACCATAGTTTTGGAGGCCCTGATATGTCAAGATAGCACAACCGATCCCCAAATGACCCCATTTTGGAAAGTAGACACCCCAAAGTATTTGCTAATGGGCATGGTGAGTATTTCACAGCTCTCATTTGTTTCTTTTCTCTTTTTTCAATTTTCAAATCTTTGTGACAAAAAGCGAGATCTGCAAAATACTCAACGTGCCTCTCAGCAAATAGCTTGGGGTGTCTACTTTCCAAAATGGGGTCATTTGGGAAGGGGGGGGTTTGTGCTGTCTGGGTATTTCATGACCTCCGAAACTATGATAGGTAGTGATGAGTGAAATGAAAAATTTACACCTTTAGAAAGCCTGAAGGCGGTGCTTGGTTTTCGGGTCCTGTACGTGGCTAGACCGCCAAAAAGTCTAACATATGTGGTATCCCCATACTTAGAAGAAGCAGCAGAATGTATTTTGGGGTGTAATTTCACATATACCCATGGCATGTTTGAGCAATATATCATTTAGTGATAACTTTGTGAAAAGAAAAAAAAATGTAATTTTCCTGAAACTTGTGGCAAAATATAAAATATTCCATGGACTCAACATGCCTCTCAGCAAATAGCTTGAGGTGTCTACTTTGCAAAATGGGGTAATTTGGGGTTGGGGGATTTTGTGCTATCTGGGCATTTCACGGCCTACGAAACTGTGATAGGTAGTGAAAAGTGAAATCAAAAATTTACGGGCTTAGAAAGCCTGAAGGAGAAGCTTGGTTTTCGGGGGTCCTGTACGCGGCTAGACCGCCAAAAAGTCTCACATATGTGGTATCCCCATACTCAGGAGAAGCAGCAGAATGTATTTTGGGGTGTAATTCCACATACACCCATGGCATGTGTGAGCAATTATATCATTTCAGTAACAACTTTGTGTAATTTTTTTTTCAATCACTTGTGACAAAACAATAAAATATTCAATGGGCTCAACACCCCTCTTAGCAGATTCCTTGGGGTGTCTACTTTCCGAAATGGAGTCATTTGGCGGGTTTTGTCCTGCCCTTCCTTAATAGCACCTCAGAAAATGAGATAGGCAGTCAAAAAATAAAAGCGTAAATTCCAGAAAATGTACCCTAGTTTGTACATGCTATAACTTTTGTGCAAACCTATAAATATACGCTGCTTTTTTTTTTACCCGAGACATGTGGCTGAATGCATTTTGGCAAAAATGTAGGACTAAAATTAAGTTTATTGTATTTTTTTAATAACAAAACCTTAAAAAAAATATATTTTTTTCAAAATAGTCTGTCTTTTTTCGTTTATATAAATAATATAGTATAAAAAATGCAGAGGTGATCAAATATCACCAAAAGAAAGTTATATTTGTGGGGAAAAAAGGACGCAAATTTCGTTTGGGTACAGCATTGCATAACCACGCAATTACCAGTTAAAGCAACACAGTGCCAAATTGTAAAAAGTGCTCTGGTCATTAAGGGTAAATCCTTCCGGTGCTGAAGTGGTTAAAGATAACAGATTGGCATTGTTTATGGTGTAGAGAGGGGATATGAATTGGCAATGTGTGTAAGTAATACAAGATTTTAGGTAACAACGTAATTTTAAACATGGCTATCCTACCCAGCCAGAAGAGAGTATGTAGACCAAGTTTGTATGTCTGCACTCTGAACCCCCTGCACATCAGTATTTCCCCTAACATCTATTGCTAATGACTCACTATCACAAATAATAATAGCGACAGAGGGCATCCCTGCTGGGTGCCTGTCTGTATATGTATTCAATCAGATTTGTTAGCACTGATGGTGTTGTTGGCCATTGGGTTTCAGTGTAGAGTGTGAAGAAGCAATAGAAATTTGTGGCCAAATTTCCACTTTTTTGGGATCTGGAAAAGTTAAGGCCAGGTCAGGGAATCAAAGGCTTTATACAAGTCCAACGACAATACCACCCCCTTCCGAACCCCATCCCAGTTAGAACGCAATATTGAAATGATATTGATCGCTCTTCTAATTTGGGCCATCGCCTGATGCTTGGGAACAAATCCCACCTGGTATACATAAATATATTTTTTCAAAAATATATTGAGCCTGTTGGTGTAGAATCCTGTTAACAGTTTTAGATTACCTTTAATTAAAAATATGCGGCTATAATTTCCTACATGAGCAGGGTCTCTGTCTGGTTTGGGTATCATATATATGTATGCTTTGTTTGTGTCAGTGTCAAGGACATTGTAAAAGCTCTGCAGATGAGGTATGAGATTAGGGCACATTTTTTTTATAGTGGAAGGTGGTAAAACCTTCAGGGCCTGGTGCTTTAGACACGTTAGTCTGCTTAATTGCTTGCAACACTGAATGTATGTAACCTCCTTTTCCAGAAGCTCCTTGGAGGGACATACAAGGAAGGTGCATCTGAAACTCCATAATTTTGTCATTTGAGGGATCTATTTGGCGCTGTTTAAAGTTTTGAGCAATAGAACATTCATTCTGTCTGTTTGGTTGTGTCAGCCTAGAGGCCATGCACATCACCATCTGTGGGCTAAGTAATCTCCTCTCAGTGAACTCCACCCCAGTCTCCAATTAAGGAAATACTATTTAAGACCATGTGCTGCAAAACCTCCTTGCTGATCAATGTTGAGTGTGTTTGGCTTCATGTGTGGTTGTTCCTGTCGTGTGAGTCTATTTCTGTGTACGGACTTTTGGCTTGTTCTATCCCTGCCTGCTTGATACCCTGATCTTGGCGTGCTCTTCCATCTCTCCCTGTCTGCTTGTGGCCCTGACCTTTGGCTAGGCCGCTGACTATCCTTGCTGTTCCTGCACTGCTGCTTCCTCTCCTCCACATGTAGCCAGCCGAGCGTGAGCTAGGAGACCCCAGGGGCCGCGATCTGGATCCAGTTGCAGCCAAATCCATCCTCACCACCAGAGGGTCTGGCGGCTACCGAAAAGGTCTCGTCCATTACCAACTGGCCTCTTCCTGCCAGCCTCAAGGCCACACAGCAATTTCTTGGGTTCTCCAATTATTATAGGCAATTTACTAGGAACTACTCTTTTATTGTTGCGACTATTATTGCCTTGACCAAGAAAGGTTCTAATGCCAAGGAAAGGCCTCCTGATGCTGTCGCTGCGTTCCATGATCTGAAACAAGCATTTGTGCTTGTTCTGGTCCTCTCTTGAGGAAACCTGATCCTAGGGACCCATTTTTTATTGAAGTGGACGCTTCCTCTACTGAAGTAGGAGTAGTTTTTCTTCAATAATCTGAGAATAAATGACAACCATGTGCGTTTTTCTCCAAAAAAAATCTCAGGCACAGAAAAATGATGCTATTGGCGATCGGGAGCTTCTTACAATTAAATTGGCATTAGAGGAATGGCGTCATCTCTTGGAGGGTTCCCCTCACTCCATAACAATCTTCACTGATCATAAAAATTTACAGTACTTACAGAATACTAAACGACTGTATCCCAGACTGGCCAGGTGGAGTCTGTTCCTTGCCCGTTTCAATTTCACGATCACGTACAAACCTGGTTCCTGCAAAAGTCGGGCTAAGGCACTCTCTAGGTCTTTTGGCATGCTGGATGAGGAGCCCACCTCTGTACCTGAGCCGATCATTCTGCCAGGTGTATTCTTGTCCATTCCACCACTCTGGAGTCTAAAATTCCTCCTGGCAAGACCTTCATCCCCACAGAACTAAGACCCTTTGTTGAGGACATGATTCCAAGTTGTCAGGTCATGCTGGGTTCCTCCGATCCCTTCAGCTCATCAGTCACCACTACTGGTGGCCTACTCTCCATTCGGATGTCAAAGGCTGCCTAAAGGCGTGCCATATTTGTGACCAGTCTAAGTCCTCCACACAAGCACCTGTCAGTCTGCTCATACCCTTGCCCATCCCGAAGGAACCCTAGACTCACATTGCTATGGATTTCATCACCGATATTCCGCTGTCTGAAAAGAATACAGTCATTTGGGTGGTAATCAATTGTTTCTCCAATATGGCTCATTTTGTTCCCCTTCCTGGTCTCCCTTCTGCTCCTGCTTTGACTCCCATCTTTTTTTGAGAAATCCTCCGCCTCCATGGGGTTCCTTCCAATATTGTTTCGGATGGGGGGTTCAGTTTACATCCCGCTTCTGGAGAGCTCTTTGCAAGTCCCTCAATATTGTCTTGGATTTTTCTGGACAGACTGATAGGGTTAATCAGGAGTTAGAGGTCTTCCTCTGCATCTTAGTCTCTGCTCATCATGATGACTGGTCCTCTTTACTCCCGTGGGCAGAATTCTCTCTAAACAATCATGTTAACACCAGTTCTCAGAAGACCCCCTTTTTTTACAATTTATGGAAGACACCCTCAGCTTCCTCTTCCTATGACCTGTTCTCCAGACATTCCAGCTTTGGCTAATGTTCAGCAATCATTCAATACCATTTGGGGTGAGGTTCATGATTCCCTCTGGGCAGCGGCTGATAAGTTTAAGGGTTTTGCCGACCGTCACAGGCATAAACCTACCTTCTCTACAGATTGGTGACAAGGTCTGGCTTTCTACCAGGAACATTAAGCTCAGGGTTCCTACTCTGAAATTTGCCCCAATTTTCATTGGTCTGTACTCGTTAATTGCGAAGTTGATTCCGGTTTGTTTTAAACTCCAGATTCCGAAAAGCCTCAGGATTTCAAACTCCTTTCATATTTCCTTCTGAAATCTTTAGTCCTCAATAAGTTCTCTCGTCCTCTCCCTACCACGGTTCCGGTCTCGGAGGATGGTCAGGAGTATGAGGTTAGTCTAGTCCTGGACTCCCGGCTCTGTAAAGGTATTCTTCAGTACCTTATGCATTGGAAAGGGTTTGGTCCAGAGGAGAGGTCTTGGATCCCTGCATCTGAGGTATTTATGCCTCACCTGGTGAGGAGGTTTCATTTGAGATTTCCCTCCTGGGCCTAGGCAGGGGAGGACTCATAAGAGAGGGGGGTACTCTCATGAATCGATAGTAACATTCATGTTCTGTCTGTTTGCTTACCTCTTGGTTTTGTCAGCCTAGAGGCCATGCACATTGCCACTTGTGGGCTAAGTAATCTCCTCTCAGTGAACTCCACCCCAGTCTCCAATTGAGGAAACACTATTTAAGACCATGTACTGCAAAGCCTCCTTGCTGATCAATGCTGTGTGTGTTTGGCTTTGTTTGTGGTTGTTCCTTTTGTATGCTTTGAGTCTTAAGGGGGCCTTACAAATAGTATTGAAACTGGTTGAGGGGTGCCATCATCCAAATCAGTTTGGTAGATAGGGGGTTGTATGGAATGTCCCAATAGCAGACCATTACCTAATAGGAAGCATGGACTATTTTGGCACCCAGGGATCACACAATTTTTTAAAAATATGACAATTTATTGAAAAAAAATATATACATAAAGGGACAACAATGCAATATAACACATATAATAAAAACAATAATTACAGCCCCTAAAAGAAGATTGAGGTGCTGCCTGTAGCTCTCTAGTATGTTCAGAGGCCTTGTGATGTAGATCTCAAATTATTCTCTTTGTACTCTACTGGTTTCGCAGAGAATTCCGCTTCTTCAGGAGAATAGAATATAGGAGATCTAAGAAATTTGAATACAATATGACATAATATACACAATCGAAAAATACAATTAAAAAATGCATTCAATAGATAAAAAAAGACTGGAATCAGGTGAGTAGTTGCTTACCCAAGTGGAATAAGTATGCTCTGAGTCTATTTCCGTGTATGGGCTTTTGGCTTGTTCTGACTATCCCTGCCTGCTTGATACCCCGACCTTGGTGTGCTCTTCCGTCTCTCCCTGTCTGCTTGTGGTCCTGACCTTTGGCTAGGCTGCTGACTATCCTTGCTGTTCCTGCACTGCTGCTTCCTCTCTTCCACCTGTAGCCAGCCAAGCATGAGCTAGGGGACCCCAGGGGCCGCGACTTGGATCCAGTTGCAGCCAAATCCATCCTCACCACCAGAGGGTCTGGCGGCTACCTTCTGGCTTTGACTCCGTGCCCTGGGGAAACCGATGCAGTAGTGTTTCAGTAGATAAAGGTGGTGCTTGGATGTGGCGCTGTCTAAGTAGTGGAAGATAAATGTGTCCTTGGTGTCCTGTGATCATATGTTCTGATGAGGCACTGTTCTTGGCTCTTAGTTAAAGTGCATGTGTCTCCTTTATCTTTATCTACTAACGTCTTTTGTACCCGTTGGTGGTGAATAAATATACGTACATATAAACATATAGTCTGAAAAGTGCAAGTGCATGTATACAATTGTAAAAAGTGCTATTTCACATGTAAACAGTAAACCATAAGAATGACTTGTGACAATAAATAGGTAAAAAATGATAAAAAGGTGCTCGAATGTGATTTCTTCGGTGTAGGTGCTTATTGCAGAAGATATGAAAACCAAGTGTAGATAACGCTCATTAATACTAAACCATATTCATCCTAGTATGTGATGAATTGATGAATAAAGTATATCCCACTATTTCTGATTTGGTCATAGATCAATGTCCTGATTAGTGGATGGTTTGTAGTAGGAACATACTGTAGAAATTAATAAATAATATAGAATATAATAAACCAGTCCATATAGTGAAAAATTTGTGACTTAAAGTGATTGTTTCTTGTATAATTCGTGACATGGGGTGTGAATGCACTCGTGCTTCCCCTTTAGATTTCCTCCTTACCAGAGTGCACTGCCCCTGCAGGGGCCAAGTGCCTATCTTTGTTAATCCTGAAGACTTGTTCCTGGGTTTGGGATACTCCGCTGCTGGCCTTTGGGGGGTTCTCCCTCTGCCAGCACTCCCCCAATACACCTAGTAGTAGTAGTGTTTCAGTGTCAGTGCTCCAGGGGGCCTGTCTTCCCGTACCAGCTGGAGCTCATTAGCATCAGTCAGCTATAGGTCCACAACCTTAGCGGTGCACTTCACACTTCAGCGGTGCGATTCGCACCCCATCTGTGCGCACCTGTCACCTGACCCCAGGTGTCCTGACAGATATTAGACTAGAACCAATTCTTCAGGAAGCCTATTCCACATGTTCACAGCTATTATTGTGAAGAAGCCTTTGTGTATGTAATCCTTGAATTTCCTATGTAATGTAAAGTGCAGGACACGGGAAAAGTTTTCATAGACCTAGTGGCGCCACTAGGGTTGGTGTCACCTGGTGCAGTAAAACATGGTGTCACCCCCCCCAATATTTTTTCCCCATATAACACTGCATATAATGACAATAGTAGTGCAGTTAAAAACTATAAAGCAACTAGCAGATTTAAATAACAATAAAATAAAAATAACAAATATGAAAAAATAGAACTCCCCAGGAAATAACAACCCTCCGTGATCAGTGCCCACTGTAGTGATGTAGTAGTGGAGTAATGGATGTTATTATTTAGTTATTATTATTATGATGGTTAATTTTCCGCAACACCCGGTTCTTCCAGAGAGAAACATTTATTGACTTCAGACAGAACAAAGTCCAACAAGAGATAATACAATCCAACATAGGTGTAGAGAATATTGATGACAGGAATAGTGTAGCATTGAGACCACTTCAGAGGAACCCAGTCTTCCTGCCATACTTTACTTAACACAGGCTCCCCTCTTATACACCTTTCTCCCCCCTCCCATGGGTGACTAAGAGTGAGCAATTTAATTAGGCCTTTTGTCTTGAAAGAGCGACAGATAATGACCCTAAGCCGTAACATTAGCATATCATGGAGGCATTATCTGTCTTTAATCAAAACTCCCTTTGAAATGCCTAATTAGATAACCAGTCCCAAATACCAATGCGTCTTTGCACAACAGCACAATATAAAATAGATTTGTCAAGTGTCTGTCCCAATACATACCCAATGTATGTATACACACAATATAATATATACATGTGCATGTACATACACACATATATATATATACACACACATATATATATAATTTATTAAATATTACACAACACCCGCTTCAGCAATAATAACCGCCATCATCAGTGCCAGTTTCTGCAATGATCCCCGGCATTGGTGCCAGTTTCTGAAATGATCCCCAGCATTGGTGCTAGTTTCCGCAAAAATAATTGCCCGCATAGGTGCCAGTTTCCGCAATAATAACTGCTAGCATTAGTGCCGGTTTCCCCAATAATAACTGCCAGTTTCCACAATGATCCCCAGCGTTGGTGCCAGTTTCTGCTATAATCCTCAGCATTGGTGCAATAGCTGCAATAATAGCCCCCAGTATAGATGGTCAGTGGCATTATGCTATTTTAAAACCCTGCAGCATGAAAGCTAATTAACACTGACACTGGCCACTAATTTAGCACAAGGGGTTAATTAACACTGCCATTGATCACTAATGCAGTAGAGGCAGTGTTAACACCCTTGTGTTGTATTAGTGGTCAGTGTTAATTACCCTTTTGTATTGCAGCATGAATGGGTTAATTGGCATTGACACTGACCACTAATGATGCACAAGGGGGAGTTCATTAATGCTTTGTGCTGAATTAGTGGCCATTGTCAGTACATTAACCCCTTCATACTGCATATTACTGGCTAATGGCAGTGTTAACCTCCAATCACAAAACCCAACACAGTTCCCAAGACATTAACCAGTCCAGTGCACTGGAAAAGAGTCGCTGTTTAGCCGGCACTGACCACACTGTCATCTCTTCACCCTCCCCCCCCCCCGCCTTGTCCTGGCCTTGGTGTCACCCCTCTGGTGGGTATCACCCAGGTGCGGCCCACATCGACCGCCCCCCCCATAGCAAACGCCACTGAATAGACCCCTGGTTATAGCCTCGTACATTCAGATGTTTGGACACTGGTGGAGGTTTAAAGTACACATCCGTGGGCACTTCCCCGATAATTCTACCTTACTCTGTGAATCCTCCGTTTTTTTTTGCTATTGTCTTAAGGTGATGGGCCTCTTCTCCCTTGCAGAGAAATCCCTTCACTTAACTAGTTTGTTATTTTATTTTGTTTAAGTGCATGCAGATTGGCACAATCTTGGTAAGACCTTGAGCGGTATACCCTGACCCCACACCATGGGGAAGGTGCTGGATCCTGCATGGGCACTTACTTTTGCACTTAGTGCAGTGCATTGTAGTCAGATGCTGGGTGCTATACAGTCCAGGGTCATGGTTCATCACTATAGAACCCAGACCCAGGAGGAATTAGGGGACACTTGGTCGCCTTGGGTGTACTTCACCTGTATTCCTCCATATACTGATTGCTTTCCGGTCTAGTTTAAAAAATAAGGCCTGTGGGGATTCGGTTGTGGCCCTGTGGGGTTCCCCCAGAGGGGGTTGGAGTGAAGTTCTTTGTCCCCCATAATCCCTCATCCTTCTATCTTATTTTACTATTCATTTACTTTGGTTTTCTATTTATTTTCTGAAGTCCTTTTGATTTTCTTCTTTTCCATTTTTTCTCTTTGCATTCATTTGGTAGTCTCTTTTTCTTTTGATTAGACTCCCCTACCTCACCCACCAGTGCTGGTGTCAGGAGAGAGTTCTCCCTATCCTCATCATGTGGGAAGGGAAGGTATAATAAAGATAGGATTTCAAGCAGTGATAGAAAAGTAATACCTCTTAGATAAATTTTAGTTTCAAATAATATATGAAGCTATGTTTTGATTATTTATGTTGGCCTATAAAATGTTACAGGTATGAATATGAAATGAGTCATATATTTGTAAGGAACAAGGAATAATTACATAGGGGGACTAAGAGGTGCCTGGGTCACATGGGGAGTGCCCTGCTCAACGCCTTTGGACAATGACCAGTAGGTGCCGATGGAGAACCGATGTCTTGCAGGTCATCTTCTGCCCAAAAAGAACTCCAAAAAGTATGGCTTCCTCACCTATGGACTACGATAGTAGATTTTTCCTTGTGTTCTTCCCCATCATCGGCCATTCTAGGTAGAGTTTTGTTTTAGTTTCAAAAGGCTTAGTGGTTGGAAAATATTTTAATGCTGGCAATGCACTGGGTGGAGAGTCGTCCATGGGTCTGTCTTTTCGGTGGCTCGCTCATGTTTCGGTCGATGGGGGGAGCTGTTTGAGACAGGCAATAGCAAGGATGAGCTTGGAGGAACTTTAATGGGTGGGAGACAGCTTGGAGGGTAAAATAGGGGGAAGTGGACTTGTGTCTTTTGGGAGATTAGATAATTAAAAGGTGGCTGCTTCAAAGTAGTGGGGTCATTAGACTCTGCAACCGGGTAATCATTGCTCAAAGATGAGCATGAACCACTATCAGTATTGTGCAGGGCCAGCATGAGGGTGGTATTGTGATATCATTTTTTTATTTAAATGCAGGCCCTCTGGAGTTAGCTTTAATTTTGTCGTGAAGCTTTCATCAGGGTGCATTGTATTGTATTTATTCGCAATTATTTGTTTGAGATATAATATTTGCTGTTGCTGCCTTAATTGATCTGGGTTGATGTGTACCTGTCGCTATGTACCCTATTCTAATTTAATGTTTTTCTATTTTTTTCGTTACTGCTTTGAATGTCTTGCTAAAAAAAATGAATAAAAATATTTAATAACTGTAAAGTCGCTTTCATTTAGATGGGGGATTGGACTTGGAGGCATCTTCTATTCAATTCTATGGCCACAAGTCAGATAGAAGTCGTCTAGAAGTAGTACAAGAACCTTTTCTGAAGTCGCTCCGACTTCAGTAGTGTACATTAAGACAGCTCCCATTCATTTTAATGGGATTTCAAATGACAAGCAACTTGGGGCGACTTGAGGTGACTCAAGTCAAAGCGCAAGTCGCCCCTGTGTGAATGGGCTCTAAACAAATTAAGCTGTTCTTACCCTATGGAAACATAAATTCAACAGGTGTAATAAAGTGCACAGTGTCAGAATGATTACATTTTTCTGACACTCTAGCACTTTATTGCACTTTTTGAAATTCTGTTTCCATAGAGGACAGCTCCATTTGTTTATGGTTAGGACTATATGCGTATGAGCATATACACTGTTAACCACTTAAGCCCCAGCGACGTACCTGTTTTTTTCAGCCAACGGTTGGCTTTCTTGTAAAGGCAATCCTAGCAGCTGAATAGCCGCTGGGTTGCTGTTACAAGCAGAGGGAGGGGACTTAAATACTGCTGGATAAAACAAAAACTCTGCCTGTCTTCATTTCAGGGTGCAAAGCAACAAAATGGGATTATTTTAAAGAGGGTGTTTATTTTCTTTACCCATTGTAGAAAACTAGAAGCGATGGAGCATTTAATCACTCCTGGTTTAGCTGTTGTAAACAAACCCTTTCACTTCCTATTGCTATCACAGGGGATATTTATATTCCCTCAGATTGCAAAAAAAAAGTGATGGAAAAATAAAATGAAAGCCACAATGTAAATATAAAAAAAAAATTAATTTAATTTAAAGCTCCCTGCGACGAACTAGGAGCGCAGAGAGAGCACACAGAAGCAAATCACAAGCAACTCAACGCACGGGTGTTTATTGGGAGACTTGGGGGTACAGGAGGGGTGGCGTTGAGCCACTGCACAGTTAATCAGCCCACATTTTAGCAATGGGCATGCTATAGATAAGTAGTTCACCGCGTAACATCGGGGCTCCACGGGAGAACGAATTACGAGGTAACGATAAGGCACGACAAGGGAGGTAATCCTTCGAGCAGTAGTACAGCACAGTTTGGGGGAACAGGCCACAGACAGGCCCGGCACAGGGAAAACAGGTCCTCAGAGTGGTAGTATGGCACAGCACGGATAAACAGTTCTCAGAGTAGCAATGGGCATAGCATGGATAGACTGTTCACGAGGTGGCAGTGGGCACAGCGCAGATAAATGGCTAACAGGTAGCTCTATGGCACAGAAAGGGGAGATGACCTTCAGGGCAGTATCAAGGGGTAACAGTCCATGGAGTGGGTTTATAGCACAGCAAAAAGGAAACTGTTCCCAGGGCAACAATAAGACGCAACCAGGGGGAATGCTTCTCAGAATGGTAACGGCAGGGGTGATAAGGGGCAGAAGTCCAACTGTCCTGAGTAGTGGATGTGGGGTCTTGGCATCAGGGGATCCAGGCAGGACAATCTGAGGAGGGCTCTGGGTATGCAGTAGAAGAAGCAAGTAGGGCAATGCGAGGAGGGCTCTGGGCCCACAGCAGGCAGGGCAATCGGAGAAGGGCTCTGGGCACACAGACAGTGCAGGCAGGGCAATCAGAGAAGGGCTCTGAGCACACAGCAGACAGAGCATGCAGGGAAATCTGAGGAGGGCTCTGGGCCCACAGCAGAGGGAGCAGGCAGGGCGATATGAGGGATCTGGGCACACAACAGTCCTGGGTCCTCACAGGCTCTTCACCTCCCACCCCCTGAGGGGCACAGGAACTCCCAGGCTAATTAAGCAAACAAGCTGGCTGCGTTGCACACTGTTGATTCAAAAAAACGCAAAAAAAAATATTTCCGCCCTCTACTACACTCCCCTATCACCCCACTTGTGCAGTATCACCATGCACGTCAGATTGTGGACAGTAATTCTAGCACCAGACCTCTTGTGTAAATCTAAAGTGATAAAGTGTAAAGGCTTTTAAAGTGTTGACGATGCACAGGTATGGACAATTTAAAGCGGGGCATGTTTGGTATCTATTTACTCAATGTAAAAAAATCTCTTATATATGGTTAACTGCGCTACCCACTAAACATATCAGAGCTGTAGCCTTACCATGAGATACTCATAGTAACTTCTGAAAAACACACACTAAGAGGTCGCGCTAGGCAAACATTTATAAACGTACTTAAAGAAGAAAGGACAAAAGAAAAAATTGATTTTAAATAGTCCAAATAAAGTGCCCATATCAAGATAGGTGTACAATCCCAATTTGAAGAAAAGAGGAAGCTCCACGGTGGCTCCTATTCAGAATAGTAGATGGCAGCAATATGATTCACCACTATGTGAAAGGTTGCAGTTGTACAACATAACATTCGTGAATATCCACCACAAAATAAGGGGGCTCTTTACCGGACAAAATGGACCATTTAATTGTAGGGGGTCGATAGCCGTGTGTGGCCTATCACCCGGCCAGGGTGTTTATGGATACCAGGAGCCTAGATACAGACAGATTCAAATGAAGTGATTCATATAAAGAAAGGGATAGGAATCTCCATTGCGTAAAACTGTAGACAATTTATTTAAAATAGAAAGTATTGCACTTACATATAAGTAAAATTATTTGCGCAATAGGACGATAAAAATCAGCCGGCTGGCTAGCGAATACCCATCCACCAGAATCCACGCATGCGTGGTAAAGTCAGTATGCTGCTTATCTCTTATATTTTACCAGACAATTGAGTATTATATTGTGTTTTTGTGCACTAAAATAAAAAAAAAATATATTTTTTCCAATACAATTGTGTTTAACCACTTGCTTACTGGTCACTTTAACCCCCCCTCCTGCCCAGACCAATTTTCAGCGCTGTCGCATTTTGAATGACAATTGCGCGGTCATGCGACGTTGTACCCAAACAACATTTTTGTCATTTTTTTCCCACAAATAGAGCTTTCTTTTAGTGATATTTGATCACCTCTGCTGTTTTTATTTTTTGCGCTATAAACCAATAAAGAGCAATGATTTTGAAAAAAGAACAATATTTTTACATTTTTGCTATAATATCCAAAAAAAAATATAAAAAAGAAAATTATTCATCAGTTTTGGCCGATATATATTCTTATACATATTTTTGGTAAAAAAAAACGCAATTGGCGTATATTGATTGGTTTGCGCAAAAGTTATCGTTGTTATCTACAAACTATGGGAATTGATTTATGGCGGTTTTATTATTATTGTTTTTTTCTTTTTACTGGTAATGGCGGCGATCTGCAATTTTTATCGGGACTGCAATATTGCAGCGGACATGTCAGATATTTTTGACACTTTTTTGGGACCACTGACATTTATACAGCGATCAGAAATTTAAATGTCCACTGATTACTGTATAAATGTCATTGGCAGGGAAGGGGTTAACACTAAGGGGGCAGTGAAGGGATTAACTGTGTTCCCTGCATGTGTTCTAACTGTGAGGGGGCGGGGCTGGCCGGGACATAACAGATCTAACTGATCCCAATCACAAGGATCAGTAGATCTGCTATGTCCCCCTACACAGAATGGAGAACCCCTGTGTTTACATCGGCGGTTCCCCGTTCTGCAGCTATAACAGGTGATCGTGGGTCTCCGGCGGACATCGAGTCCGCCCAACCCGTGGCACGCCCACGCAGGGTGTGGCGCCTACGAGAGCACGCCGCAGGCTGTGAGTGGGCGTGGGGAGCGTGCAAGGGGGCGGCCGTCCATGGGCGTCCGCCGGGCAATTGGGATTCCGTGCTGTAGCCGTCTTTCGGCTATATCGCGGATCTGAACTGGTTAAAAAAACGCTGCACAAATACTGTGTGATATAAAAATCTGTGATATAAAAAATTGCAACACCCACCATTTTATTCTCTAGGGCCTCTGCTTTAAAAAAAATATATACAGTGCCTTGCGAAAGTATTCCCTCTTGAACTTTGCGGCCTTTTGCCACATTTCAGGCTTCAAACATAAAGATATAAAACTGTAATTTTTTTGTGAAGAATCAACAACAAGTGGCACACAATCATGAAGTGGAACGAAATTTATTGGATATTTCAAACTTTTTTAACAAATAAAAAAACTGAAAAATTGGGCGTGCAAAATTATTCAGCCCCTTTACTTTCAGTGCAGCAAACTCTCTCCAGAAGTTCAGTTAGGATCTCTGAATGATCCAATGTTGACCTCAATGACTAATGATGATAAATAGAATCCACCTGTGTGTAATCAAGTCTCTGTATAAATGCACCTGCACTGTGATAGTCTCAGAGGTCCGTTTAAAGCGCAGAGAGCATCATGAAGAACAAGGAACACACCAGGCAGGTCCGAGATACTGTTGTGGAGAAGTTTAAAGCCAGATTTGGATACAAAAAGATTTCCCAAGCTTTAAACATCCCAAGGAGCACTGTGCAAGCGATAATATTGAAATGGAAGGAGTATCGGACCACTGCAAATCTACCAAGACCTGGCCGTCCCTCTAAACTTTCAGCTCATACAAGGAGAAGACTGATCAGAGATGCAGCCAAGAGGCCCATGATCACTCTGGATGAACTGCAGAGATCTACAGCTGAGGTGGGAGACTCTGTCCATAGGACAACAATTAGTCGTATACTGCACAAATCTGGCCTTTATGGAAGAGTGGCAAGAAGAAAGCCATTTCTTAAAGATATCCATAAAAAGTGTTGTTTAAAGTTTGCCACAAGCAACCTGGGAGACACACCAAACATGTGGAAGGTGCTCTGGTCAGATGAAACCAAAATCTAACTTTTTGGCAACAATGCAAAACGTTATGTTTGGCGTAAAAGCAACACAGCTCATCACCCTGAACACACCATCCCCACTGTCAAACATGGTGGTGGCAGCATCATGGTTTGGGCCTGCTTTTCTTCAGCAGGGACAGGGAAGATGGTTAAAAT
>BLSH010061465.1:239194-251017 GCA_018402905.1 Glandirana rugosa
TGAATAAATAAATCGAAAAACGTGTGTTAGTCGTTCAAACTTACTTAAATATTAAACCGAATAAACGTGTATTAACTAAAGACGTGTCTATATACGCAAGTCGATGCCGAAATTAACAGACTTACTTAAACACTAAACGTTAAAAATGGGAAATATAAATTGACGTGGAGTGTACTAGTGGAAAACTTAAAGTCTTAAACATATTACTTTATCGTCACGGTATCGTTGTAACTGCCCGTGTAAACACCTCCGTCGTCGATGTAGGAAATATAAATGTCTTGTAAAAAAAAGGGATTCATAAATAATAACTAGATTCGTGAAGGGAAACGTGCCATGGTTCGGTGTCCGTGCGATCGTTCGGGTTCCGTCCAGACCCGGACCCGGACTTTGTCCCGAAGTTCGGCCGGACCAGCAGAACCCGAACTTCCAGAGGTTCGCTCAACTCTACTTACCAATCATTAGATGTGGTTGTATATAAGAAGGGGTGGTACCGTGCAAAGGGAAGTGCTTAGATCAATAATAAATACTTAGGGAAAAAAAATGTTCTGTAAATATAAAGGATGTAGCTGCTGCCTCCACAAATGTGCCCGTCAATGTTGCTATGGCACTGCTATTTCATTATACAAATTCTGAAATTCAAAAGGTGATCATGTGAGGTGCAGTTAAATATAAAGGGTAAAAATTGCAAATCACAAATTCATTCAGACAATTAAAGCCGTAGCTGAACGCATATATCTGTGCAGAAATCAATTATGTGCAAATAAGCCAAATTATAAATTCATTCAAACTTGCTGATTGTGTGCAAAAAGCTAAATAAATAAGTAAAACAAAACAAACAAGCCCCAGTAACTGTGCAAAAAACAATTCTGTGCAAATAAACCTCCAAATGTAAAAATAGATGGCTAAATATATGTGGTCTCACAATGCCACCATAAATGCCAAGTGAGTCTTTGGTACAGAGATACAAAAATATTAGTTCATCCAGTTTTGTGTAGGCGGTAACAACATGTGTGTAATGTCCAGAATGTCTCACCCAAAACCTGTAATATCACTTTAAGGATCTGTTACTTGGTTGCCCTGTCCCTTCATGGGAATGTTGCCAACGCAGCCACGGGTCCCCTTCCTCTCGATAGCCCATTTCTCATACAAATAAAGCGAGAGAAACCTCCATAGTATCAAATAATCTATAATTATAATGCAAGTAGCCGTTCACTTACATGATAAGTCAGAAGGTTCTACCAGGATTTCTGTCGCTCAATGCATTCCAACAAGCTTAGCCGGATGTGACGCAATGACGTACTGACTCCGCCATACACGTTTCATCATTAGACGTCATCGGAGGCGACGCCATCTTGCTGCACCCTCCGGCTATTTATACAAAGCATATCCTGGCAACTGGAGATCACATGACCGTGGCCATCTTGTGATTTCAAATTAAATCATCATGCTTCTCGTGAACGTAGCCAAAATTAAAATACAAAACTTTATTACTCCAACAAACTTAAAATCATCAACCATCTTAAATGCTGACATTAAATAGAATCATGTATTCCACGCAACTGGGTGAAATATTAATACTACTACGGAATGTCACAACAAAACCACCCTGCATGTACTTAGAGTAAAATACACGTGGATGCATGAGGTAGAAAAATTGATAATATAAAAATACATGAAAAATAAAAAATAGAAATCCGTTAAAATAAAAAAGAAATGGAAATAAAAATTAACCACTTCAATACCAAGGACATCATATGACGTCCTTAACTTTGAATGGCGATATCTGATTGGTGCCTTCAGCTACAGGCACCATTCAGATACCGTTTTTTAGTGCCGGCGATTCTGCACAAGATAAAAGTGGTCTCAGTGGTGGATTCACCGCGAGAGCACTTTTATCAGTGGCGGGAGGGGTGTCCCCCCTCCCGCCACTTTCCTGTCGTCTCCACCACTTACCGGACCGCCGGCGGAGATGATCGGGTCCGTTCCCCCCTGCACAGGAAGCCGAGTGAGTGGAAGATGCCTCCCACTCACATCCAACTATAAATATGAGATCTGAGGTCTAAGCAAACATTTTTTTTTTTAACCACTTGCCGACAGCCAATTGGCAATTGACGGCGGCAAAGTGGCTCTGTAACGCGGATCGCCGTCATATGACGGCGACCGCGTGATCGCGCCTAGTGAGTGCGCGCGCGCCACCGGAGGCGCGCCCGCCCGCTCACTGTGTTCGGGGAAGGCCAGGGAGCGGGTGCGGCGGCTTCAATTGCCGCCGGCTACCCGCGATGGCCCCCCCGGAGTGAAGGAACGGAGGTCTGTGTATGTAAACACGGACCTCCGTTCTGTGAAGGGGGAAGGGCTGTGATCACAGCCTTCCTGTATACGAAGGCTGTGACCACTTCCCTTCCCCAGCTAGGGCAGTCCCCCCACAGTTAGAACATGCCCAGGGAACATACTTAACCCTAAGAGCGCCCCCTGCAGGTTAACCCCTTCACTGCCAATGGCATTTACACAGTAATCAGTGCATTTTTATAGCACTGATCACTGTATAAATGCCAATGGTCCCAAAAAAGTGTCAAAATGGTCCGACATGTCTGCTGAAATATCGCAGTACCGATAAAAATCGCAGATCGCCGCCATTAATAGTAAAAAATAAAAAAAAATAAAAACCCCAAAAATGAATTCTCATCATCCGTAAACGCGACCACTTTTGCGCAAACCAATCAATAAACGCCGATTGTGATTTTTTTTTTATCGCAAATATGAGGAAGATTATAAATCGTCCAAAAACGGTGAAAAAAATGTTTTTTTATATTTTTTTTTTTGGATTTGTATTTTAGCAAAAAGTAAGAAATTTGGTTTTTTTTTGCAAAATTGTCGCTCTTCTTTTGTTTATAGCGGTGATCAGAAATGACGCAGAGGGGATCAAATACCACCAAAAGAAAGCTCTATTTGTGGGAAAAAAAGGACGCAAATTTAGTTTGGGTACAACGTCGCACGACCGCGCAATTTTCAGTTAAAGCGACGCAGTGCCGAATCGCAAAAAGGGCTCCGGTCCTAAAGCTGGAAATCCTTCCGGTCCTTAAGTGGTTAAAGAACGGTGTAAAATTAAAAAATAAAAAGTAAAATAAATAAGAAAAATTTTTTTTAAAGCGCATACGCAAGTCCCCCCTGCATATGAAAACGGTGTTCAAACCACACATGTGAGGTATCGCCACGATCGTTAAAGCGAGAGCAATATTTTTAGGTTGCAAAGTTTGTCGCCATTTTGCGAGCGGGCACAATTTCAAAGCATGACATGTTTGGTATCAATTTACTCGGCGTAACATTAGCTTTCACAATATGGAAAAAATTGAGCTAAGTTTACTGTTGTCTTATTTTTACACTAAAAAAATGCTCTTGTAAGACCGCTGCGCAAATATGGTGCGACATAAAGGTTTGCAACGACCGCCATTTTATTCTCTAGGTGTTAGAAAAAAATATATAATGTTTGGTTGGTTTAAGTAATGTTATAGCAAAAAAAAATGGTTTTAAACACCAAGTCCAGAAAATAGGCCCAGTATTGAAGTGGTTAAACAATATAAGCAAACATATAAATGCATCAAGATGGTATTAAAATGAATATTAAATTATATTAAAAGTAATACAATTATTATTTTATTAGGTATAGGGGACTTATTCTAGATTACTTTTATATATATTTATTTGTGTAGGACAGAAGGAGGGGGGAAAAAGGATTCCAGAAATACAAAAGTACCAAAAGCGGGGCCATTAATATATGTGTGCATATTAGGCCACCCAGCAAATCACAAATGTGGGCCTTGTCCCACAGATACCCCCTATTCATATAAGAAGTAGAAACACTAAGCACTAGAAGTTAGGAATATTTATGGGAAGTGGACTGTAAGTTAGAACACTGGAGACTGAAAAGACAAGACATATTACTGAAAAAATATATTCAGAATTTAGTAATTAGATAAGAAGCAGTTTAAATATTCAGGCCATCAGGCTGTAAGGAATTCAAAATGTAGATCCACTTTGTTTTGTTCTTTGAGATCGCTATTTTCTTGTTTTCCCCTCACCAGTGTCCCTTTACGTGGTCTATTGCATAAAAGGTCATAAGTGAGGCATCTTGATTGTGGACCTTCCTAAAATGCCTCGACAAGCTGTGTTTCTTGAAGCCCTTTCTAATATTGTTCATATGTTCCCTTACGCTTACAAACAAGGGCCACGTGGTTCTGCCCATGTATTGATACTGGCAGGGCCATTCAATGACATAGGTCACATGGGTACTCGTAGAAGTGATGAGCTGCTCAATTTTTTATTCCCAACCGGTAGAGGTAGATTTAAAATATTCTTTTTTTCTTGTTTTTTTCTTGCTTTTTTTGCATGGTAGACAGTTCTGACATCTATAGAAGCCTTTCAGATTTGGAAATAATTTAATGTCTTTTGGTGGATTGATGACATTATGGACCAACCTGTTTCTTAAAGTTGGTGCTTTCCGATATATGAAGTTTGGTTTAGATGGTAGCAGGTTTTTCAAAGTCTTATATGATTTTAAAATAGGCCAATATTTTTTTTACTGTCTGTTGAACCCGGTTAAAAAGGCATATTCCGTCTTGTTCTCCTTTCTTTGTTTATTCTCCAAGCGTGTTTCTCTATCTATATACTTTACTTTATTTTTGAGTTTCTCTAGTTCATTCTTTTTGTAACCTTTATCCACAAATCTGTTTATTACGATGTCGGCCTGCTTATCAAAATCTTTTTCTTGATTACAATTTCTCCTTATTCTCATCAATTGTCCTTTTGGGACATTGTTTATCCATCACAGATAATGGCAACTTTTTGAAGGGATGTACCAGTTCCGATCTGTTTTTTTTTAAAAACTTTTTTGTCTGTAACCTGTTGTTCATCTTAAATATTTGTCGGTCTTAGAAATCAATACTTTCTTGGTTCCAAATCCCCAAGAAAGTAATACCATAGTTGTTTCTATGTTTTTCTTCCAGGAATCCTTTCAGCTCTATTTCAGTGCCCCTCCATAACCAGGATAATGTCATTGTGGTAACGTTTATAATATCTGAGTTTGGGTCTCTTTACCATAAATCTGTTTTCCCTCCCATTTACTCATAAAAATGTTTGCTACACTAGGGGTATATTTTGCCCCCATGGTAACGCCATTGGTTTGAGCATAATATACTCCGTTGTGCCAAAAATAATTACTGTTCATAGCTAAATTCAATCCTTCTAGGAGGAAATTTATCTCTTCTTGTTTGAGGGTTGTAAATTTATGCAGGGCCCACTCAGCTGCTTTTAAACCATCCTTCTGAACAATATTTGTATATAAAGAGTTGACGTCTATAGTGACAAGTGTCTTCATTAATTTCAATGTTCTTTAATTCTTTTAGCAATTGTTTGCTGTCTCTCAGGTATGACCTACCCTGTGAGACCACTGGTTGGAGAAACTCATCTAAATATTCCCCTAGTCGGGAAAAAAGGGAATTTATCCTACTGACTATGGGTCTTCCTGGAGGTTTGTTTTGATTTTTGTGTACTTTCGACAAGTAATAGATAACTGGTGTTTTAGCCGATTCTGGTACCAAGTATATGACCTCTTTTTTATTTAAAAATCCTTCTTCTTTACCATTCTTGATGTAGGTTTTGAGCTGCTTCTCGTATTTCTTTTTTGGATTTTGCTTCAGTTTCTTATATGTATCCGCCATACTTAATAGGTTGTTCGTGGCTGCATCAGTTTCTTTTCTTTGCCTTTTTTCCCAGTGTTTTCACCTGCCTCGACAGGTCAAGGTTGTTTTGGCGGCAAAAGTGTGTCTTACTCTTTATTAGGCGGGTAGTCATATATTGTTTTGGCTGATCAGTGTATGTATAGTGCATCCAGAAAGTATTCACAGCTAGAGCTGCACGATTAATCGTATTAAAATCACAATCTCGATTCACCCCCCTGCGATCTCCATCACATATTACCGTGATTTTTAGTGCAGTTAATGGAGTCCGACTTGCAGGGTGACTCAGCGCGACTTGACTGTAATAGAAGTCAATGCAAGTCGCCTGAAGTCTCCCCAGGAATCTTTTTCTAAGTCGGAGCAACTTGAGTTTCTCCTATCTGGGCAGACTGCCAAGTCTGAGGTCATTGTTGATAAAAGAAGTAAAAAGAACCTACCTTTCAAATGATCAAAGGGTTGAGCTCCCGTGTATAGAAGAGTTTGGTTTAACCATTTAAAGACTAAATCTTTTTTGACATTTGTTGCTTACAAGTAAAAATCCAGCATTTTCTGCTAGAAAATGTCTTAGAACCCCCAAACATTATATATATTTTTTAAAAGAGACCCTAGAGAATAAGATGGCGGTTGCTGCAATATTTTATGTCACAGGGTATTTGCGCAGCGGTCTTTCAAATGCAATTTTTTTGGGAAAAATTACACTTTTAAATAAAATAAACTAAAGAGTGTTGTTAGCCCAATTTTTTTTGTATATGTAAGATGTTACGCCATGAGGATCTTTATTCTAAGCAAAAAAATTGTGATTCTTATTTTGGCCAGAATCGTGCAGCTCTATTCACAGCACATGTTGTAGCCTTATTCCAAAATGGATTAAAGTGGCTGTCAAGTCATGACAACCACTTTAACCTACAGGTAATCCTATAATAAGGCTTACCTGTAGGTACCCTGCATATCTCCCAAACCTGTATGGTTTAGGAGATATACAGTGTAAATGCATGTGCTGACGTCATCGGCACATGCGCAGTGAAGAAACGGCCCGTCTGGGCCGTTTCTTCACTAAGTGTGCCGTAAACGACGACTCTCGTGCGCATGCGCGGGAGTGACATCAGCGCGGCTCCTGCCAATCACAGCGCTGGAGTCCGCGCTGTGATTGGTCGGCGCCCGGGATCCCAGAAGATGACAGACTCAGCACGTCGCCGGTCACAGCGGTGCTTGGGGACCGCTGCTACAGCGTCGATCTAAGGTAAGCATTTCATAATGAGCAGGTGTTTTTTTTTTTTTTTTTAAACTTGACAACCACTTTAAATTCATTATTTTCCTCAAAATTCTACAAACAATACCCCATAATGACAACATGAAAGAAGTTTTGTTGAAATCTTTGTAAATGTATTAAAAATAAAAAAAAAATCACATGTACATAAGTATTCACAGCCTTTGCCTTGACACTCAAATTCAGCTCAGGTGCATCCTGTTTCCACTGATCATCCTTGAGATGTTTCTACAACTTGAATGAAGTCCACCTGTGGTAAATTTAGTTGATTGGACATGATTTGGAAAGGCAAACACCTGACTGTATAAAGTTCCACAGTTAACCACTTCAGCCCTGGCAGGATTTACCCCCTTCCTGACCAGAGCACTTTTTGTGATTCGGCACTGCATCGCTTTTCGGCATGGTCATGCAACGTTAGACCCAAATGAAATTGACGTCCTTTTTTTCCCAACAAATAGAGCTTTCTTTTGGTGGTATTTGATCACCTCTACATCACTTCTGATCACCGCTATAAACAAAAAAAGAGCGACAATTTTGAAAGAAAAACAATTTTTTACTTTTTGCTATAATACATGTCCAAAAAAAATGTATTCTTCAGTTTTGGCCAATATATATTGGTCTACATATTTGTGGTAAAAAAAAAAAAATCGCAATTGGTGTATATGGATTGGTTTGTGCAAAAGTTGCCGCGTTTGCAAACCATGAGAATTAATTTATGGGGTTTTTAATTTTTTTTTTTACTAGTAATGGCGGCAATCTGCGATTTTTATTGGGACTGCGATATTGCGGGGGACAGATCGGACATTTTTGACACTTTTTTGGGACCATTGACATTTATACAGCAATCAGAGCTAAAAAAAAAAAACACTGATTACTGTATAAATGTCACTGGCAGGGAAGGGGTTAATCTACAGGGGGCAATCAAGGGGTTAACTGTGTTCCCTAGGCGTGTTCTAACTGTGTGGGGGCTGGGCTGGCAGGGGCATGACAGATCTAACTGATCCTGATCACAGGGATCAGCAGATCACTGTCAATGCTGCCTGTCAGAATGGGGAGCCGCCATGTTTACATCGGCTGTTCCCCATTCTTTCTCTCCAGAAGGCGTTCACGGGTCACCTGTGTGCCCGCCTATTACAGCGGCTGCGTGGATCGCCGTTTATAACGCAACGGAGTCAACTTGCCTCTGTTTATGTATGCGAGGCGGTCGGCAAGTGGTTAACAGTGCATGTCAAAACACAAACCATGAAGTCCAAGGAATTGTCTGTAGACCTCCGTGACGGGATTATATCGAGGCACAGATCTGGGGAAGGGTACAGAAAAATTTCCCAAGGAACAAAATGGCTTCCATTATCCGTAAATGGAAAAGGTTTGGAGCCACCAGGACACTTCCTAGAGCAGCCGCCCAGCCAAACTGAGCAATCTGGGGAGAAGGGCCTTAGTCGGGGGGGTGATTAAGAACCCGATGGTCACTCTGACAGAGCTCCAGCATTTCTCCGTGGAGAGAGGAGAAACTTCCAGAAGAACAACCATTTCTGCAGCACCCCACCAATCAGGCCTGCATAGTAGAGTGGCCAGAGGGAAACCACTCTTCAGTAAAAGGCACATGAAAGCCCACCTTGAGTTTGCCAAAAGGCACCTGTAGGACTCTCAGACCATGAGAAACAAAATTCTCTGGTCTGATGAAACAAAGATTGAACTCTTTGGCCTGAATGGCAAGCGTTGTGACAGCTCTGAGAATCGAGCGATCAGCTGTGTTTGATTACTTGGTTCTCAGTGTTAGAGCCGGCGGGGGAAAGATGCAGCATCAGACCGATGCTGCATCCAGTTAGGTAATAATGATTCACAAAAAAAGTGAATCCCACTCTCTTAAAAAGAAAACATACTGTGTTCTCTGCTTTCAGACTATTAAGTATAGTTTGGTTTAGTGTTGGTCCGACTATATAACTGTGCTGCAGGACGTCTTCTCGGTGGCTATGTTGCTACTGAACATCCCTGCCTGACTATCTGTGCACTTTGTGGTTTATGTTGTTGTATTACTCTACTGTTAATGGCATGACACTGTACTACAATTTATATGTATGCCCCTTTGTATTTTGTTATTCCATGAATGCTAGATACTTTAAATAAAGAATTTGCAAAAAAAATAAAAATTTACAGGACAGGAAGTGAAAGGAAATCTCCCCGAGACAGAGTAAAAAAAAAATGCTGAAATCTTTTAACCCTCCTCTATGCTATAAAAAAATAGTTTCGATATACAATATGTTATTCCCAGCATTTCATATTTCTGATATGTGCCTGTTGTACCATGTACCTGTGTTAAAAAAGTATCTTGTGCTCTTTGCATTGCATCCTTTGTGTGAAATTCCTGGAGTCCCGGCCAGTTCTCCTAAATTCTTATTTCAAACTGACCACGCTAGGCATGACCGCACATTCATCTCAGCGTGGTCAGTTTTCAAGCTGTGCTGGGAGAACAGCCTGCCTGTCCTTCAATGGATCAGACTTGTTTTGACACGCCCTCCACAGCCATTAGCTTGGAAGGTCAGTGTACAGCTGTTTCTCCAACCCTACCTCTCTAAGCGTCTTATGCAGCTCAGAGCAGAGATTTTGTGATCACTTCTAAAAAAGAAAAAAAAAAGGTATTGCAGGGATCTCTTGCCCTCTACTGTCTGTATTTATAATTGTAGCAATTAATTGTGTCTAGCACTTCCTGTCTCTGCTAGGCTGGCTTTGAAACCCTGGAAGAAGGAAATGGAGAGACAGAGAGAGAGCCTCAGCCACGTGTCCTGTCCATGCTGCTAAACCCCAAGCCATAAAGGACTAGTATGCAAGTATTCCTATGAACTAATAGTTTAACTGCAACTGCTGAATATATACTGTATTTAATTACTTGTGACAGACAAAGTATCTCTGCCCTGTCTTTATTATTTTGCATGCACAGTGCCAGATAGCTAGGCCTGTGCTACTATACTATATGTGTAGTGGTCACCTTCCAGTATATTGGTAGGTAAACAGTTTTTTTTTTTTTTAACATAAGAGAACCTGTTTATTGCAATATAGTTTACTGTATATGCAGTTCCTGTTATCCTAGGTAACGCTGCCTCTTCTAGTCTGGGATTCTCTAGCTAGTTTTAGGGCTCGATAATCAGCATAGGCTAAAGCCAGGGTAGGCTTCTAGTGGCGACGTCAGGATCACAGGCTTATAGATCCAGTTGAATCTCAGATTAGAAACTATTAGGGACTAAAGTGCAGAGATAGATAAGCTTATGAGTTCCATGTGCCCCACCACAGTTCCTGCCAGTGTGAACCTCTGTTCTAGGCTGGCTGGACAATAGTTGGAGGATCTCCCCATGACTGCTGATCTTGTCTTTGATCTTGACTTTACGGCAACATTCATCTGGAGGTATTTCTAATAATAACTATGGTATATATGCATCATTCTACCAGGACTCCTATTGATATACAATATTTTGTGTGGCCACCATTATTTTCCAGCACTGCCTTTAACCCTCTTGGGCATGGAGAACACCAGAACTTCACAGGTTGCCACTGGAGTCCTCTTCCACTCTTCCATGACGACATCACAGAGCTGGTGGATTTTAGAGACCTTGCGCTCCTCCACCTTCCATTGGAGGATGCCCCACAGATGCTCATAGGGTTTAGGTCTGAAGACATGCTTGGCCAATCCATCACCTTTACCCTCAGCTTCTTTAGCAAGGCAATGGTAGGGTTGCCACATCATCCCTTTAATCCAGGACACATATGAATTACACAGGTTCTGAGGCTAATTTAATGCAGGTAAGGCACCAAGTGAATTTAATTACCTCCTCAATCAACCACAGAACCTGTGTAATTAGTATGTTTTAGGGGGATGATGTGGTAACCCTAGGCAGTGGTCATGTAGGAGGTTTGTTTGGGGTCGTTATCATGTTGGAATACTGCCCTGCAGCCCAGTCTCTGAAGGGCGGGAATCATGCTCTGCTTTAGTATGTCACAGTACATGTTGACATTCATGGTACCCTCAATGAACCGTAGCTTCCCAGTGCCGGCAGCACTCATGCAGCCCCAGACCATGACACTCCCACCACCATGCTTGACTGTAGGCAAGACACACTTATTTTTGTGCTCACCTGGTTGCCTCCACACACGCTTGACACCATCTGAACCAAATAAGTTTATCTTGGTCTCATCAGACCACAGGACATGGTTCCAGTAATCCATGTCCTTAGTCTGCCTGTCTTCAGCAAGCTGTTTGCGGGCTTTCTTGGACATCATCTTAAAATGAGGCTTCCTTCTGGGACGACAGCCATGCAGACCAATTTGATGCAGTGTGCGGCATATGGTCTGAGCACTGACAGGCTGACCCCCCCCTTCAACCTCTGCAGCAATGCTGGCAGCACTCATATGTCTATTTCCCAAAGACAACCTCTGGATGTAATGCTGAGCACGTTCACTCAACTTATTTGGTCGACCATGGTGTTAGGGAAATTATAATACCTTGTATGCATTATAATTTGCCTGCGCTAATAAGCGCATTTTTCAGCTCTTTTGCATAATGCATTCCATCGACCTGTGTTGATGCAGACACACACACACAGACACAGATTGCTTCATCTCACATGGCCGATAGCAGGGATATATTGTCCTGCCTGGCTCTGGCTGTTGTGTTTTATTTATACTGGTCAGACAGGTTTAACAAAAGGTACATGGCTTCACAATCAGCCAATCAGCCTCCAAGGCACAGTCACATGACATGAGCTCAAATACAAATACAACCAATCAATGACACACTTGATTACATTCAAACTATACAATGGGAAAGGCATG
>BLSH010061550.1:25007-48459 GCA_018402905.1 Glandirana rugosa
ATCACTGGGCAGGCTCCCTGGTGGTCTAGGGTGGCGATCCGAGGGAGGGCTGTGCCGATAAATCATCAGCACAAACCCTCCCTGTCAGGGATGCAGCCGATCGGCTCTCCCCTCATCAGGTCTGCAGACCTGAGTACAGGAAAGCCGATAAACGGCTTTCCTGTATTACACTGTGACCAGCCGTGATTGGTCACGGCTGGTCACATGGTAAAGTGCTTCGGATCGAAGCACTTTACCGAGATCGGCATTGCGGGGGGTCAGACTGACCCCCCACACCACCGATCGCCGCGATGCGCGCCCCCCCCGGGCGCGCGGCGGCTTGTTATCCTGAGGACGTCATATGACGTCCAGTCAGGATAACTCAGCCACTTCCCGGCCGTCATTCTGCATACGGCGGTCGGGAAGTGGTTAATGGACTTTATGGACTTGGGAAATCACCTTCACTGTTTTATTTTCCACTGAGTTGTAGAATATTTATATGTGGTGGAATAGCGCTACTGTGATCACAGACTAATATTCACTTTGAGTGATACATTGTTGAGATGCCCAATAGGGTTTAGGTCTGGAGATGCTTGGCCAGTCCATCACCTTTACCCTCAGCTTTTTTAGCAAGGCAGGGGTCGTTTTGGAGGTGTGTTTGGGGTTGTTATGTTGGAATATTGCCCTGCTGCCCAGTCTCTGAATGGAGGGGATGATGTTCTGCTTCAGTATGTCACAGTACATGTTGGCATTCATGGTTCCCTCAATGAACTGTAGCTCCCCAGTGTCGGCAGCACTCATGCAGCCCCAGACCCTGACACTCCCACCACCATGCTTCACTGTAGGTAAGACACACTTGTCTTTCTACTCCTCACCTGGTTGCCGCCACACACGCTTGGCATCATCTGAACCAAATAAGTTTATCTTGGTCTCATCAGACCACAGGACATGGTTCCAGTATAGTTCCAGTAGTAAAATAAAAAAATAGTAGTGCATTTGGTAGTCAATACTTAAAATATTGTCTAAAATATACCCATAAGGCAGTAACGTATATATAATATAGCCATCAAATTAATATTGTTAATATCAAAGATTATTATGCTGTAAAGATGTATGGAAAACAACAGAAAAACATAATGGAAAAAAGCAAGAGGAAAAAAATGCAAAAAATTGGAGTTTGTCACTGATAAGGAAGTGGGACTAATCTGAAATTGTGGATACGATTGGGCTGATGTGATTGGGATTCCTGTGCTTAGGCTTAATCTGAGCTGTGGTGATGTAAATGGAATAACTTAACCAGACCAGTTGGTAAAGGGTTCATTAGAAGAAAGTGATCAGTAGTTGGTTAGGACGGATATGAAAAAATAACAAGGTACCTGGGAGTAATGCCAGTACTTTCTTTATTGTCAGAAGCATCAGAGAACTCTGCGTAATGTTCATCCAAGGATTTCCATGTACTAATTATTCCAGAGTTTGGTTACTTCCTTGCCTGAAGGCACACAGAGAAGAAAAGACAAGACCCTGCATTGGTATGAACAAGTGGATGGGGCCAGAAAGACACAGACGACTAATCACAAATTGGAAAAGAGATACAAAGTAATAATATAGATTAGGGTGAATGGTGTGGCAATAAATCCAATTAAAATACTAATCAATATAATAAATAATAATCATAAATAATCCAAATGAATAACTACTGCAGTAGGGAATAGTTATTTGGAAAGATGCTGAGTGTATCTTTTGTGTCTGTTCCCTACTTGCAGTAGTTATTCATTTGGAACCACTAATCAATATGGGCATAGGGTTTGCCTATCTATAAAATTTCCAGAACAATGTCAAAACATAAGTCTCATTTCTATCCAATAACAGTGATATCATAAAAAATTTCAAATTATCAATGTGCTGAGTAAAACAATCAAAGAGACAATTCCACTACCATAATTTGCTTAAGGCGGTAGTAAACCAAATTTTGTTTTAACCCTGTAAGAAAATTACATAATGTGCTAGTATGCATCGTGAAATACTTACATTAGAACAAAGCCTTCCAACGGCGAGCCGTCACCACTGAAGGTGCTTCAATCTTCAACCCGATCTTCCTTCCGGCCATCTGATTGGCCACGCCATGATGGCGTCACTCCCACACACGCGCACAGGAGTCACAGACAGCGGAATGGAGCTCTGAAGGGACAGCACTGGTATGCCCTCCCTTCCGAGCGCATGTGTGACATCACCGGCTGCATGCAGTGTGAATATCTCCTAAACAGTGACAGGTTAAGGAGATATTCACAGATATACTTGTAGGTACAACTGTTAAAAAAAGTGTTTACTTCCACTTTAATTCATTAGAAAGGGCGAAAAAATATATAGTAATCAAATCCAAGTGCCCTACTGAGCAGTGCACCCAATCACCAGTGCTAAAAATTAAAAAAAAATACATAAATATAATACATGGATATCTTGGAGGCAGGAACCTCAGGAGCATTCCACCAATATCACTGTTATGATTATGAAATAAAGTCTTACAAAGACATTCGCTGTTGGAAAAAGAAAAACAGTTAAAATCCCAATTCCACTTGACAAAGAATTAAAAGGAACGAGTATCTTCACAAATTCTGTAATGGTGAAAGCAAATGCAGATATCACCGTGATGTCCAGTAAATATGATAAAAACAACGGTGATGTAGGATTAGTTTATCTCATTGAACAACTTGGGAAATTAATATTTGGTAACTATTCCACCGGAGGGACCAGCAAATCAATAGAGTTGTCTATCACATCACTTGAAAGCCATCAATTGTGGACATTTATTTTAAAAGACATGTCATGTGAATTTTAGGCAAATGAGATTTGTAGGCTGAAAAGTTGAAATTGTACTTCAGCCATGTTAAACTATCCAAATTCAGAGCAAAGATGATCTTTCTAGGACCAGAGTGGTTTCTCAAAACCCTGCTGTGGTCCTGGATGGTCACACATGTGCTAAAACTAAAGAGGGTTGTGGCCATGTCTATGGACATCTCCTACCTATTGAATGTTTGGGAACCTCATATTTCATCTCAGGAACGCTCTTCCAGCCTGTTCATGATACCGTGCTTGATTTGTCCTCGAAAGTTCTACCATTAAATATCAATCTGGTAAAAAAAAAAAGATTGTCAGCTGGAGAACAATTACAATTCAATGTCAACATAAAAATGTCCAAATGCTGCACTGAGTTCCATTGGCCAAAGGCACCTTCATCCCAAAATCAAAAATGAAAAAGGAACAACACTAGAAGGGGATTTTTGTGGTGCCAAACAAAATTCAAGAATAAAATAAAATGAAAGGTCTTTATTTGAATATGTTTAAAATTGTAAAGAAGTTGAAGAAATTATTAACTTAACAAGCGTTATCACATGTGAACAGTTTCAATGATAAGGAAATCTGCAGCAGTGCCCCTTGGTTCTACATGTTTCACGACATGCTTCATCAGGAACAACAGGGCTTACAAAGATTCTAAATGGAAATGCAAAAGCAGGAAAATAAGTAACAATACATAAAACTTCCAAAACACTGCAATTATACACAATCTTCTAACAGGATATCCAAAACCAATATATATATTCATATTAAGCGTATACAATGTAATGCCAAAGAACTACATATGGTTGTCACTGTGGCCCATATAAAATGCTATGGTAGAACAAAAAAAAAATTACCCTAGCATTTAATATGGGCCACAGTGACAACCATATGTAGTTAGAAACAGAAAGCCTGTATAGATGTATGGTCAGGAAAGCTGTGCAGGAGCCTGGCATTGCACCCATGATCCACTGATCTCAGGGGCAATGCTTTGCAGGCTCCTAGGGTAAAATTAATAAATGTACATTTTTTTTCTGCAAGAATATGAAAATGTATTATTATTTATTACTATCCCCAAAGGTAAATGTATCAGTTAATCCAATAATAAAAAAATACAAAATGCTAATGCCCAAAAGAATAAAGTGGTAGCACACAGATGACCAAAAACTGATTATTCAAAAAAAGTAAAGTACAGTATATATAAATAATGTCTAAAATATACCCATAAGGCAGTGTATATTATATTATGTATGTCAAGGATTTTTATATGGTATAAAAGAAATATCAAAGCAATAATCTTATTTAAATATATGGGAAACAGAAAAAAATTCCCCAATATTTGGAGTTTGTCACTGATAAGGAAGTGGGACAAATCTGAAGATGTGGATACGATTGGGCTGATGTGATTGGGATTCCTGTGCTTAGGCTTAATCTGAGCTGTCGGTGATATAAATTGAATAACTTAACCAGATCAGTTGGTAAAGGCTTAATTAGAAGAAAGTGATTGAAGTAATATGAAGTAATTTGCTATACCTGTTCAGTTCCATTTTGTTTTACAGCAGCCATTTCAAACTAGTTAAACGTTTTGTATAGAAGTTCTCACACACATTTCTCACCAGATAAGCAAGTTTGAGCAAAACATGTTATTTCCCCGAAATGACGCTTCTACATCTGCTAGCCAAGCTCCATTCTCGTCATATATTTTGACTATCATTTCTGTTATGGTCTTCATTGCATTGTTATGAGAAATGTTTCATCTTGTTATGTATTTCTGATTAGCAGAAAATAACTATATAAACTGGGAGAATAAAAGCACTAATCAGATCTTTTCTGAACAACACCACTGCCTGTCTTGTGTCTGATCAACCGAATCGATCTCCAAGCTCGCTGAGACGAGGACCAACCCGGGCAGGGCTATCAGTCTATCTGACCTATGAAAAGGGTACCCCAACAGTGATCAGTTGTTGGTTAGAATGAATATAGAAAATTAACAAGGTACCTGGGAGTATCGCCAGTACTTTCTTTATTGTCATAAGCATCAGAGAACTCTGCATAATGTTCATCCAAGGATTTCCATGCACTAATTATTCCAGAGTTTGGTTACTTCTTTGCCTGGAGACAATTATGAAGATGAAGCCTTATGTTTGGATGATGGTGCACACAACCAATATTCACCCATGGGACTTTAAATGAGGCATAATACAAAAGTCATAAACTATCAATTTATTGTAAAAGGATTGGACACATAAACGTATGATTGTGAATAATGTAGAAAATAATAAGCAAAACCTCACATGATCCCAATAGATGACTTCAATGAAAATACATAGAATATCAAATACAATAATCACACAGAGAAGACCCTGCATTGGCTTGATCAAGTGGATGGGGCCAGAAAGAACACCAATGACAGATCACAATATGGAAAAGAGATACAAAGTAATAATATAACACGAAATGTAGACTATGGAAAAGAGATACAAAGTAATAATATAACACGAAATGTAGACTATGGAAAGGAGATACAAAGTAATAATATAACACAAAATGTAGACTATGGAAAGGAGATACAAAGTAATAATATAACACGAAATGTAGACTATGGAAAAGAGATACAAAGTAATAATATAACACAAAATGTAGACTATGGAAAGGAGATACAAAGTAATAATATAACACGAAATGTAGACTATGGAAAGGAGATACAAAGTAATAATATAACACGAAATGTAGACTATGGAAAGGAGATACAAAGTAATAATATAACACAAAATGTAGACTATGGAAAGGAGATACAAAGTAATAATATAACACGAAATGTAGACTATGGAAAAGAGATACAAAGTGATAATATAAGACAAAATGTAGACTATGGAAAAGAGATACAAAGTAATAATATAACACGAAATGTAGACTATGGAAAAGAGATACAAAGTAATAATATAACATGAAATGTAGACTATGGAAAGGAGATACAAAGTAATAATATAACACAAAATGTAGACTATGGAAAGGAGATACAAAGTAATAATATAACACGAAATGTAGACTATGGAAAAGAGATACAAAGTAATAATATAACACAAAATGTAGACTATGGAAAGGAGATACAAAGTAATAATATAACACAAAATGTAGACTATGGAAAAGAGATACAAAGTGATAATATAACACAAAATGTAGACTATGGAAAGGAGATACAAAGTAATAATATAACACAAAATGTAGACTATGGAAAAGAGATACAAAGTAATAATATAACACAAAATGTAGACTATGGAAAAGAGATACAAAGTGATAATATAACACAAAATGTAGACTATGGAAAAGAGATACAAAGTAATAATATAACACAAAATGTAGACTATGGAAAAGAGATACAAAGTGATAATATAGATTGGGGTGAATAGTGTGGCACTAAATCCAATTAAAGAACTAAACAGTATAATACAAAATAATCATAAATAATTCAAATGAATAACTACTGCAGTAGATAACAGTTATTTGGAAAGATGCTCTCTTTTGTGTCTGTTCCCCACTGCAGTAGTTATTCATTTGGAACCACTAATCAATATGAGGATAGGATTTGCCTATCTATAACATTTCCAGAACAATGTCAAAACATAAGTCTCATTTCAATTCAATAACAGTGATATCATAAAAAAAAAAATTAAATGATCAACATGCTAAGTAAAACAGTCAAAGAGACAATTCCACTATCATAATGTGCTTAAAGCGGTAGTAAACCACATGTTGTTTTTTTGGGCAAAGCTTTGCCCAATCAGGGCACAGAATGCACTGTGCAGCGCTCAGTGCATTGCAGGTTGTTCGTCGGGGCAAACACTCTGTAAATTCGGGTGTTCGCCGAATGACCGAACAGGCAAATGTTCGGCCTAAACTAATGCTTGGGCCATACCATTCGCCCATCCCTATTCACAACATACTAAAAAAGACACATAATTAAAAATGAAATGTTTTTCTTAGTTTCTGCTATAAAATGTGTCAAATAAGTAATTTTTCCTCACTGTTGGGCACTGATAGGCTACACCGACTTCATTGATTGGCTGCACTGATGGGCACTGGTGTGGCTGCACTGATAGGCTGCACTGATGGGCACTGATGGGGCTACACTGGTGATCTGTGCCCTGATTATCAGTGTAAACGATGTGCTGACAGGTTAGCCAGTTAACCGGCAAGTCTGTTTACATGCGACCAGCTGTGATTGAACCGTTACCAAAATCTGTGATCAGCTGTGGAAAAAAAAGCGGCAAAAGAGTGCACCCGATGCTCTCTACAGGTGGTGTGCAGGGGGCGTGGTTCTGGGAGGACATCTATTGATGCCCGCTCTGAACTGGATAACCTCACTGTAGCCATCTTTACCCTTTATTGCTTTATTGTGTTGGTGGGAGAATGTCAGAAATTCTGTAAATAACGTGTCATTAAATACCAAATTCAGAAATCATCTTTCAGAATACTTTGGATGTGGGACACATTTTAATCCCTGGCCAATCCCCTCATCTGCTGTGATTGGGTTTCTTGGCCATTGGTTATACGGATCAGCTGGTTCTGATGACTGGATTGGGGTTTGGATTTCCGACACCATGCCCATCGCAGCAAATCTAAACCAATATAGTTTTTTCCTTGATAAGAAAGACAATTTCACTAAAAATAATCCTACCAGATGGACATGGAAACGTCCTTCATGGAGAAGTTCTCAATACTTGTGGAAGACCCTGATTTTTATTTACTCTCTTAAGATTATGATCGATGTTTCCAACTAATAAGTGACCCGGGATTACCGCCAGTGCTAAACTTTACTCTCTGTATTCCTGTAGGCGTCAGAGATCTCTGTATAATATTTATCTTAGGATTCCAACTTAATCATGCAATCAGAATTTGATTATTTCTTTGCTTGAAGAAAATTAAGAATGTGGAGCCTTAATGTGGAAATCCAGGCAAATCTACTTTTAAAACTGTCCCATTCCCCCTCCCATCACCTATGCAGACTAACCTCTGTATACTTACCTCATGTGACCCCCACCCTCCTGTGTCAGCCAGTGGTGGCTGCAGGGGAGAGGAAGGAGCGCCAACAATGGATTGGCCATAGAATCCCATGGGTGATGTCACTTCTCCCCGGCATTACCAGCTGTTGTCCTAGCGCTCTTATTTATTGCAACAAGATCCACGCCCCTCAAAGTGTTTATAGACCTCCTATAATTTGGGATCTTGTTGTTTGGTAAGAGGCTGTGTGTGGCATGGTGGGGGAACTCACTGGGGGCGTCTCAAGTTGGATAAATTATTTTGGATGGACTTTTCTATATAATATTCCCATGTGGTGTGAAAAGACTTTTATGTGGATTTGTTTATCCTGAATTTTATTTTATATTCACAATTGGTGATTTTTCGGTGACTCATGCATTCATGTATTATTGCATTTATATTGATTTCGATTTAAAGGGACAGCGCAACAATATTTATTAACACAAAACCTTTCTGTGCCGGTATCTCTTATTCCAGAGCTCCTCAGTGTTGTAGAACTGATTTACCGGGTCTCTGGAGAAAGGCCGGGCTGGGAGTCGATGTCGCCTCCCAGAGAATAAATAAAATACACCGACCTCCTATATAAACCGCATATTACAAGGGGAAGGGTAGACGGCATCACTGATACAGAACAAGGTAGGTCTTCATTCAGAACTTTTCTCTACTTCCATAACAATGATCGCTCTGTGACTTCAACTGAACAATTAGTAACACAACAGTAGATAGTTTGTAACAAATCATTACTAATATTCTTCTTAGTTTATCACTGCTCTTGTTTATAGTATTTTTGTCCTTCAGATGTCTCATTTCTAAACCTTTCTAATTTCTAAATTTCTAAACATTCTCATTTTTTTCCAAGCTTCAAATTTGTGTAGCAATATGAACATCCTACAATGAAATAAGAATTGAATTACATTAATTTTTTTAAATTATATTATTTTTGTTGTTTGATAAAAATATAAAAAGAAAAATACATGATATAAAAAATATCTATCTATCTATCTATCTATCTATCTATCTATCTATCTATCTATCTATCTATCTATCTATCTATCTATCTATCTATCTATCTATCTATCTATCTATCAATCTAATTATCTATCTATCTATCTATCTATCTATCTATCTATCTATCTATCTATCTATCTATATATCTATCTATCTATCTATTATCTATCTATATATCTATCTATCTATTTATTATCTATCTATTATCTATCTATCTATCTATCTATCTATCTATCTCTCTATCTATCTATATATCTATCTATTATCTATCTATCTATCTATCTATCTATCTATCTATCTATCTATCTATCTATCTATCTATCTATCTATCTATCTGTCTTCCAATATCTATTATCTATCTATCTATCTATCTATCTATCTATCTATCTATCTATCTATCTATCTATCTATCTATCTGTCTTCCAATATCTATCTATCATATTTTTTAATCAAATAAAAAATCAGTAATGTAACTTTTATATTAGGTTATTATATTTTCTCTGGTGTTTGAAAAGAAAATGATAACTTCCGACTCCAATGTCTGTTCCTTTTTTACATGTGTATGTATTTTTTTTCTATTTATAATTTTCTATCTATCTATCTATCTATCTATCTATCTATCTATCTATCTACACTGTACTTTATTTTTTTGTTTGATTTTTGAAGAAAATATAGCATAATATAAAATAATATAATATTATATAATGTAAGATAGATAGATAGATAGATAGATAGATAGATAGATAGATAGATAGATAGAGCTAGATATACAGATACTCTGCTATAAAATATAAAAAAATAATAAAGAACACATACACAGGTAAAAAGCAAACACACATGTGAATTCAAGTAGTATTTCTCTTTTTAAACATCAAATAAAATATAATAACCTAATGCAAAAGTTATGTTATTTTGGTTGTTTTTTTTATTAAAAAAATATAATATAATATGAAACAATATAATATAATGATAAGCTGGCCATACATTATACAATTTTCTTATTCAGTTTCCTTTAGATTTACCCTCAACTATGTACTACAAGGGCCTGTCTGATTGCATACAAATTCAATGTGTTTGGGTTTAACCTCATATTATATGGTGTGGTAAATCTAAATGTTGTAACAGAAAATTGTATAATGTATGGCCAGCTTAAGATAGATTATATTATATTGTTTTATATTATATTATATTTTTTTAATAAAAAAAACAACCAAAATAACATAACTTTTGCATTAGGTTATTATATTTTATTTGCTGTTTAAAAAGAGAAATACTACTTGAATTCACATGTGTGTTTGCTTTTTACCTGTGTATGTGTTCTTTATTATTTTTTTATATTTTATAGCAGAGTATCTATATATCTAGCTCTATCTATCTGTCTATCTATCTATCTATCTATCTATCTATCTATCTATCTATCTATCTATCTATCTATCTATCTATCTATCTATCTGTCTGTCTGTCTGTCTGTCTGTCTGTCTGTCTGTCTATCTATCTATCTATCTATCTATCTATCTATCTATCTATCTGTCTATCTTACATTATATAATATTATATTATTTTATATTATGCTATATTTTCTTCAAAAATCAAACAAAAAAATAAAGTACAGTGTAGATAGATAGATAGATAGATAGATAGATAGATACTATGATATAAAATATAAAAAAAATAATAAAGAACACATACACATTTCAATTCAAGTTGTATTTATCTTTTTCAAACAGCAGAGAAAATATAATAATCTAATGTAAAAGTTATATTATTTCTGTTGACTTTTTTTTTGTTTGATTGAACAAATATAATATAATATAATATAATGTAAGATATAATAAATAGATATTGGATGATAGATAGACAGATAGATAGACAGACAGATAGATAGATAGATAGATAGATAGATAGATAGATAGATAGATAGATAGATAGATAGATAGATAGACAGATAGATACTATAATATAAAAGATAAAAAATAATAAAGAATATATTCACATGTAAAAAAAGAACAGAAATTTTAATTCAAGTGTTATTTCTCTTTTCAAACAGCAGAGAAAATATCATAACCTAATGTAAAAGTTATATTATTTTGGTAAATTTTTTTTTGTTTGATTAAGAAAATATAATATAATATAATATAATATAATATAAATAGATAGATAGATAGATAGATAGATAGATAGATAGATAGATTAATAGATAGATTAATAGATAGATAGATAGACAATAGATAGATAGATAGATAGATAGATAGATAGATAGATAGATAGATAATAGATAGATAGATAGATAATTAATAGATAGATAGATAGATAGATAGATAATAGATAGATAGGTAGGTAGATTAATAGATAGATGATAGATAGATAGATAGATAGATAGATAGATAGATAGATAGATAGATAGATAGATAATTGATATAAAAGATAATAAAGAACACATATACCTGTTAAAAAAGAACAGACATTCAAGTTGTATTTCTCTTTTCAAACTCCAGAGAATATATAATAATAATAAAAAAGTTAGAGAACTCCTCTATTTTTATCTGGTTATCAATAGTCATAATAAGTTTCTTTTTTTTTCTTTTTTTTGGGGGGTCAGAATATTATCTTTATTATTGTAGATCAGCAATGCACGGTGCTTGGTCTCCTATGGTTTGGATGTGCGCTCTGTTACTCTGGGGTGAGTTATTCTGCAACATTAATTATCCTAATTGTTATATTCATTACTTAACTAATTTTATTTTACTGCTCATTTCTATAATTCCAGCATTTTCTGCTGGCCGTGTATATAACAGTCTGTCATACTCTAGGAAATGTCAGGTTGGGAGAGGTAAGTATCTCGGGACTCACCTACTTAGATGACTAAAGAGCCAATCCTGATCAAATGATACGTTTTATTTTTACAAATGCCGGCTCCTATTGCTATGGAGTTCAGGCTTAGAATGTCCAATGGATTTAACTTTTAAACATTTAACCAAACATCCCATTGGTGGTCACACCGGCTCACATTCATTCTCAGACAGACCAACCCTTCTGACCATTCCATGACTGCTCTCTGACCAATTATATAAGAGGAAATTCATCTAAAAATATGATTTGGGTTACAGAAGAAAGTAGAGCCCTGGGGAGGAGCCACATCACTGCCGGGAGAAAAAACCGGGGGTGATTTACTAAAGGCAAATAGGATGATTCACTTTGCAAGAGAAGTTGCACTTCCTCATCACACATTCACCTCATCCTCACAAAGAGGTCCACTAGGAACTTTCCAGAGCAATGCCTAACCCATGTCTCTGCCATTTCCAACCTCAGAATATCTGAGATTCAAAGTGAAAACTAGAGTTATTTTTCATTTTTATGCTATGATTGCTAATTCATTTCTTCATTATGTAGGACACACATTAAGAAAGCTTGCAAACACAAAATAATTAAAGCAATCATGAGGGATCCTAAACAAAATTTACCTTTAGCCCGGGTTCAGGCTTGTGTGATCCTCAGAGATCGCATGTGATTGGCACCTGTGATTCACAAGTGATTGGCGATCACTGAGCAGTGTGAGTTCAGCCATTCACTTGCATGGCTGAACTCGCATTAGATTCGCACAAAAAAGGTACATGTACCTTTTTTCCCCGCACTAGAATCGCTTCACATGGGTGTTCTCACCCATGCAATCCAATTCATGTGCGAGTGCACAGTTTGCACTGCAATCTGTGAAGAAAACTGGGGGATGGCATTAATTTTGTAAGGATACCCGCCAGTGGGTCGGAGAAGGCAGTGTGAATTGCTCTACAATTGCTCTGGTTCCCACATTGCCCCTATGTGAACCAGGGCTTAGAGTTTTTTTTTTTTTAATTTAGAAAGCAAATCTGATTGGGTTTAATTTGAAGGCAGGTTCAGCAAAAACACACAAAAATCTACAAATTATGAACTTTGAAGTCAATGGAAAGAGAATCTTGAAAACAAATTCTCTCCTTATTCAATGCTAATAGGCAAGGAGCTAGTGAATAGAGGACATAGGGAGCTGGATGCTGGCAATAAAATAAATACCATTCAGCAGAGAGCAAATATTTTAATAAAGCTTAAAGTGAAATATTAAAAATGTTCTCGACCAGCTACCGCATATTTACTGCGGCAATGTGGCGCTGTCTAGCAATTCGCCATTATATAAGCGGCGATCCGCACGTGTGCACTTAGAGGGCGGGAGCGCCAAAGGCGCGCTCTTGTGCCCGCCGCACTCTGGAGGAGTGTGCCCGCGGCTCAAGCGGACCCGATGTCCGCTGGCAAGCCGCGATGAGCTGCCAGAGGAAAAGAACGGGAAAGGAGATTGGGACTTTAAATGAGGCTGGACGGTGAAAGTTGCATTGAAACAAAGATCACTTTAATTTGGATCAAAATACAGCATTTACAGCAATACATATTCAACAACATTGCACTTCGTGACCACATGAAACGCGTAGAGCCCTTCAAGTGATGACTGCATTGTATCTATTATCTATCGCAACTGCTCAAAATCATTTGTATCTGTCATAATTATCCATGTGCAATGTTGTTGAATATGTATTGCTGTAAATGCTGTATTTTGATCCAAATTAAAGTGATCTTTGTTTCAATGCAACTTTCACCGTCCAGCATCATTTAAAGTCCCAATCTCCTTTCCTTTTAATAGGCAAACAGGGATGGAGGTGCTGTTCCGTACGGGATTCAGACCTCGTTCAAAGTCCCATCCATGTGGATCATGGTTGGTTTTTCAATTGCGAGGAAAAGAACGGGGAACCGCCGATGTAAACACGGCGGTTCCCCGTCCTGTCAGAGATCTGCTGATCCTTGTCACTGGGGATCAGTTAGATTTCTGCTGCCTCTGACAGCCCAGCCCCCTCACAGTAAGAACACCGCCTAGGTAACACAGTTACCCCCTTGATTGCCCCCTGCAGGTTAACCCCTTCACTGCCAATGACATTTACACAGCAATCAGTGGATATTTACATTTCTGATCGCGGTATAAATGTCGTTGGTCCCAAAAAAGTGTCCAAGCTGCAATATCGCAATCCCGATAAAAATCGCACATCGCCGCCATTACTAGTAAAAAAAAATGTAAAAACACCAGAAATCAATTCTCATGGTTTTGCGCAAACCAATCAATAAACGCAGGTTGCAATTTTTTTTGCCAAAAATATGAGGAAGAATATAAATCGGCCAAAACCGATGAATAAATTAGTTTTTTTATGGATTTGTATTTTAGTAAAAAGTAAGAAAAATTGTCGCTCTTTTTTTGTTTATAGCGGCGATCAGAAATGTCGCAGAGGGGATCAAATACCACCAAAAGAAAGCTCTATTTGTGGGAAAAAAAGGACGCAAATGTTTGGATAAAACGTCGCATGACCGTGCAATTGTCAGTTAAAGCGGCGTAGTGCCGAATCGCAAAAAGTGCTCTGGTCCTACAGTGGGAAATCCTTCAGGGGGTGAAGTGGTTAAATACCATACCTGCCTGTGAGGTGGAACAACTGTTTGATATATTCAATTTACTACAGCATTTACAAAAGAAAAAACATTTCCCTGACAGATTTTTTCAAAAGTATGCAGACCTCCCAAAAAAAAAAAAAATCAAACGAAGGGTGTGTGGTCTGGATACTGCAATGACAGATATGCAACCAATGCAAAAAAAAAAAAAAACAATTCAATGGTGAGCAGCTATTTTTAGTAATGTTTAAGCAGCAACATTAAAAATGCACAAATCCTCTAAACAGCATGCTTGGAGTTTGTCTTAAACGTTGAATGAAAAAAAAAAACCCAGTTTGAGAAAACTGGAATTTTCATATGATCCCCCCACCCAAAAAAATGTATAACTATTGTAAAAAATTAGATATAAAATATCAGCTTAAAAACTTAAAAAAATAAATAAATGAATAAATTAACCCCAAAATATATCTATTTTTTTTTCTTTCTTTTTCTTTATTTTAGGTGCAATACAGCATGCCAATGGGTGCCCAGCAACAGAAGAAAATGGTAAGTATGGAATATATTGGAGGAAGCAAAATCACTATGATGCATTGCTAAAGTAGACATTAAATACAGCAAAGGGGAACCAGCACTGAGATCGGGAACCCGGGTTACAGTACGAGGCAGCAGGGTACAGGATGCAGGGCAGGAGCAGGATCTAAATGTGGGGTAAATCAGCAACCTTTTTTCTGGCTAGCAAGCAAAACACTAAAGCAAGAGGGAATAGTAGCGGAAGGAATAAATACCCTCCTAGCAGCCATCATCAGGTGAAGACAAATTGCTGGGATCTACTAAGAGAGACCCACTGGTGGCCACTGGAACTACAACTTTCTAGTCTGAGGAACACAGTGCCACCAGCAGGTGATCCAGTTCCTGACTATCCCCAGTATTGGGTTGTTCTACTTGGACTTCTAAGTATCGTCTAATCAATCAATATAACTAATAGATATATGAGATCAATTTATGATTTAACCACTTCAGCCCCGGAAGGATTTCACACTTTAGGACCGAGCCCTTTTTGCGATTCGGCGCTGCGTCGCTTTAACTGACAATTGCGCGGTCGTGCGACGTTGTACCCAAACAAAATTTGCGTCCTTTTTTTCCCACAAATAGAGCTTTCTTTTGATGGTATTTGATCACCGCTGCGTCATTTCTGATCGCCGCTATAAACAAAAGAAGAGCGACAATTTTGCAAAAAAACACACATTTCTTACTTTTTGCTAAAATACAAATCCAAAAAAAAATATAAAAAAACATTTTTTTCATCGGTTTTGGCCGATTTATATTCTTCCTCATATTTGTGATAAAAAAAAATCGCAATCGGCGTTTATTGATTGGTTTGCGCAAAAGTGGCCGCGTTTACGGATGATGAGAATTCATTTTTGGGGTTTTTATTATTTTTTTATTTTTTACTAGTAATGGAGGCGATCTGCGATTTTTAGCGGTACTGCGATATTTCAGCGGACATATCGGACCATTTTGACACTTTTTTGGGACCATTGGCATTTATACAGCGATCAGTGCTATAAAAATGCACTGATTACTGTGTAAATGCCATTGGCAGTGAAGGGGTTAACCTGCAGGGGGCACTCTCAGGGTTAACTGTGTTCCCTGGGCGTGTTCTAACTGTGGGGGGACTGCCCTAACAGGAGATGGGAAGTGATCACAGCTTCCGTGTAGAGGAAGGCTGTGATCACAGCCCTTCCCCCTCTCACAGAACGGAGGTCCGTGTTTACTTACACGGACCTCCGTTCTTTCACTCCGGGGGGGGCATCGCGGGTGGCCGGTGGAGATCGAATCCGCCGCACCCGCTCCCTGGCCCTCCCCGGACAAAGTGAGCATGCGGGCGCGCCTCCGGCGGCGCGCGCGCGCTCACTGTGCGCGATCTGGCAGCCGCCGTCGTATGACGGCGTTTTGCCTTACAGAGCCACTCTGTCACCGTCAGATGCCGATCGCCAGTCGGCAAGTGGTTAAGTATCATCTAATCAACCAATATAACTTATGAATATATGAGATCAATTTATGATTTTATCTACATTCTATATAAATATGTATCTTTGATTTACCTCTTTTTCTTTAACATGAGGTGGGCAGCTGGGAAGCGGTCTCAGCGGTTCATTGGGTAAGTATATGTGATTGAAATATGACCCAATTGTGGAGGTAAAAGTTACTTTGTTATAAGCTGTGATTGCAGTAGTTGAAATTACGAGCAGAACCAGAGAGATTGATTCAGATGATTCAGGCTCACTCCGAACAAAGAGATGTTATAATACACAGGACTAGAGTTGAGCGAACCCGAACTGTAAAGTTCGGGTCCGTACCGAACTTTGGGGTATCTGTGACCCGGACCCGAACCCGGACATTTGAAAAAAGTTTGGGTTCGGGTTCTGGGTTCGGGTATTTGATCCCGCCTGTTGAATAGCTGCAGGGCAGCCAATCAACAAGCGTTTCACTGGTTTGCCCTTAGAAGCCATCACAGCCATGCCTACTGATGGAATGGCTGTGATTGGCCAGTGCATCATGTGACCCAGCCTCTTTATAAGCTGGAGTCACAGTGCTGCATGTCACATGCTCTCAGGGTAGTGTAGGGAGAGGATGCTGCCGGCGCTGTGAGGGACAGATTGCAGATCTCATCCTGCATTACAGAACCATCTGACTGGACTAGGTAGAGTCTACTGCTTAGAGGGACAGATTATTGTTCTAAAATCATCGCCTACTCCTATAGGGTCAGGTTCCTGCTGTTGCTGTAAGGGACAGATTATTGTTCTAAAATCATTTTACTTCCTTTTGCAGCCCTCTAGCACTTTCCAGGACTTTTTTACAGTCATTTTTGGGCCGAAAAGTTTGGATCCCCATTGGGGTTCGGGGTCAAGTTTGGTACCGAACCCAAACTTTTTCACGAAGTTCGGCCGAACCCACCGAACCCGAACATCCAGGTGTTTCACTTCCTATGTCAAAGCGTCATCACGGACGTTGATTTCCGGTCCGTGATGACGCTTTGACATAGGAAGCGAAACGCGTTGACGTCACTTCCGGTCTTTCATAGCCGATTGCATCACGTCCGGCGGCGGCGTAGGAGAGGCGGACGCTACCTAATTGTCTGCACGCTGTGCTATTGATGCGATTTTAAAGTCTTAATTTTGTAAGTAAATAATTTTTATGCACAATAAATCCTGTTTGTACGGTGCGCACTATGGTTGTCCCTCTGCTCTTTTGAGACACCAAGGTCTGCCATCAGTTGGGAAAGGAGCCATACATATCTGATGCAGTGTTCAGCCGGGAACCATCGTTTACCACTATCTAGCCCATCTGACCTGCTGACTGAAAAGCAGTGGGTCCATTCGCTTCGGTGAGTGGGGACACAAGAGGGATCCTGGCACCTGGCACGTTTTCTGCACTAATTTTTCACTTGTTTATTTAATTCACCGAAGAGCACTTATGGTCACTTTATCATATCAACGGTTGATTTCTAATATTTTTATGGACACTTATGGACTTTGTGTTGAATTTGACTAAGATTTGAAAGTTTACTTTAATAATTATAATTTTATTATTATCAATATAATATGCTGTTGGGGTGGCGCTGAAACGTTGTGTATCATCTATTGCGGCTTATTGCCGACATTACAGCAGCCTCCCTGGGGAGGTAGGAATTAACCCCCCCCCTCCCCCAATCACTTATTAACACCATTTTAGCACTTAGATTTATCACTAAATATTTTTTGGCGCAATCAGTTTTTTTAATTATTAAAAGAAAGCTCTATTTGTGGGAAAAAGGACGCAAATTTTATTTGGGTACAACGTCGCACGACCGCGCAATTGTCAATTAAAACAACGCAGCGCCGAATCGCAAAAAGTGCTCTGGTCCTACAGTGTGAAATCCTTCCAGGGGTGAAGTGGTTACACAACATACGTGGGGTATGCCTTAAAAACAAACCCCCAAACAAATGATATCTTACTCTTTAATCTCGAGGTTGGAGGTTTCATTGTCTGCGTGTCTGAAAGAAAATAATTAAAAAACAAAAAAAAACTATAGTACTCTGAGATTTCTAATTTATGTTTGACATGCATATTTGTAAAACAAAGAATGTATAACTATAGTAAAAAATTAGATACAAAATATCAGTTTAAAAACATTTTTTTTTTTAACTTAGGTGCAATACAGCATGCCAATGGGCACCCAGCAACAAAAGACTATAGTATGTATGGAATTTTTGTTTAGACCCATATTACTTTGAGATGTCATGTTTGAAATGCGTATTTTTAAGAATGTATATTTATAGTAATAATGCCGATATAAAACATTTTAATTCATTTTACAGTTTAAAAACTTAAAAAAATAAAATAACATTGACCCCTTTTTCTTAGGGGCCTTCAACTTTGCCATTGGACGCCCAGAAAAGGCGTGTGGCCACAGTGAGTATTATATTAACCACTTAAGGACCGGAAGGATTTCCAGCTTTAGGACCGGAGCCCTTTTTGCGATTCGGCACTGCGTCGCTTTAACTGACAATTGCGCGGTCGTGCGACGTTGTACCCAAACGAAATTTGCGTCCTTTTTTTCCCACAAATAGAGCTTTCTTTTGGTTGTATTTGATCATCGCTGCCTCATTTCTGATCGCCGCTATAAACAAAAGAAGAGCGACAATTTTGCAAAAAAACCCCAAATTTCCTACTTTTTGTTAACATACAAATCCAAAAAAAAAATATAAAAAAACATTTTTTTTCATCGGTTTTGGCCGATTTATATTCTTCCTCATATTTGCGATAAAAAAATCGCAATCGGCGTTTATTGATTGGTTTGCGCAAAAGTGGTCGCGTTTACGGATGATGAGAATTCATTTTTGGGGTTTTAATTTTTTTTAAATTTTTTACTAGTAATGGCGGCGATCTGCGATTTTTAGCGGTACTGCGATATTTCAGCAGACATGTCGGACCATTTTGACACTTTTTTGGGACCATTGGCATTTATACAGCGATCAGTGCTATAAAAATGCACTGATTACTGTGTAAATGTCATTGGCAGTGAAGGGGTTAACCTGCAGGGGGCGCTCTAAGGGTTAACAGTGTTCCCTGGGCGTTCTAACTGTGTGTGGGCTGCCCTAGCTGGGGAAGGGAAGAGGTCACAGCCTCCATGTAGAGGAAGGCTGTGATCACAGCCCTTCCCCCCTCACAGAACGGAGGTCCGTGTTTACTTACATGGACCTCCGTTCTTTCACTACGGGGGGGGCATCGCGGGTGGCCTGCGGAGATCGACTCCGCCGCACCCACTCTCTGACCCTCCCCGGACACAGTGGGTACGAGGGCGCGCCTCCGGCGGCGCGCGCGAGCTCACTAGGCTCGATCCCGCAGCCGCCGTCATACGACGGCGATTCGCGTTATCGAGCCACCTTGCCGCCGTCAGATGCCGATCGGCGGTCGGCAAGTGGTTAAGCAAAATCACTATGATGCATTGCATTGTAGACATTAAATATAGTGAGAGTTTCTGATCTGGCTGTAAAATTAACCCGGCCAATGTTACCCTCATTGCCATAGGCGTGCGCACGGGGTGTATCAGGAGTGCCTGGGCACACCCTAATCACGCTGTGCTGCGCAGAATCCTTCTGCTGCTTGGCTGCAGAGAAAGGAACTGGGGAATCTCTGTCCTCAGTTCCTTCCTCTGTCTCAAAAGTGAGACATCAGGGGTCTGTTTAGGCCCCTGATATTTCACCAAAGCTCCCCAATGGGGCTCCTAAAAAATTGTAAAATAAAAATAATAATACATTATTGTAAAAAATATTGTAAAAAATAATAAAATTGTAAAACTACTGACACCAACCTCTGCCCTACTGACATTGTCCACTGCTCTACTGCCATAGATCAAGACCACTGGGAAGACAGGTCGCGATACTCCGATAAGCCTTGGCTATCAGCAGGGTATGGAGTGGGCAAATGGAAGAGGCGCTGGAAGAGCTAGAAGCCTAGCCATTGGCGCGCAAGCGGTGCAACGGCCAGATAGCCCAGCTATTAGCGGGTGGCCCTATCTGCCCCAAGTACGGCGAGATCAGCCTACCTGGTTCGGTTTGATCATGGAAGCAGGATTGATTTGCAGATCTGTGTTCGTGCTGTGTGCAGTGATGTATACCTTTTATATTACATATTCCATGTCAGCAGTGTGTGGTTGTCTGTTTTCTTCCCTGTCTCTAGTGTCTTCCAGTCTATGGCAGCTGGAGCGCATTGGCGTTCCAAACCGCTGCTTTCTCTTCCGGCCGGGCATCCCCGGGTTACTCCTGACCAGGGACCCAGTGCATGCGCACTGACGGCGGCGGTGGTATCATTTCAGTGGAGAAGTTCAATCAGCAGTCAGTACTGTTGATATTGTGATTTCTCTGTGGGCAGCTTGCAGCAGTTTTCTCTAAATGCTGTGTGCAATCATCACAGGTATATGTTCTGCATTAACTCCCTGGTAGGCTGCTATGATTTAATCAGCTGGTCAGGTTGTCTGTCCAGCTGATCACTGTGGATGTTTCACTGCCCCCTCCTTGTGTAGCAATTATGAGAGGGAGGGGGTTAACCCTTTCCTTTCCTTGCTGACCTTGGTACTCTTTTTGAGTTTAACCATTTCTATCCTATTTTGTTTTCTTTATTTTGAGCCCTTCTAGGTCAAAGTAGCAAGACACGGCACAAGATGATAAAGACCTCATTAAGTCACAACATTCCTCTTCCAAATGTATTTGGCATAGGGCACTGTCAAGGCCCAGCCTTCATAGTAGAAGCTATGAATCCCCCTTCACGCACCCACTGCTATGTCAGCTGCTCCAAGAAGGGAGCCTACTGGGGATGCGGGCAGGGGAGGGCTGGCCCAGGGGGTAGGGTGGCAATTGCCCCCCAGGCCACCCTAACTTACATTTAAAATGGCTGATGGCTGCTGCCCGCTCACATTTTTTTTTTCTTGTGGAGGAAGGAAATAGGGCCCAGGGGCGCAGCCACCAACTAACTGCAAGCAAAGGGGGGGCGCCCAGGGCCTGCCCAACCTTGGATCTCGTTAGGCCCATTGGGTGGGCATGGATGGTGAGCTGATTTGGTGGTTCAATGGGCCACTTGACTGGACTTGCCCCCCAGGCCTACGGCTGCCAGCCCTCCCCTGGATGCGGGACTCCTGTCTCAGAGGGCAAGTCTCTGTGTGAGTTATGCTAAAGCCCAGGTGGTTGGAGAAGGGGATAGTGATTTCCAACAAATGGAATCTCTGATGAGGCACGTAATGCAAGAATCCCTTAAAGAGTGGAATACAAGCCGCACGCAGGAGTAGGCGCTATGAACTCTCCTTCACGCACCCACCGCTATGTCAGCCACCCCAAAGAGGGAGCCTGCTGGGGATGCGGGACGATGGTCTCAGAGAGCAAGTCTCTGCATGAGCTATGCTAAGCCCAGGCAGGTGAAAGAGGGGGTGGTGATCTCCAGCAAATAGAATCTCTGGCAAGGCACGTGGTTCAGGAATCCCAGGAAGAACGGCAACTGTCCCATCAAAGCAATCTGTCTATGAAGACCTCCGACAGTGGGGCAAAGGGAGATGAGTCTCTTTACCCTGGTAACGCCTTTTGGGTAAGGCAATGAGAGGTGCATTTACATGAATATAACCTCTAGACTCTCCTGCAAAGCATGAGGAAGTTCTGTAAGCACCTTGGGCTCCATTTTCCTCCAATGCAACTTGTCATGCATTCCAATCTATGCGACTTAAAGTTGCAGTGACTCTGGAAAGGTTCCTGCACTACTTCAGTGTGACTTTTGATGTAGCTCTGATGAAGAGACTGTAAAGTTGAATTGGAGGCTGCACTTAGTCGCATCAAAGTCGCACTCTGAATCGTGCGACTTTGGGGTCACAATAGTGGAGACGTAGCCTCAGAGAGAGTGTTCTATTCTCCCCATTCTTAACGGAACTAGGGGACATCATTTTGGATGAGCAAGGTCAATATACCTCCCTTCTGAGCAAACATGTCGCTTTTCCTTAGAAGATGCAATGAATGGCCCGAAAGTTGACCTGGGCTCTTGTGGCCATGTTGAAAAACGATGAAAATGTGGATGGAGAATGTGGACCTAGCATTCAGGAGCGTTTTCAGAAACGCTATACTTCAGGACCCGGAGCTGGTGTCGATTTCCATGGTGAGGCTCCAATTGACATCATGCATATAGTGGCGCGGGTTATGCTAGTGAGTGCTATGGCTAGGGGTCTATCAGGTGTAATATAGCATTCCCTTTGAGGGAGCTTCATCTTTTGCAAGCTGATTAGCACAGCAACCCGGGCCACAGTTGGCAAGTTAGGGTCCTGCCTCAGGACCGGTGTCTGATAGGCCGGAAGACGACAGTCTAAAGAACAAAGTTCAGAGCTGGTTTGGAGGCCAGATTTCCCCTTGGCTGCAGAGGGTCCTTGCCTGGCTTGGGCAGCACCACCACGACAGCCTCCCCCATAGAAGCCGGTAGACAACTGTTTTTCAAAGCTTCATTAAATGTTTCCAGTAGGTTCGAAAGAAGAGCTTCCCAGTAATTTTTGTATGTCTCAATAGGCAGCCCATCGACGCCTGGGCCTTTCCATTGGCTATCTGGGACACTGCCATGGAGAGTTCCTCTAATTTTAAAGGGGCATTGAGCATGAGGGCATCCTGAGGGGTAACCTGTGGGAGAGAGCATTCATCTATAGAGTTGAGCGAACACCTGGAAGTTCGGGTTCTGCTGGTCCGTCCGAACTTCGGGACAAAGTCCGGGTCCGGGTCCGGACGGAACCCGAACGATCGCACGGACATTTTAATCTCCTTGAGAGGTACCGTCACAGGGTCTATCGGTTACCTTTCCGGGTCCGCAGCTACCCGACGGATAACTCTGTATGTTTTTAATGACCCTTCGAGAAGAAAGCTTGGATGACCTTTGTAAATTACTTCGAAACTTTTTGTCAACAGATGGCCGAAGATACCCCCTCCGACAGCACCACCACGACGGGTTCGGTCCGTTCCTGGGAGACGTCGGTTCCCCTTTAGACCGGAGGTTTGGTCGAGACTTGAAACAAGAAATCTGACAGCAGAAGGCCGGATAGTCTGTGGCCAGGACTCCGTCCTGGGATTGAACG
>BLSH010061550.1:86717-102178 GCA_018402905.1 Glandirana rugosa
CAGAACCCCGGACCCGGACTTTTTTTGAAAAGTCCGGGTCCGGGTCCCGGACACCCCAAAGTTCGGTACGGACCCGAACTTTACAGTCCGGGTTCGCTCAACTCTAATTACTACTACTGCTGGGAGGGACAGATTGCAGTCATAATAACTAGGTAGAGATTACTACTACTGCTGTGAGGGACAGATTGTAGATCTAATAACTAGGTAGAGATTACTACTACTGCTGTGAGGGACAGATTGTAGATCTAATAACTAGGTAGAGATTACTAATACTGCTGGGAGGGACAGATTTCAGATCTAATACCTAGGTAGAGATTACTACTACTGCTTTGAGGGACAGATTGCAGTGATAATACCTAGGTAGAGATTACTACTACTGCTGTGAGGGACAGATTGTAGATCTATAGCATCTCATCCTGCATTACAGAATGATTTCTCATCCTGCATTAAAGAACGATCTCTCATCCTGCATTGCAGAACGATCTGATTACAGAACGATCTCTCATCCTGCATTACAGAACGATCTGATTACAGAACGATCTGATACTGGACTAGGTAGAGATTACTACTGCTTTGAGGGACAGATTGCAGAACTAATAACATCTCCCATTTTTCTTCCTTTTGCAGCCCTCTAGCACTTTCCAGGACTTTTCCATTGACTTAAATGGGGTGCGTGGTCCGGGGTCAAGTTCGGGTAACATTCGGTACCGAACCCGAACGTTTCCGCGAAGTTCGGCCGAACCCGCCGAACCCGAACATCCAGGTGTTCGCTCAACTCTACTCCTTAGCAGCAATTTTAGAGGAATTGCCTGCTATGCACCCTTGAGTGGTAGGAGGAGGAAAAAGGGCCAAGAACATTCTGCTAGATTATACGGAAGGAGCTGTAATAATACCATTGGAACAAAAGTGATGGGTGGAAATCTCCCACTCTAGGGCCATCCAATCCAGGAACTTTAGCTGGATTTGCAGTGCAAAGAGCTTGGAAAAGTGGAACCCAGACCACCAGATTTGGAGGTGGTTGCAGTATAACTCTTCTGTACAAATGCAAAAGGGACAAACATGGCAATGAAAATCTGACTGGGGTTTTAACAATTTCTTACTCTATCAAAAACTAAAAATATATTTGGTTTTGCATTCGCTTTGAGCTTTTGCTGTTGATATTTTTTTTTTGCTGATCATTTCTTATATTCTTCTTTTTTATGCAGCATGAAGATGCAAAATTTCCTGAAGCTATGTACGTTGCTAGCTTTCACATGTGGTGAGTTTAGTGCCCAAAGGCGGTGCAATACAAATGTTCAATGTCATAGATAGTACTAGAATGTATGTAAGATTAGAATATTATACTCATATTAGTGTTTCTGGTGATTGTAGCCGTATTGGTGCAATTGCGACAGAGAAAATTGAGTGCTGTCCGTGATACTTTTTTTATTTGCACTAACATGCAATTTTTCAGGCCACGTTTTCAGGGTGTTTCCTCTTCTTCAAGGTCCAAGCAGTACTGATTCAGAAAATGTTTAGCTGAATGTTAAAAAAAAAGAGAGAAAAAAAATCTCTGAGGGAAAGGAAAAAAAAAGGAAAAACAAACGAACACAAATCAATGTAAAGACAAATGGTAATGAAGCTCTCCAGCCTGCAGATGGCATTGTTTCTCGCTCTACATGTGCTTGTTGTGCACAGAGAAAAAAGCAATATGTGAGAATTAGAGTTGGGTGAATGGTCCGGCCGAACATTGGCTGTTCACCCGTTCAACGAACACCAGAATTATTGTGGCGTTTGGCCATTTGTTTGGCCAGCAAGAACAACCGCAATGCACTGCGTTGCTGCACAGTGCATTGGAAGCCATGATTGGCTAAAGCAATGAAAGCTTTGCCCAACCAGGGCACATAGCACTGTCAGAGCCATGATTGGACACTGTGATGATGACTCTAGCCAATCATGGCTCATTGTTCTTAGATCCCCATACATACTATACAGCTTTTGTTTTCTGATTTCCTTTAGATTTACCAAAACCATGTAGTGCAAGGGCCTGCTTGATTGCATACAAATTGAACCTCTTATGGTTTTGGTAAATCTGAAGGGAAAAATCTACAGAAAATTGTATAGTGTGTATCCAGCTTTAATCACACCACAAACTATAAAAATATTCTTCCCACTGCGACCATTTACAGCAAGATATTGGTGTGAAGAGAGATTGAACGGGGCTCTGTTCAGTGCTACTAGCAAGTTAGAATTCTATAGTGTGCTATTATGATTCTATTGTGAGTGTAGAGTGTCAGTTTGTGTGAATCTAGTGATAGTGTCGTGTGAGGGTAGTGACCATTCATTTTTACTTTAGTGCCATTTTATTTTGTCAGGGCAGGCTTACTGCAGTACAATTCAGTGCGTTACTGCACACTTACCGCAGTATTTTGCAGTGCATTATGTCAGGTTTACTGCAGCATATTGCAGTGTGTTACTGCACGTTTAACGCAGTATATTTCAGTGTGTTACTGCACATTTAACGTAGTATATTTCAGTGTGTTACTTCATGTTTACCGCAGTATAGTCAGTGCATTGGTGAACATTTAACGCAGTATATTGCAGTGTGTTACTGCACGTTTAGTACAGTACACTTCAATGCATTATTGCAGGTTTACCACAGTATATTGCAGTGAACTACTGTGCATTTAACGCAGTATATTGCAGTGTGTTACTGCACGTTTAACATAATATATTTCAGTGCGTTACTACATTTTTAACGAAGTATATTTCAGTACATTGGTGAACATTTAACGCACTATATTGCAGTGTGTTAGTGCACTTTAATGCAGCATACTTCAGTGTGTTATTGCAGGTTTACTGCAGCATATTGCAGTGCGTTAGTGCACATTTAACGCAGTATATTGCAATGCATTACTGCATGTTTAACGCAGTATATTTCAGTGGGTTAGTGCACGCTTAATGTAGCACTGTATATTGCAGTGCATTACTGCACGTTTAATGCAGTATATTTTAGTGCACTACTGCACATTTAATGCAGTATATTTCAGTGCTTTGTTGCAGGTTTACTGCAGTATATTGCAGTGTGTTAGTGCACATTTAACGCAGTATATTGCAGTGCATAATTGCGCGTTTAACACAGTATATTTCAGTGTGTTAGTGCACATTTAATGTAGTACATTGCAGTGCATTACTGCATGTTTAATGCAGTATATTTTAGTGCACTACTGCACATTTAACGCAGTATATTTCAGTGCTTTGTTGCAGGTTTACAGCAGTATATTGCAGTGCGTTAGTGCATGTTTAATGCAGTATATTTAAGTGCGTTAGTGCAGTTTTACTGCAGTATATTGTAGTGTTTCAGTGGTGTGTGTCTGTGCAGTAAGTAAGCATTATTGCAGGCTTTCCACAGTATATTGCAGTGCATTAGTACACGTTTAACACAGCATATTTCAATTTGTTATTGCAGGTTCACCACAGTATATTGCAGTGGGCTATTGCGCGTTTAAGCCAGTATATTGCAGTGTGTTACTGCATGTTTGACGTAGTATATTTCAGTGCATTACTTCATGTTTAATGCAGTATATTTCAGTGCGTTGGTGAACATTTAACACAGTATATTACAGTGTTTTACTGCAAGTTTAATGCAGTATATTTCAGTATGTTATTGCAGCTTTACTGCAGTATATTGCAGTGTGTTAGTGCAAATTTAAAGTAGTATATTGCATGCATTACTGCATGTTTAATGCAGTATATTGCAGTGCGCTAGTGCACATTTAATGCAGTATATTGCAGTGCATTACTGCACGTTTAACGTAGTATATTTCAGTGCTTTGTTGCAGGTTTGCAGCAGTATATTGCAGTGTGCACTAGTGCATGTTTATTGCAGCATATTTCAGTGCGTTAGTGCAGTTTTACTGCTGTATATTGTAGTGTTTCAGTGGAGTGTGTCTGTGTAGTAAGTACTCAAGTTAAAGTGCACCAAACATCACTTTCCATTGATTAAAATGCATCCATGTACACACTTTCCCTTCTCTATTACATTTTGTTAATAAGCCCCCCCCCCCCTCTCATCATGTCTGGGAGGCCAACAAGGAGAGGCAGATGTTCCCATGGCACTGTGAGGAGGCCAACAGCATCTGTGTCTACAGGCAATGGAGGACGTGGTCAGTCCTCAGGCAGGACATCATTTCCTCTGTTTAGTGATGTTGCCCATGCTATCCAGCCACAGCATGCAGAGGAGGTGCAGTGGTGCGCAGTCATGTTGGAACAGGAAGGGGCCATCCCTAAACTGTATCGACAAAGTTGGGCGCATGAAATTGTCCAAAATGTCTTGGTGTTCTGACGCCTTAAGAGTTCCCTTCACTGGAACTAAGGGGCCAAGCCCAACCTCTGAAAAACAACCCCACACCTGACCTCAAACTAACAGAATACCTTTGGGATGAATTAGTGGAGTGGAGACTGCAAGCCAAGCTGGACCTTCATTCTGGAAGAATGGTCAAACATTCCCATAGACTCTCCTAAACCTTGTGGACAGCCTTCCCAGAAGAGTTGAAGCTGTTATAGCTGCAAAGGGTGGGCCAACTCAATATTGAACCCTACGGACTAAGACTGGGATGCCATTAAAGTTCATGTGCATGTAAAGGCAGGTGTCCCAATACTTTTGATATATATATATATATATATTTTTTTTTTTACATATATGTAAAACTTAAAAGTTTTAGCTCAGAGCTGAGCCTGATTTGATGTTGTTGAATAATTATCTAATTCAGCTGCTCATAATGAGTATTGATTAAGATTAGAGTAAAGAAGAGTAAGAGGGATGATAAAGCTTTTATTAACCCCTTCACGACTAAGGATAAAACACATGTTAATGCCTAAGCACAATTTTGCAACTGTGTTATTAAAACCGTATATGTCATCAGAACTACTTTGTGCATCCATGTGGATTAAGTCTCGTCGGGACAAATTGGGCTTTCATTTGGTATTAAATGGTAATAGTTATCTCCTGATTTTTTTTTATGTTATCAAAGGAAAATTGTCCAAAATTAGTAAAAAAAAAATATATATTTTTTTAAATTTACCTGTATATTTCTTTGTTACTGTGATGATCTGCCACCAAAGAACAGCCCAAAATAAATGATCCTCTTCCCAACGATTGCAGTGATACCACATACAGTATTTATATGGTATTTGTTGTTTGTACATGTAGTACATCCCAGAAACAATAGTGTGCATTTTGCTTTTTTTTATCCTACCTGATACACATTTACACTGTTACAAATGTAAAAAAAAAATGTGTTTTTTTTTTAAAAAAATCCTCCCTAAAATATACTGACCCTGACTTTTGACCTTGACCTTTGACCCTTTATTGACCTAAACGCTAATTGACCTAAGCACTGACCTAGATCAACCTTGATCTATTTATTGTTTTATTATGTTTTATTATTTATTATTATTATTATTATAACTTTTTTTTTTTTACAAACACAGTTGGTTGTTTCTCTCTCCGTTCACAGAGAGAGAAAAACACAGGGGCGTGCTTCACAGCGGCTGATCACTGTGATAGCCAATCACAGCGATCAGGTGATCCAGAACTGGGGGTTCCGAGAACCCAATTGTTAGTAAAGGACCCAGGGTTCCCGCTGAGGCCCCGATCAAAGACAGATGCGCATACAGTTGTGCTCATAAGTTTACATACCCTGGCAGAATTTATGATCTCTTGGCCATTTTTCAGAGAATATGAATGACAACACAAAAACTTTTCTTTCACTCATGGTTGGTGTTTGGCTGAAGCCATTTATTATCAATCAACGGTGTTTACTCTTTTTAAGTCATAATGACAACAGAAACCCAAATGACCCTGATCAAAAGTTTACATACCCCAGTTCTTAATGCCGTGTATTGCCCCCTTTAACATCAATGACAGCTTGAAGTCTTTTGTGGTATTTGTGGATGAGGCTCTTTATCTTCTCAGATGGTAAAGCTGCCCATTCCTCAGTTTCTGGAAATTCTTGGGCCGTCTTGCATGAACTGCATGTTTGAGATCTCCCCAGAGTGGCTCAATGATATTGAGGTCAGGAGCCTGAGATGGCCACTCCAGAACCTTCACTTTATTCTGCTGTAGCCAATGACAGGTCAGCTTGGTCTTGTGTTTTGGATCATTGTCATGTTGGAATGTCCAAGTACATCCCATGCGCAGCTTCCTGGCTGATGAATGCAAATGTTCCTCCAGTATTTTTTATTAACATTCTGCAATCATCTTGCCATCAATTTTGACCAAATTTCCTGTGCCTTTGTAGCTCACACATCTCCAAAACGTCAGCGATCCACCTCCGTGTTTCACAGGTCTTGTTGGCTCCTCTCCAAATGTAGTGTTTATGGTTGTGGCCAAAAAGCCCAATTTTGGTCTCATCACTCCAAATGACTTTGTGCCAGAAGGTTTGAGGCTTGTCTCTGTGCTGTTTGGCGTGTTGTAAGTGGGATACTTTGTGGCATTTGGCTAGTAATGGCTTTCTTCTGGTGACTCGACCATGCAGCCCATCTTTCTTCAAGTGCCTCCTTGTTGTGCATCTTGAAACATCCACACCACATGTTTTCAGAAAGTCCTGAAGTTATTTGTGGGGTTTTTTTTGTATCCCAAACTATTTTCCTGACAGTTGTGGCTGAAATTTTAGTTGGTCTACCTGACCATGGTTTGGTTTCTACAGAACCCCTAATTTTCCACTTCTTAATTACAGTTTGAACACTGCTGATTGGCATTGTCAATTCCTTGAATATCTTTTTATATCCCTTTCCTGTTTTATACAGTTCAACTACCTTTTCTCGCAGATCCTTTGACAATTCTTTTGCTTTCCCCATGACTCAGAATCCAGAAACATCAGTGCATCACTGGATGGGAGATGCAAGGCTCTGCCAGGAGTCTAGAAACTCATTGACCTTTTATACACACACGCTAATTACAAGCAACCAGATCACAGGTGAGGATGGTTACCTTTAACCACTTCAGCCCCGGAAGTATTTGCCCCCTTCCTGACCAGAGCCCTTTTTGCGAATCGGCACTGCGTTGCTTTAACTGACAATTTCGCGGTCATACGACGTTGTACCCAAACGAAATTTGTGTCCTTTTTTCCCACAAATAGAGCTTTCTTTTGGTGGTATTTGATCACCGCTGCGTCATTTGTGATCGCCGCTATAAACAAAAGAAGAGCGACAATTTTGCAAAAAAACCCCCCAAATTTCTTACTTTTTGCTAAAATACAAATCCAAAAAAAAATATAAAAAAACTTTTTTTTTCATCGGTTTTGGCCGATTTATATTCTTCCTCATATTTGTGATTAAAAAAATTGCAATCGCCGTTTATTGATTGGTTTGCACAAAAGTTGCCCCGTTTACGGATGATGAGAATTAATTTCTGGGGTTTTTATTTTTTTTTTATTTTTTACTAGTAATGGCGGCGATCTGTGATTTTTAGCGGTACTGCGATATTTCAGCGGACATGTCGGAATATTTTGACACTTTTTTGGGACCATTGGCATTTATACAGCGATCAGTGCTATAAAAATGCACTGATTACTGTGTAAATGCCATTGGCAGTGAAGGGGTTAACCTGCAGGGGGAGCTCTAAGGGTTAACTGTGTTCCCTGGGCGTTCTAACTGTGGGGGGACTGCCCTAGCTGGGGAAGGGAAGTGATCACAGCTTCCATGTACTTACACGGACCTCCGTTCTTTCACTCTGGGGGGGCATTGCGGGTAGCCGGCGGGGATCGACTCCGCCGCACCCGCTCCCTGGCCCTCCCCGGACACAGTGAGCGCGCGGGCGCGCCTCCGGCGGCGCGCACACGCTCACAGTGCGCGATCTGGCAGCCGCCGTCATATGACGGCGTTTTGCGCAGGAGAGCCACCTTGTTGCCGTCAGATGCCGGTCGGCGGTCGGCAAGTGGTTAATAGCCATTCAAACCCCTTTGTGTCAACTTGTGTGCATGTTATCAGGCCAAAATCACCAGGATATGTAAACTTTTGATCAGGGTCAGTTGGGTCGTTTCTGTTGTCATTATGATATAAAAAAGAGTAAACACAGTTTATTGATAATAAATGGCTTCAGCCAAACACTAACCATAAGTTAAAGAAAAGTTTTTGTGTTCTCATTCATGCTCTCTGAAAAATGGCCAAGAAATCATAAATTCTGCCAGGGTATGTAAACTTATGAGCACAACTATATATGTGTTTCCACTGAAAAAATCCCAGTCCGTCCAGTGAGGCTGCATATCTGAGTACTGTCGGCATCAAGGGGTTATTGTTGTTATTATGTTTTGTTACAAGCTTGTTACGTTTTTATCCATTAAGCAGAAAAAGTTGAAGCCTATTAAAAATTACAAACAGTTTTATAACTAAGTATAACATTTTTTTCTACAGAACTTCAGGCACGTACCATCAGGGTGCCTCCCAAGCTTATCTCCGGCGATCTTATGTGTCAAGCTGGAACAAAATTGCAAATACTAAATGGGCAACCCACTTGTGTGGGGGTCTCAGGAACCAGCTGTGAAGTATCTGGTAATCCTCCTCACTTTAAGACCTTTGATGGCAAAACCTTTGACTTCCAAGGTAATGGTACCTACATACTCTCCAAGACTAGTGGCAATGACATCAACCTTCCTGGTTTTAGTATCAAGATTACTAACCAGAAGCAAGGCAACACCTATAATATGAAACTAACTCTTGAGATCATGGATCCTTCACAAAATATTGTTATAAATACCAATGACAATATGCTTACAAAGGTAAGTGACCATGCTTATACATACTGCTATGTGGCCAAAAGCAGAGGCGTAACTAGAACCTTCAGGGCCCCGGTGCAAGAAATTATGAAGGGCCCCCTGACCCCTGGCCAGGGCCCTTCCCTCTTCCCACTGATCCTGTGGCCCTTTACTCCCATCGTGGGTCCCTTTATTACGGTACTGCAGTGGGGCACTTTCACAAGTTCTGCAGCAGGCCCCAGGGGGACCAGGGAAGCACACAGGGGCCCTGGGAACACCAGAAGACAAGTAAACTGGATAGAGGAAAATGGAGGAGATTGGGTCCTCTAAATTCCACCCCCGCCACCCCTCCTATTCAGCTGTGCAAGGGAGGCACATGGGCCCCCTGGACCATGGGGCCAGGTTGCAATTGCAACCCCTGCAACCCCTATCGTTACGCCCCTGGCCAAAAGTGTTCAGAAACGTGACCATCAAACCCATATGAGCTTGTTGGATATCCCACTCCAAAACCATGGTCATTAAAGGATAAGGTCACGTAAAAAAAAAAAAAATAACTACACATCTTTTTGCAGATAAAAAATATGACTATATTGTATTTTTTTTTATTGGGAGCCTGGAAAGCATTGCACCCACTATCAGCAGATCGTTTGTGCAATGCAGGGCTCTTGCAGGCTCTGTGTGTAAGCTATTTGGCTGTACATCATATAGCCAAGCAGTTACACGCTAACAGGAAGCATAAGTGAACTACCACAGCACTCAACAGTGGTAGTTCGTTGAGAACTACAATCCAAAAGCCACAAAGGCTGACCTTGTAGTTTTCAATTCACAGGACCCTGTCGTGGCCAGGCAGGCAGAGCCTTCCCTCTTCAGGGAAGGCTTTTCATAAGATTTTGGAGGGTGTATGTGGGAATTTGTGCCCATTTGTGAAGCCAGCTACTCATTTTGGAGGAAAAGATCTGGCTCACAAGGTTCTAGTTCATCCCAAAAGTATTCATTAAGCGTAAGGTCAGGGATCTGCGCAGGGCACTCAAGTTCCTTCACACCAAACTGGTTAAAGCATGTCTTTATGCAGAAGTTGGTTGAGAAGACCTGACTCATTCCAATTCATCCCCAAGGTGTTCAGTAGGGTTGAAGTCAGGGATCTGTGCAGACCACCTAAGTTCCTCCACACCAAACTGGTCAAACCATGTCTTTATGGAGATGTTGGTTGAGAAGACCTAACTCATTCCAATTCATCCCAAAGGTCTCCAATATGGTGGAGGTCACGGCTCTGTGCAGGACACTCAAGTACACTTCATACCAAACTGATTAAACCATGTCTTTATAGAGATGTTGGCTGAGAAAACCTAACTCATTCCAATTCATCCCAAAGGTGTTCAGTAGGGTTGAAGTCGGGGATCTGTGCAGAACACCTACGTTCCTCCACACCAAACTGGTCAAACCATGTCTTTATGGAGATGTTGGTTGAGAAGCCCTAACTCATTCCAATTCATCCCAAAGGTCTCCAGAAGGGTGGAGGTCACGGCTCTGTGTAGGACACTCAAGTACACTTCATGCCAAACTGGTTAAACCATGTCCTTATAGAGATGTTGGCTGAGAAAACCTAACTCGTTCCAATTCATCCCAAAGGTGTTCAGTAGGGTTGAAGTCAGGGATCTGTGCAGACCACCTAAGTTCCTCCACACCAAACTGGTCAAACCATGTCTTTATGGAGATGTTGGTTGAGAAGACGTAACTCATTCCAATTAATCTCCTCTTTACCTCCATTTTTTCATGGATTGGATTGCCGTCTCCTACACTGACCACCTGATTTTTATTGAATCCACTGGTTAAACCATGTCCTTATAGAGATGTTGGCTGAGAAAACCTAACTCATTCCAATTCATCCCAAAGGACTTCAGTAGGGTGGTGGTCAGGGCTCCGTGCAGTACACTTAAGTTCCTTTACACCAGTGGTTCCAACTCTGGTCCTCGGGACCCCCCAACAGGCCAGGTTTGCAGGATAACTGAAATACATCACAGGTGATATCATTTGCTACTCAGTGATTGCAGTATTCTAATCTGCATCTCCCCAAGGTAATACTTAAAATCTGGCCTGTTGGTGGGTCCCGAGGACCGGAGTTGAGAACCACTGCTTTATACCAAACTGGTTAAACCGTGTCTTTATAAAGATGTTGGTTGAGAAGACCTGACTCATTCTAGTTCATCCCAAAGGTCTTCAGTGGGGTGGAGGTCAGGGCTCTGTGCAAGGCACTTAATTTCCTTCAAACCAAACTGGCCAAACCATGTCTTTTTGCAGCTGGCTTTGTACACAGGGGTGCAGTCATGGTGGAACAGAAAAGGGTCTTCATCAAACTGTTACCAAAAGGCTGAGAGAACCCAATTGTCTACAATGTCTTTGTAAGCTGTAGTAACTGCACTGTATTAGCAGTACCCTAACTGGAGACACCCAAATTCAAGCATTTGGAGTGGGGGTTCCACAAAGTTTTGGTCATTTTATGTATCAGTATGGATTTTATAAAAAAATATATATATATAATCTTTTTCTTTTGTACCCGTCTTGTTCTAGGTTAATACTCAACATCAGGAAAAAGGAGTTAGCATTTCCAGTTATCGAGCCTTCATAAATTTTACAACTGATTTCGGCTTAATTGTGCAGTGGGACAAAAAAACCACAATAAAAATAACAATTCCCACCATCTTTACCCAAAAAGTACGTGGACTGTGCGGCAACTCTAATGGAGACCCTGCAGATGATTTTGAGACACCATCTGGCAATCAGGCGGCTAGTCTGGCTGACTTTGGCAAAAGTTGGGCAGTGGATGATTGACGGTGCAATGGTAAGGATATCATTTCAGGCAGCACCCATAATTATGGTTATGGGTTAAGGGTATTTAGCCAGAGTTGAACCTTCTTTAAGATCTTTCTATTGTAATAAGTGGACAATTTGCTGATAGTATTAAACTGTGACTTTAATATAGGCGCTGCCAAACCGTGTCCTCAGTTATACAAGTGTATCCAATAATAAACAAGCCAAACCGTGCAAAAAACAGTGTCTGCGGTGATACTGTGATTATCATGTAAAAGTGAGTCACTCTGTGAAAAAATGTGAAATAAAACTAAAAACAACCTGCTACCCGTATTTATTTACTACGGCCGGGCCGCCGTTTCAAAATGCCAACGGGTGTTGTTCCTGTCCTGCTTCTCAATCCATGTATTCGGGTACATACAAGGGAGAAAAAAAAACATATGCTGTATGTAGGTTCTGTGAAAAAGCACCACGGTGCTACTGTGACTTACTATTAGGTGAAGTCAGACGAGCGGCTAGATATTTCCACCAAGGGATCTCCGTGTATCTGCAGCTGCTGTGGGTGAGCATCGTGACGTCTCAGGCTCCGCCTTACGCGTTTCGTCATCCGACGTCCTCTGAGGCGACGCCATATTGCTGCACCCACGGCCTTATATACTCTCACAGTTATTGAGTGACCAATCACTCTATAGTTAGCGGCCATTTTTTTGGAGATCGCTCTTGCTCTATTCATCATCCTTCAATAACATTACTAGAAACCGCCACCACAATGTTATTAAAAAAGCGGACAATTTGCTCGCATTCAGTTGCATGTGTGCAATGTATGCAGGGCACATGGACCCTAAGGGGGGTGGGTCCCTTGTGCATGGACTCATTGCACACATGGATGCCAACCTGCTTGTCACTGAACCGGGGAGCCGCTCAGCCTGGGCACCATGGCTGCCACACTGGATCAGTAATTGATCCGTTTGAAATTGTTTTCCCATTATGACTTTTTAAATAACTTGTCACTGTTTATCAATGTAACATTTTAATAGAACAATATATATTCTTTCATGAATTTATTTTTTCTTTTTAGGCAAACGACTGAATTAGGAATCAAGATGAACGGAGAACGGAGAAAATGTATATATTTTATCGAAAAGAACAAATTAAAAAAAAAAAAAAAAAAAAGAACCCAGACTGAAAATAACGCAGAATGGATAATCAGGATACAATTAACAAACTGACAATGAAAATAATTTTTAGTAATTAACTGATCATATAAAAAATTGTCAAAAACTATGAGTTGATATGAAACAAAACATAACTATATTCCCGTAATTAAAAATTATCAAGCATAAACATAAATTTTGAGTCATTTATAAAATGTTTTAAATTTGCTCTCAGTACATTTGGAGATATCAATGACATCATTCTATACCAGGCAATGGAAGCCCCGTCTGGCAGGGCAGGAGATCTTTTTCTCTGTTGACCTTTAACATCTTCAATACCGGACACTTTCACCCCCCTTCTTGCCCAGGCCAATTATCAGCTTTCAGCGCTCTCACACTTCAAATGCCAATTGCGGAGTAAAGCTACGCTGTGCCCATAGGACATTTTTATCAGTTGTTTTTCACACAAATAGAGCTTTCTTTTGCTGGTATTTAACCACTTACCAACCGGAAGGTTCTCCAGCTTTAGGACCAGAGCACTTTTTTTGCGATTCGGCGCTGCGTCGCTTTAACTGACAATGGCGCGGTCGTGCGGCGTTGCACCCAAACAAAATTTGCGTCCTTTTTTTCCCACAAATAGAGCTTTCTTTTGGTGGTATTTTATCGACTCTGCGTCATTTCTGATCGCCGCTATAAACAAAAGAAGAGCAACCGTTTTGCAAAAAAACCCAAATTTCTTACTTTTGGCTAAAATTCAAATCCAAAAAAAAAATATAAAAAAACATTTTTGTTCACCGGTTTTGGCCGATTTATATTCTTCTATTTGTGATTTTAAAAATAAACAATCAGCGTTTATTGATTGGTTTGCGCAAAAGTGGCCGCGTTTACGGATGATGAGAATTAATTTCTGTGGTTTTTATTTATTTTTTACTAGTAATGGCGGCGATCTGCGATTTTTAGCGGTACTGTGATATTGCAGCGGACATGTCGGACATTTTTGACACTTTTTTAGGACCAATGACATTTATACAGCGATCAGAAATTTAAATGTCCACTGATTACTGTATAAATGTCATTGGTAGTGAAGGGGTTAACCTGGGGGGGGGGTCTAGGGGTTAACTGTGTTCCCTGGGTGTGTTCTTACTGTGGGGGGGTTGGGCTACCATGGGCATGAGAGATCTAACTGATCCCAGTGACAGGGATCAGTAGATCTCCCATGCCTGCACTGTCAGAATAGGGAACTGCCATGTTTACATCGGCGGTTCCCCGTTCTTTCCCTGTGGCCGCTCATCGCGGCTCGCCGGCGGACATCGGGTCCACCCGAGCCGCGGGCACACTCCTCAGGAGTGCGGCGGGCGCGCGCGCGCCCCCTAGCGGCTGTTCGCAGATCGCCGTCTTTTTACGGCGATTCGCACTCAGCAACCCGACTGCCGCCGTGAAAACATGGCAGGCGGTCAGGAAGTGGTTAATCACCACTGAGTTTTTTTTTTTTTCGCTAAATAAATTAAATTTAAATGAAAATATTGAATAAAAAAGGTTTTTCTTCATTTCTGTTATACAATGTTGCAAAAAAAAAAAAATCTTTCTTCATATATTTAGGTCAAATTGTATGCTGCTATATTTCTTTGGTGAAAATAACCTAAATCAGTGCATATCATTTAGTCTGCAGGAAAGTCCACAGACTATGCAATATATATCTGAAAATAGATCAATCCTGATGTACTGACAATCTCATTTCTTGGCCTGAAAACGCCAGGACAGTGCAAATATCCCCTAAATTACCCTTTTTGGAAAGTAGATAGTCCAAAGTATTTAGAAAAAGGCTTGGCAAGTATTTTTTAAGTTGTATTTTTAGTCACATTTTTTGGAAAATGAATACATTTTAAAAAAAAAGTTTTGTTTCACAATTTTTTTTTTTTACATACTATCACCAGTTTAGTACAGCGTCACTTCCGGTTTACTCTGCAACTAACGGCGCCGGTTTTAAAAAAAAAGGACAGTATTCAGAATCGGTGCTTTTGGCGATCTGAATACTGTGAAGTGCAAAGGACGAATGGGGGGTCTTTTAGACCCCCCCCATCCTTCCACATAGAGTACCTGTCACCATATATTACTATTACAAGGGATGTTTACATTCCTTGTGATAGCAATAAAAGTGATCAGAAGTAGAGTTGAGCGAACCTCTGGAAGTTCGGGTTCTGTTGGGTCAGCCGAACTTCGGGACAAAGTCCGGGTTCGGGTCCGGACTGGACCCGAACTTTATCCCGGACCCCGAACCCCATTGAAATCAATGGGGACCTGAACTTTTAGGCACAAAAATGGCTGTGACAAAGTCCTGGAAAGCCCTAGAGGTCTGCAAAAGGAAGGAAAATGGGGGTAAGAGTAGGGCAATTGCCCTACAAAGAAATGGGGACAGGGAAATAACTTAAAATAATTTTTAAGCTAAAATCACATACCCGTTAACGGGATGAGAATGGGGGTAAAAGGAAGGAAAACGTCTGGAGATCCCGAAAGGTCCTGAAACAGTGTCGGTAAAAACACGGATTTTCAAGTCCAGGGGTAACTAAAGTTACCCCAAGCCCCAGGCCCTATTTCAAGCCCAGGTCAGGCCTGGGCTTGGGCCTGAAACAGGGCTTCAAGCCGACTGGGTTGTCTTGGGCTTGAAGGTCTCCAAGCGAGTTGAGATGAAGACTAGTGAAAATAACGATAGTGTTCCTTACATTTGTAGGGAACATTATCATTATATACCACTGTCCATGAGATA
>BLSH010061550.1:120998-141067 GCA_018402905.1 Glandirana rugosa
TAAAGCCTTTAAGTCTGTTTAAAGTAAAGTTTAAATTTAAAAGAAGCTTAAATGTCTATAAATGTTAAGTTTTGTAAACTTAGATATGTAAGACTTAACCGGTTTAACTTTTGAAATCTAAAAAAAAAAAGTTAAGCTTACACTGTATCCCTTGTTTGTTTTCTTTTTAGAAGTTTTTCGTTTATCTGCCCACACCGCGACAGACATTTACATATTATTTCAAGATTTTATTATTTTTTAACATTTCACTAAACACCAAATCACTCGAAAAAAATTCCAATACACTTACTCAGACCACTTGACAATACTTTTGGACCACTTTTATTTATTTATTTTGAGACTCATTCACATAACCTTAAAAAAAGCTCACTAAACCACAAATCACTTTACAATTTTTTATTATTTTAGAACTTTATTATACATTTACAGACAGCGCCACACCCGTCTATTTGCTTTTTGAAGATTTTTCTTTTGTTTGTTCCCTATGTCACATTCGAATTGAAAAAAAAAAATCTAAAGTTTTCAATTTGGCCAATTCAGAATGTATAGATTCAAATGTTTTGAATTGTAAATATCTGTAAATTCGAAGAAAATTTAAATTTGAAATGAAATTTGTCTGAATTTCCGAAATTCAAATTGAAATTCGAATCTAATTGTACACAGAATTCCAATCGAATTCAAACTGTAAACATGTTTCTGAAATCAAAGACCGTGTGGTGTTATTAGAGGACCATTTCAAAATAATGCTGTTTTAGTTAAGCCAAAGGGGATTTAAAGAGTCATTGTCATCGTTTGATGAAGATTTTTCTTTTGTTTGTTCAATTTGCCGCATTCGAATTGAAAAAAAAAACTAAAGTTTTTGATTCGGCCAATTGAAAATTTATAGATTCAAACGTTTTGAATTGTAAAAAATCTGTAAATTTGAAGAAAATTCAAATTTGAAATGAAATTCGTTCGAATTTCCGAAATTCCAATTGAAATTTGAATCTAATTTTACACAGAATTCCAATCGAATTCGAACTGTAAACATGTTTCTGAAATCAAAGACCGTGTGGTGTTATTAGGGGACCATTTCAAAATAATGCTGTTTTAGTTAAGCCAAAGGTGATTTAAAGAGCCATTGTAATGATTTCATGAAGATTTTTCTTTTGTTTGTTCACTTTGCTGCCTTCGAATTCTAAAGTTTTCGATTCGGCCAATTCAAAATGTATAGATTCAAACGTTTTTCGAATTGTATAAAATCTGTAAATTCGAAGAAAATTCAAAAAAGACAAAACGAATCCTGAATACAAATTCCAAACGCGAATCAACAAATCAACCAAATTTAACTAAGTTAAATAATTCGATTAACAAAACAATTTTTAAACATGTTTCTGAAATCAAAGACTGTGCGGTGTTATTAGAGGACCGTTTCAAAATAATGCTGTTTTAGCTAAGCCAAAGGTGATTTAAAGAGTCATTATAATGATTTCGTGAAGATTTTTCTTTTGTTTGTTCACTTTGCCGCATTCAAATAAAAAAAAAAAAAAAAAAATCTAAACGTTTCAATTCCGCCGATTCAAAATTTATAGATTCAAACGTTTAGAATTGAAAAAAATCAGTAAATTCGAAGAAAATTCAAAAAAGACAACAAATCCTGAATACGAATTCCGAATGCGAATTCAACAAATCCACCTAATTTAATTCAATTAAATAACTAGATTAACAAGACGAAACAAAACAGTTTTTTTGCGTCATGCACGCGTCTAATTTCTATCCTGATATGTTTTACTCTATTCTACTCTTTTAGAAATTCAAATTTTGCAAGACGACTATATCTTTTCTGTTTTATTCTGATCCATTCTATTTTCTTATTTCAATTCTATTATTGTAGATTCTATTCTGTTTTATTACATTCTATTCTTTTCAAAATTTGAATTTCAGAAGATGGCTGTATTCTTTCTATTTTGTTTTATTCTATTCTATTTTTTCTTTTCTATTCTATTCCTTTATTTTCCATTTTATTCTATTCTTTTATTTCCTTTTCTATTCTTTTCAAAATTTAAATGGTTGTATTCTTTCTATTTTGTTTTATTCTATTTTTTATTTTCTATTCCATTCCTTTATTTTCCATTTTATTCTATTATTTTATTTCCTTTTCTATTCTTTTCAAAATTTAAATGGTTGTATTCTTTCTATTTTGTTTTATTCTATTTTTTATTTTCTATTCTATTCCTTTATTTTCCATTTTATTCTATTCTTTTTTTTTTCCTTTTCTATTCTTTTCTATTCTATTCTTTTCATAATTCAGAAGATAACAAAATAGATAGAATAAGAGATGCGCAAACCAAAAGGATGACTGAAATTCAACGGCAGCAGCCAACACAGAGAGGGTAAACCCAGATACCACAAAGTGCAAGATGAAACAAATAAGTGTGTAGCGCTTACCAAACTGACCAAAAGGTCTCCAAATCAATTATAGCAGGATTCAAATAATATAATAAAAATATAAAACAAGGAGATAAAACAAAATGTAATAGTAGTGGTCACCACAAGATGTCCCACGGGACACTCAATAAAATATATGGGGGATAATCAATGCAATTGATGCAATTATAGTCTATTGCATTAGGGTGTGCACCGCAAGAGATAGGTGTTAGTGGTTTATTTTTATTTTTACTATTTTGTTTTTTTATTATTTTTTACAATTTTATATTTTATATTTTTTCCATTTTTTTTTTAGGAGCCCTGCTGGGGAGCTTTGGTAAAATATCAGGGGTCTAAACAGACCCCTGATGTCTCACTTTTGAGACAGAGAAAGAGACTGAGGACAAAGATTCCCCAGTCCCTTTCTCTGCAGCCAGGCAGCAGGGGGAATATGCACAGTACAGGGTGATTAGGGTGTGCCCAGGCACACCTGCCACCCTGTGTGCGCACGCCTATGGGGATAACATGTCAAAGCAATAGAATAAATCACCGTGAAATAATAATGTACTTTTTCCAGATGTCAAAAATGCAATAACGATCTAAACCACAAGATGTCGCTAAAAACATCAGCAAAATGCAGTGAGTAACAAATAAATCGAAGTAAGAAAATGTGCCTCTTCCAACCTAATGCAGTAATAATCTTGACCACGGGGTGTCACTAAAGAGTACGGAATCACAACGTGTCTCCTGTGACACCACAGGATAAATTAGCTCAACCTGTCTCTCGTGACACTGAATGGTCAAAATATCAAATGTACACAATAAATACAATATGAAACAAATTAAATTGTGCAGATAACGAGTAATTGCAACTATCATTAACCACTTGCCGACCGCCCGCCGTGGATTGATGACGGCAAATTGGTTCGTTATCGCAAACCGCTGTCACCTGACGGTGGCCGCGATCATGAGTATTGTGAGCGCGCGCCGCTGGAGGCACGCTCATGCGCTCACTGTTACGAGGCACCAGGGAGCGGGTAGGGCAGACTCGATTGCCGCCGGCTACCCGCGATGGTCCCCCTGCAGTGAGAGGTTGTCTTTGGGAAATAGGCATATGAGTGCTGCCAGCATTGCTGCAGAGGTTGAAGGGGTGGGGGGTCTGCCTGTCAGTGCTCAGACCATACGCCACACACTGCATCAAATTGGTCTGCATGGCTGTCGCCCCAGAAGGAAGCCTCTTCTAAAGATGATGCACAAGAAAGCCTGCAAACAGTTTGCTTAAGACAAGCAGACTGAGGACATGGATTACTGGAACCATGCCCTGTGGTCTGATGAGACCAAGATAAACTTAATTTGGTTCAGATGGTGTCAAGCGTGTGTGGTGGCAACCAGGTGAGGAGTACAAAGACAAGTGTGTCTTGCCTACAGTCAAGCATGGTGGTGGGAGTGTCATAGTCTGGGGCTGCATGAGTGCTGCCGGCACTGGGGGGCTACAGTTCATTGAGGGAACCATGAATGCCAACATGTACTGTGACATACTGAAGCAGAGCATGATCCCGTCCCTTCAGAGACTGGGCCACAGGGCAGTATTCCACCATGATAACGACCCCAAACACCTCCAAGACGACCACTGCCTTGCTAAAGAAGCTGAGGGTAAAGGTGATGGACTGGCCAAGCATCTCCAGACCTAAACCCTATTGAGCATCTGTGGGGCCTCCTCAAACAGAAGGTGGAGGAGCGCAAGGTCTCTAACATCCACCAGCTCTGTGATGTCGTCATGGAGGAGTGGAAGAGGACTCCAGTGCCAACCTGTGAAGCTCTGGTGAACTCCATGCCCAAGAGGGTTAAGGCAGTGCTGGAAAATAATGGTGGCCACACAAAATATTGACACTTTGGGCCCAATTTGGACATTTTCAGTTAGGGGTGTACTCACTTTTGTTGCCAGGGTGCCGACTGCGGGACATTGAGTGAGAGCCGGGATACGGACAGCACTGAGAGGGCTGATTTCCCCTAGAAGCAAATCAGCTGCCAATACGTCGGGTGCCAGGACTACCAGGCACCTCAGCATGTGAGTTTTTTCTTTGTTTGTAACCCAATAAATTTTAAAGGATATCTTCGCAATGAGGTTTTCTCTTCTTATACTCATGGCGACCCTTATGATGGAGCATTAGCGACAGGAGTGGGACACGACAGATACCCACAGGGGACACTGCCCATACGCTGTATTGGACCACACTAGAGAAAGGCGGTCGCTGGAGGAGGGTTGAGTGTACATCCATGTGGGGCGCCCAGAGTCTGAGCACTGTTGGAGCACCACCATTGCATTTAGGAATAAGCACGAGCCCTTTTTAAATACCATCACTTGGGACTGCCCATTTATGCATGAACTCTACAAGAGTACATAACAAGAATTATATAGCATTCATACAACCTAACGCAGTGATTGAAATCTTTATTTAACCACTTCAGCCCCGGAAGGATTTCACACTTTAGGACCAGAGCCCTTTTTGCGATTTGGCACTGCGTCGCTTTAACTGACAATTGCGCGGTCATGCGACGTTGTACCCAAATTAAATTTGCGTCCTTTTTTTCCCACAAATAGAGCTTTCTTTTGGTGGTATTTGATCCCCTCTGCGTCATTTCTGATCGCCGCTATAAACAAAAGAAGAGCGACAATTTTGCAAAAAAAACCCAAATTTCTTACTTTTTGCTAAAATACAAATCCAAAAAAAATATAAAAAAACATTTTTTTTTCATCGGTTTTGGTCGATTTATATTCTTCCTCATATTTGTGATAAAAAAAATCGCAATCGGCGTTTATTGATTGGTTTGCGCAAAAGTGGCTGCGTTTACGAACAATGAGAATTAATTTCTGGGGTTTTTATTTTTCTTTTATTTTTTACTAGTAATGGCGGCGATCTGCGATTTTTAGCGGTACTGCGATATTGCAGCGGACATATCGGACCATTTTGACACTTTTTTGGGACCATTGGCATTTATACAGCGATCAGTGCTATAAAAATGCACTGATTACTGTGTAAATGCCATTGGCAGTGAAGGGGTTAACCTGCAGGGGGCGCTCTAAGGGTTAACTGTGTTCCCTGGGCGTTTTCTAACTGTGTGTGGGCTGCCCTAGCAGGGGAAGGGGAGAGATCACAGCTTCCATATAGAGGAAGGCTGTGATCACAGCCCTTCCCCCTCTCACAGAACGGAGATCCGTGTTTACTTACACGGACCTCCGTTCTTTCACTGCGGGGGGGGGAGGGCATCGCGGGTAGCCAGCGGAGATCGAGTCCGCCCTACCCGCTCCCTGGCCCCCCCCTGAACACAGTGAGCATGTGGGCGCGCCTCTGGCGGCTCGCGCGCGCTCACAGTGCATGATATCGCAGCCGTTGTCGTATGACGGCGTTTTGCGATATCGAGCCATCTTGTCGCCGTCAACCTGGGGTTGACGGTCGGCAAGTGGTTAAAGGTGATGGACTGGCCAAGCATGTCTCCATACCTAAACCCTATTGAGCATCTGTGGGGCATCCTCAAAAACGGAAGGTGGAGGAGCGCAAGGTCTCTAACATCCACCAGCTCTGTGATGTCGTCATGGAGGAGGGGAAGAGGACTTCAGTGGCAACCTGTGAAGCTCTGGGGAACTCCATGCCCAAGAGGGTTAAGGCAGTGCTGGAAAATAATGGTGGCCACACAAAATGTTGACACTTTGGGCCCAATTTGGACATTTTCACTTAGGGGTGTACTCACTTTTGTTGTCATTATTCTGTTCTTTCTGCACAATCTTATGGCATATGATCTTTTTACAAATTTTAAAATTTATTATAGTTGGGGCTCCTCGCACGATGTGCCATGACTCTTAAAGCCGCTTGGTCCCCTTTGACAAACTCATTTATATATATATAATTTGCAGAACTAGGTAAAATGAACATTGGCCTATAACAGAATGAATTAACTGCAACAATGTTAACTCAAGGTTTAACTGAGGTAACTAATAGTGAGCAGGATCGGACCCAGTTATTACAATAATAATGTTCTTCTATGGATGAGGGTGTGTGTAAGTAACAGGGTACCCATAGAAGTTGACTGAAAAGTGCCTGGCGCCTGAATGTTAGTGTTGGCCATGTGGGGCCCTACTATCTGTGGTGCAAATGAAGCTCTTTTTAAGAGTATCTAATGGATAGCTGCAGGGACTATTAGGTAATGGGCAATCTTGGTGGCCCAAGGTGTAGCAAAGGATTAAGTTGTATCTCCTCTCACCACTCCAGGAAGATGACAGGTCCGGTTCCACACACTTGTTAGTTAGCAGTCCTAGGAGTCAGATGTTGCCCAGAGGCCTAGTCTCTCAGCTCTGGTTTATACACATGGTTCGGCCTCTCAGCTCTGGTTCACACAAAGTTCAGTCTCTGGCAAATTCTGGTAGCAGGTCTGACCTCCTCAAATGTTGGCAGAAAGGCTCAAGCAGCAAGTCCCCTCTGTGTGATGCTCTCCCTCTAGTGCAGCTGAGGCGGGTCCCGCAAAAGCTCCTCTCAGCTTGGCTTCAGATTATGAGCAGTGATGTAGATTTGACCTAAAATGGTAGTAAACTCTCGTTTTTTATTTTTACCTACAGGTAAGGTTATCCACTTCAAGACCGCCCGCCGTCATATTACGTCTAATGTTTGAAGTGGAATACCCTTGTTATGGTAGCAGATGCCTATCGTTTTTTTTTTTAGCAGACGATTCTGCACATGATAGAAGTGGTCTTGGTGGCGGATTTGCCGCAAGATCACTTTTATCAGTGGCGGGAGAGGTGCACCCCGCCGCTTTCCGGTCATCTCCGGCGGCTCAGCAGCGGAGATGATCGGTTCCTCTCCCCCAGTGTCTGTGAGCCAAGTGAGTGGCTGAAGCTGCCCACTCAGCTCCATACCATGGCATGGCGGAAGCGACGTCACAAGTCACTTCCGCCCAATGCCCTTAAAGGGCCCATTTTTTTTTTTGCACTGTCATTTTTTTCAAATTATTATTTTTTTTGTTTGCATTTTACTCTAAATATGAGATGTGAAGTCTTTTTGACCCCCAGATCTCATATTTAAAAGGTCCTGTCGTGTTTTTTTCTATTAAAAGGAATGTTTCGATTTCTTGTAATAAGACTAAAAGTGATCCATTTTTTTTAAAAAAAAGAACAGAAATAAAAATGTAAATAAATAATTTAAAAAAAAAATGTAAAGCGTCCGTCCCCGCGAGCTCGCGCGCAGAAGCGAACGCATACATAAGTCCCGCCCACATATGAAAACGGTGTTCAAACCACACATGTGAGGTATCGCCGCGATCGTTAGAGCGAGAGCAATAATTCTTGCACTAGACCTCCTCTGTAACTGAAAACTGCTAACCTGTAGAACGTTTTAAACAACGCCAATTGAGATTTTTATGTTGCAAAGTTTGTCGCCATTCCGTAAGGTGACGCAATTTTGAAGCATGACATGTTGGGTATCATTTGACGCGGCATAACATTATCTTTCACAATATGGAAAAAAATTGGCCTAACTTTACTGTTGTCTTATTTTTTAACTCAAAAAACTGAATTTTTTTTTTTAAATCACGCTTGTAAGACCGCTGCGCAAATACGGTGTGACATAAAGCTTTGCAACGGCCGCCATTTTATTCTCTAGGGTGTTAAAATATATATATAATGTTTGGGGGTTTTAAGTAATTTTATAGCAAAAAAACTTGGTTTTAACTCGTAAGCTCCAAAAAGAGGCTCGGTCTTAAGGTGGATATAATAAAGCTTGCCTGTGGGTAAAATTAATATCTCCTAAATGTGCCCCATTTAGGAAATATTCTAGCGAGCAAAAGCCGGTGACATCATCGGCGCTTGCCGGCATACCCGCGCCGTTCCTTCAAAAAAATCCAGGCCGCTACAGAGCAAGCACCAATCAGCAACAACTGTACATTAAATAACACAATGTATTGTTATTTGTATATAATATACTGGTAATAAATACTTTTCTCAAGAAGCCCTAGTCTATCCCACCTAGGACAGCATTCTTGCCCTCCTCAATAGAGGTGTCCTGACAAAAGACCCCCACGATACAGGACTTAACCCCAACTGAAACCACATACAAATAAATTAATAACAATATCACAATCAAACATATAACAAAATCACAACTTCAACCCAATCCCCCATTAACCACCACACAAGACCACCCAACCACACTTCAACACACACTCACTCACACCATACCCAATACCTACCTAGCCCCACCAAAACACTGCCTCATAACTTCATCTAATATCAATCATCAATAAATGACTGCACAGATCTGGAATCAGGGATCAGAAACACACAGCTGTACCGTTTATCTATATTTTTATTCACTGTAATACTATCTAGGATCCTGCAGATGTCACTGTGCCTCTTGCACGGAAAGTGGACATTGTTCCAAGCTAAGTCTATCATAAGTCGCTGAGTAATATACACCACTCAAAAAATGAAAGGAAAACTTTGAAAACAGGTCAGATCTCAACGTGGAAAAAGATCATGCTGGATATCTATACTGGTATGGACTGGGCAATGTGTTAGGATCTATACTGGTATGGACTGGGTAATGTGTTAGGATCTATACTGGTATGGACTGGGTAATGTGTTAGAATCTATACTGGTATGGACTGGGTAATGTGCTAGGATCTATATTTGTATGGACTGGGTAATGTGTTGGGACCTATACTGGTATGGACTGGGTAATGTGTTAGGATCTATACTGGTATGGACTGGCCAATGTGTTAGTATCTAGACTGGTATGGACTGGGTAATGTGTTAGGATCTATACTGGGATGGACTGGGTAATGTGTTAGGATCTATACTGGGATGGGCTGGGTAATGTGTTAGGATCTATACTGGTATGGACTGGGTAATGTGTTAGGATCTATACTTGTATGGACTGGGTAATGTGTTAGGATCTATACTGGTATGGACTGGGCAATGTATTAGGATCTATACTGGTATGGACTGGGTAATGTGTTAGGATCTATACTTGTATGGACTGGGTGATGTGTTAGGATCTATACTGGTATGGGTGGCACAGTGGTGTAGTGGTTAGCAATTTCGCCTAGCAGTAAAAGGGTCACTGGTTCGCATCCCAACCACGACACTACCTGCCTGGAGTTTGCATGTTCTCCCTGTGCCCGCGTGGGTTTCGTCCGGGTACTCCGGTTTCCTCCCACACTCCAAAGGCATGCTGGTAGGTTAATTGGATCCTATCTAAATTGGCCCTAGTATGTGTATGAATGTGAGTTAGGGACCTTAGATTGTAAGCTCCTTGAGGGCAGGGATTGATGTGAATGTACAATGTATATGTAAAGCGCTGCGTAAATTGACAGCGCTATATAAGTACCTGAAATAAATAAATAAATAAAATATGGACTGGGTAATGTGTTAGGATCTATACTGGTATGGACTGGGTAATGTGTTAGGATCTATACTGGTATGGACTGGGTAATGTGTTAGTATCTATACTGGTATGGACTGGGTAATGTGTTAGGATCTATACTGGTATGGACTGGGCAATGTGTTAGGATCTATACTGGTATGGACTGGGCAATGTGTTAGGATCTATACTGGTATGGACTGGGTAATGTGTTAGGATCTATACCGGTATGGACTGGGCAATGTGTTAGGATCTATACTGGTATGGACTGGGTAATGTGTTAGAATCTATACTGGGATGGACTGGGTAATGTGTTAGGATCTATACTGGTATGGACTGGGTAATGTGTTAGGATCTATACTGGTATGGACTGGGTAATGTGTTAGGATCTATACCGGTATGGACTGGGCAATGTGTTAGGATCTATACTGGTATGGACTGGGTAATGTGTTAGAATCTATACTGGGATGTACTGGGTAATGTGTTAGGATCTATACTGGTATGGACTGGGTAATGTGTTAGAATCTATACTGGGATGTACTGGGTAATGTGTTAGGATCTATACTGGTATGGACTGGGTAATGTGTTAGGATCTATACTGGTATGGACTGGGTAATGTGTTAGGATCTATACTGGTATGGACTGGGTAATGTGTTAGGATCTGTCAGATGTTGGAATGCCATTGTCTAGCCTGTATAGGTCTGTGCTTCCCTCCATGGATAGGCCTCACCAGACCATCACTGACCCACCACCAAACCAGTCATGCTGAACGATGTTATAGGCAGCATAAAGTTCTCCACGGCTTCTCCAGACCCTTTCACGTGTGTTACATGTGCTCAGGGTGAACCTGCTCTGATCTGTGAAAAGCACAGGGTGCCCGTGGGCAGACCTGCCAATTTTGGTGTTCAATGGCAAATGCCAGTCGAGCTCCATGGTTCTGGGCAGTGAGCACAGGGCCCACCAGAGGATGTTGGGCCCTCAGTCCATCCTCGTGAAGTCTGTTTCCGATTGTTTGGTAAGGACATTCACACCAGTGGCCTGCTGGAGGTCATTTTGTAGGGCTCTGGCAGTGCTCATCCCGTTCCTCCTTGCACAGAGGAGCAGTCCTGCTGCTGAGTTAAGGACCTTCTATGGCCCTGTCCAGCTCTCCTAGAGTAATTCCCTGTCTCCTGGAATCTCCTCCATGCTCTTGAGACTGTGCTGGGAAACACAGCAAACCTTTTGGCAATGGAATGTATTGATGTGCAATCCTGGAGGAGTTGGACTGCTTGTGCAACTTCTATAGGGTCCAGGTATGGCCTCCTGCTGCCAGTAATGACACTGAACCCAGACAAATGGAAAACTAGTGAAAAGCAGTCAGAAGAGAGAGGGAAAAAAATGTCAGTGGCCTCCACCTGTAAAACCTATCTAGGAGGGTGCTATATTTTATTATAGGTATTGAAAAGGTTTTTGCTTTAAAACAACAATCTACATATGAAAGAATAACATTTTTAACAAATATGCATATCTAAAGGCACAGTGTGCGTTGCTGCTGTGGCACGTAGTTGACTCTCCAGTTTCCAAACTTTCAGCTATAAATAAGTCAGGATGATGACGCAAGGCATGGACCTATCACTTATATGAGTGATGAGAGCCGCCGAATAACCTGGGAACAAACATCACCCAACCCCTCGTCACTCTGAACCTAATTGATGACAATAATCAATGGCAGTGACACCTTATTTTAACCAATAACTTGATAGCTTTTAAATGATAAATCATTGGATATCAAATTACAACCCTGACTTTGTTCATGACAAGTAATAGTGTGTGATTAATGGTAGTTATGATTTGTGTTTGTACAACAATATATATACAGGGCATCTGGAAAATAATCACAGCGCTTCACTTTTTCCACATTTTGTTATGTTACAACCTTATTCCAAAATAGATTGAATGCGTTATTTTCCCTCAAAATTCTACAAACAATACCCCATAATGATGATGTGAAAGGAATGTGTTTGAAATCTTTACAAATTTATTAAAAATAAAAAAACAAAAAAAATCCCACATACATAAGTATCACAGGCTCCTCCCATGTACATAAGTATCACAGACTCCTCCCATGTACATAAGTATCACAGACGTCTCCCATGTACATAAGTATCACAGGCTCCTCCCATGTACATAAGTATCACAGACTCCTCCCATGTACATAAGTATTACAGACTCCTCCCATGTACATAAGTATCACAGACTCCTCCCACGTACATAAGTATCACAGACTCCTCCCATGTACATAAGTATCACAGACTCCTCCCACGTACATAAGTATCAAAGACTCCTGCCATGTACATAAGTATCACAGACTTTTAATAAAAAAAACTTTTTATTATTATTATAATTTATTATTAATTTGCTCCGTTCCATTTGTTTAGATGCGGCATTCCTTATTTCGGATAATTCGTAACTTCAGATAAATTGGTATTCGTTACGTTTACTAACAGCCAAGTATGAAAGGAAATTCCAATACCTATAATTTAATAGTTAGTTATCATTAGTTAGTTATTATTTCAAATTTTCGTTCTTTCGAATTTCCGGATTTTCGAATATCCAAATTTTTGAATTATCAGAATTTCTGAATTTTTGGATTTTCGAATTCTCTGAATTTTCAAATTTCCGTAAAAAACAAAAAACGAATGACACAAAAACAAACAAATTTTTCGGCAGTGGACATGTCTACTGCTCAATATCTTTCATAAATCGCACACGAAAACCCTGAATACTGTGCTGTACATTATACAATCTGTACCACCAATCATCGTGGTATTCTTACATAAATGTGTGCCTTCCAGGATGTGTGCATTCCAGTGGGACTTCTGAATTCCCATTCAATGTGTGGGCACCTTTGTTAATCCTCTACAAAACAAAGAATGGTTCCTGTGACCTACATCACTGAGATAAAATAATGGAGTGAAGAAAAGCCCTTCAATAATTAATCAAATCATTTATTGTCAATTACAAAGATGGATGTATTACATATTCATTTCCTTTGTTCAGGGCGGTATAATGAACAATGAGTTGCAGCAATGATGTGGTCTGGATGCCTTTGTACTGCGTTGGCATCATTTAGCCCAGATGTTATCATATCCTAATCTTATCAATTTGTAAACATCAACTCTAAGAGGACCTGTCACCTCATTCTTAAAGTGGTAGTAAACCCTCCTATCATTTTCAGCCAAGGAAGCTGCCATCTTGGCCTCTGTTTAATCTACAACTGCCATGGTGCTGCACATGTGATCAGCTATGACACCAGCCATTGGATGGTTTGACAGTTTGGTTTAGAGCACAACCAATGGGAGTGTTACATTTCCGGCACGTCCCGGAAATGTGACTGGTTTTTAACCTGTTAAATGCATGGGTTTACTACCGCTTTAACCACTTAAGACCGTACACACGGTACGATTATCGGCCAACAATGGTTGTCCAACAGCCTGTTGGCCGATAATCCGACTGTTAGTATGCACGATTCTACAGCCGAATTCCAATTGTTGTCCAACAGAAGTTGAGCGACGAGACTAGAAAACTTGTGTTGGCCAACAACGGTCGTCCAACAGCCTGTTGACCAATAATCCGACCGTTAGTACGCACCATTACACAGCCGAATTCCAATTGTTGTCCAACAGAAGTTGGGCGACGAGACTAGAAAACTTGTGTTGGCCAACAACGGTCGTCCCACAGCCTGTTGAACGATAATCCGACCGTTAGTACGCACCATTCTACAACCGATTTCCAATTGTCGTCCAACAGAAGTTGGGCGACGAGACTAGAAAACTTGTGTTGGCCAACAACGGTCGTCCAACAGCCTGTTGACCGATAATCCGACCGTTAGTACGTACGATTCTACAGCCGAATTCCAATTGTTGTCCAACAGAAGTTGGGCGACGAGACTAGAAAACTTGTGTTGGCCAACAACGGTCGTACAACAGCCTGTTGACCGATAATCCGACCGTTAGTACGCACGATTCTACAGCCGAATTCCAATTGTTGTCCAACAGAAGTTGGGCGACGAGACTAGAAAACTTGTGCTGGCCAACAACGGTCGTCCAACAGCCTGTTGGCCGATAATCCGACCGTTAGTACGCACGATTCTACAGCCGATTTCCAATTGTCTTCCAACAGAAGTTGGGCAACGGGACTAGAAGACTTGTGTTGGCCAACAAAGGTCGTCCAACACCCTGTTGGCCGATAATCCGGCCGTTAGTACGCACGATTCTACAACTGATTTCCAATTGTCGTCCAACAGAAGTTGGGCGATGAGACTAGAAAACTTGTGTTGGCCAACAATGGTTGTCCAACAGCCTGTTGGCCAATAATCCAACCGTTAGTATGCATTGCATATTAGCCCACTATGTGGCACTTACCTGCATTGGAATGTCACACGATGTCCCCGCTCCAGGCCGCATCCATCTTCTGCCCCTCTTCCTTCCGGGGCCGCAATATCTGGCTCCGTGACTGGCCGTAGTCACGTGGGAGCCGCCAATCGTGGTGCGATCTCAGTGAAGGAACAGCACGGAGGCTGTTCCTTCGCTGCGCATGTGCCCGATGACGTGGGCACATCACAGTACACTGTATATCTCCTAAACCATGCAGGTTTAGGAGGTATGCAGGGAACCTACAGGTAAGCCTTATTATAGGCTTACCTGTAGGTTAAAGTGGTTGTCAAGGGTTGACCACCACTTTAATATATGTCTATCCACATTTTTGGATGTCAGCCTGATGGAGCTTTTTTTATGCCTGCCACTCCCACAGACCTGCATCCTATCCATAGTGCGATCCTTCCGAGGATTCTTCTTGAGCATGCCCCCCCAGCCCCACATCTTGGTCTATCCTGCCAGGACGACCACTCCTCATTCTCAGCTTGTCCACCTTCACTAACACTGAACTTATATACTCTGTGGGTCTGGAAGCATCCGGCTGAGAGTGCTTTATATCTTATTGGCTGTTATGTGAGTAATCTTTAATATTTCTCGGTGCCTCTTCATGTGATATTCATTATGCTATATAACTTGTTGCTATAAAACCCAATCCTTATTGGCATATCTCATATGTATATACTTACCCGTTTTTGCCATAGTCCTTCATGTGCTTCTATATTTAGAACAATATGGTGTTATTCATGATATCTGATGTATCCTGTCACTTACTAATTTATGTACATTGATTGATTAATATATTGTATACTTACACAGATTGCACAATGCATCCACTACATTATCCCTGAAGAAGGAACAAGATTCCGAAACATGTTGGGATTTTAGGCACTATCTGTGCCAGCGTGTAACTGTGCATCTGCATAAGTTTCTAGTTGTGTAACGTACAATATTTACAGCATGTCTTTCTTTTTTTTTTTTTGCATTTACATTTTATTAAAAATAATACAATTTCCACTTTTTAATACATTGCTAGTACTAGTTACTTGGGGGCTCTTTTGCCTATAACCAGGGGTTTTTCTTTGTTCTTCTTTAAGTTCTGCAAAGTATTGACTTGGGGGGGGGGGCAGTATACAAATGCCCCCCACACTTTTCACAGATTTATTTGTATCGTTTATCATTTTCCTTCCACTTCACAATTATGAGCCACTTTGTGTCGTCTATCACATAAAATCCCAATAAAATACATTTACGTTTTTCGTTGTAACATGAGAAAATGTGGGGGAATTTCAAGGGGTATGAATACTTTTTCCAAGGCACTTAATTGCTATATGGGCCATTTCGTAATTTGGGTCACTGACAAGATCAGCAAGTAATGCCATCATTATCTCTTTCTCTTTTTATCTTTTTTATGAGCCCATTTGAAAACAATGGCTTGACATCCAGCCAAATTCGTCAACCTTAGGATCCTAATGAGAGTCAAACTTGTTAATCTCTTCAATAATTTGCTGCCGATGTAACTCCAGCCATTTTTTTTTTTAATACGGTGGAGATGTTGGGTCTTTTTTTTTTTTTCTCAAAGCATTAGGAGGAGAGCTGAACCAGTTAAAACATTTTTGATGGTAGCGTTAAAGAAGAATTCCAGTCATCAGAAAGTTATACATCATTGCATTGGTCCACCTTGGTCCAACTTGTTACCATTATAACTATGTATAGGGCATACATGGTGGATGCTGCTGGAAGCTGAAAATCATCACTGAAGTAGACAACGCTACTACACCGCTACCACAGTGATCTCCACCAGCTTCCAGGACCTGTGCTGAATGACTGCTCTCCTACATTGTGACTACAGGAGGTTGGCCACTTGGCATGGGCACCATTTTGGGAATGTTTTGCATTCTCTGAATGAAGTCAAAGCATTCTCTGATTGGACGAGGTGCAGAGGCGAGGTGGTGACGTTACAATGTCCACCTCATTCAATCAGGGATTGCTTTGCATTCATTCAGAAGCATTCTCTGATTGGACGAGGTGCAGAGGCGAGGCGGTGATGTTGGTGGCGGTGATGTCCACCTCATTCAATCAGGGATTGCTTTGCATTCATTCAGAAGCATTCTCTGAAAGGACACCTTGCTGAGAAGCCAACCTCCTGTATTCAGAATTCAGCAGGGCAGACAATTTTCATGGAACTTGGAATATATATGTATAGGTACAGGGCTGGTGCTACCAATAGGCAAACTAGGCAGCCGCCTAGGGCGCACTGCTGCCTAGAGGCGCTCGGCTGCTGGTTTCCCTCCGCGTCTGTATGCTCTGCAGCATGTAACTAACTCAGTCTCAGGCAACTGCTCTGTCCAACTGGTAGTGTAATTAGAGGTGCAGCACTGGAGCCAGCGCTAGAGGGAGCAGAGCCGATGCTTCCTGTATTAACTAAATATTATATGTTCCGCGCAAACGGATAACCTTTTTATTCTAGGAGCTGCTGCCTCCACCAGAACTGCACAGAAGTGTAGTTTGATAATATGGAAAATGATTGATGGTGGAATTGGCGCTGCTCCACACTAACGTGGGCGGCTAGGCCTTCAGTGGTTGGAGTGGATACGGGCAATTCAAAATATAAATATAAATATAAAATGTAAAGCTTTCAAAACATACAAGAGATCCAAATAAGTCAAGATAAAAAATGTCCTCAGTTTGAAAAACCAAGGAAATCTGAATAGAATTTCCAGAATGCTGGCACTACTGCAATTGTTATGAAGAAACACTTGGTAAGTATCTTAAAGGTGGGTATATATCTCTATATGTGCGTACTAATGTACAGAAGGGGAGGAAGGGATGAAAAGTCTCCAGATCCTGTAGCATATATGAAAAAAAGGAAACATATATCCATATACCGCCTCCCTTCACATTTAAGGCGACTCAGATGGGAGGTTTCCCCTAATGACGGACTCAATGACAGAGGTCTCATTGAGAAAGGTGTAAGCTCTTCTCTGATGTCCCTGATTTCATTTTCGATCATTTTTAGTTCGAATTGTCTTCTTTTAATAATTTGTTGGAGGAGTTCCCCTTCTTTGAGGTTGAAGAAGCTGTACCATTCAAACACCACCAAAAGAAAGCTCTGTTTGTGGGAAAAAAAGGACGCAAATTTAGTTTGGGTCCAACGTCGCACGACCGCGCAATTGTCAGTTAAAGCGACGCAGTGCCGAATCGCAAAAAAGGGCTCTGGTCCTAAAGTGTGAAATCCTTCCGGGGCTGAAGTGGTTAAAATACAACATGGAAACACTGGCAATACCCATATCAAGCAGTTTGCCCGGTTTACACTTAAAAAGTCAGCACAGCACGACAAATTATCAGACCCTAAAATTTATAGACAGTTGTAAAAAGCACTGATTTTTACAAACTGTCAGTAAATTTACTGGCGGTTGGCAACCCTGGCCAGCAGTGGTTAAACTTGTCAAGGAAGGTTGGTTTCATGTGGAGACATCAATGTATGCCGTTTTTTTTTTTTGACACATTAAATGTAAAACGAAGAGCTAAGTTCTGCAGTGTGACTTACATTTTTTAAACTTTCTATTTCCCTGTATGTTTGAGATTTATTATGTTTTTTTGTTATAGGACTCGTATGTCCTCATATTATACATCAGTCAATAATAACAGTATTTTGTTTGAGTTGGTGATATGCATTTTGTTAAATGCCAAGCGCCTATTGTTCTCTTAATCCCTTTTAATAATATTTCTTGTATCAACCATCTAAAGTACCAACAACACCCACAATTATTTTAATTAAGTTATAAAGAGCATGCAGTGCTCCTATAAAAAGTTTTGTCCTTGTGGCTGATGAGTGACGGTGTTGCCAACCTCCTGCAGCATTTTTTACTGACAAAACATGTCAAATTTACTGGCAGAGCACAATTTTTACTGGCAACCCGAAAAAATTACAGAATTCCTATTAAAAACGAAAACAACTGATATTAGAACAGTATAAACACAATATGGAAAGACTGACAAATACCCCTAACAAGTAATTTGCCTGGTTTACATCTAAAAACTCAACACAGCATGACAAATTATCAGCCCCTAATGTCTACAAACAGTTGTAAAAAAACACAGATTTTTACAAACTGTCAGTAAATTTACTGGCGGTTGGCAACACTGATGAGCGATCATTGAAAACCTGCAGAAAAATGCTCAACAAAACTAGAATTGCTCTAAAGAGCAAAAAAAAGAACCCCCACCTCTTTGGCATCTCTGGCTGGACCGAAAAGACAAAAAAATAGAAACTACACTTTAAAACTTAAAGGAGTTGTAAAATCAGGTTTTTTTTTTTTTTTATCTTAATGCATTTTTATGTGAAGCAGCCTCCTCAGCACCCCCTAATACTTACCTGAGCCCCATCTCTGTCAACGAGTGTTTTAGTCATCCAGGACTCTCCTCCTGATTGGCTATTGTATCAAAAATAAAAATAGAGACGTAAGGGCAGTGCACTTATGACCCAAATGCTAATGGGTCAGATAACAGAACTACTGACTCACCACATATGGGGTGGGGTTCCGATTTGGATACAGGGATGCTCGTCAAAAACAACACCTGGGGGGTGAACCCCAGAGGTAAGTAGTCCTTTGCCTCCAGAAAAATAGAGAGGGAGCCTACTGCAGTCGTTTCTGAAAAAAAAACTTTACTCCTGATTGGCTGAGACACAGCATTGGCGCGGCTGTCAATCAAAGTCAGTTAGCCAATCAGGGGAGAGAGGGGGCAGGGCTTCTGTGTCTTAATGGACACACGAAGCTCTGACTCGGCTTGGGTGCCCCCATAGGAAGCTGCTGGCTGAAGGGGCACTCAACAGGAGGGAGGGGCCTGGAGCAGAAAAGAGGGAGGATCCGGGAGGCTCTGTGCAAAACCAACTGCACAGAGGAGGGAAGTATAAAATGTTTGTTATTTATTTTTTTTTTTTTAAAAACGAGACTTTACAAAACACTTTGTCTTCTTTCAATGTGTCCACTCCCAAGCAAGCCAACAGTGGTAAAATGCATCATGGAAGGTTGGCTTCGGGTGGAGACATTCACCGGTTGCCGACCGCCCGCCGTGGCTTGACGGAGGCAACTTGGTTCGTTATCGCAAACCGCCATCAGGTGACGGCGGCTACGAGATTGCGCACTCACTGTGTTCCTGGGGAGCCAGGGAGCAGGTAGGGCGGACTACCCGCAATGGCTCCCCCGCAGGATCTCCGTTGTGACAGAGGGGGAAGGGATGTGATCACAGGCTTCCTGTATATGGAAGCCGTGATCACTCCCCTCCCCCAGCCTGTCCAGCCCCCATACAGTTAGAACACACTGAGGGAACGCAGTTAACCCTTAGAGCGCCCCCTCCAGGTGTTAAGGTGTGAAGGTGCCCCCTTCACTGCCAATGGCATTTACACAGTAATCAATGCATTTTCATAGCACTGATCGCTGTATAAATGCCAATGGTCCCAAAAAAGTGTCAAAATGGTCCAACATGTCCGTCCCAATATCGCAGTACCGCTAAAAAGCGCAGATCGCCGCCATTACTAATAAAAAATAAAATAAAAATAAAAAGCCCATAAATTAATTCTCATCATTCATAAACGCGGCAACTTTTGCGCAAACCAATCAGTAAGCACCGATTTTTTTTACCAAAAATATGAGGAAGAATATAAATCGGCCAAAACCGATGAAAAAAAATTTTTTTATTTTTTATTTTTTGGATTTGTATTTTAGCAAAAAGTAAGAAATATTGTTTTGTTTTTTTTTTTGCAAAATTGTCGCTCTTCTTTTGTTTATAGCGGTGATCAGAAATGACGCAGAGGTGATGAAATACCACCAAAAGAAAG
>BLSH010061550.1:165915-185962 GCA_018402905.1 Glandirana rugosa
AGGCCTACTGCATTTTTTTACCAAGAATATGAGGAAGAATATAAATCGGCCAAAACCGATGAATAAATTTTGTTTTTTTTAATTTTTTTTTTGGATTTGTATTTTAGCAAAAAGTAAAAAATATTGTTCTTTTTTGCAAAATTGTCGCTCTTCTTTTGTTTATAGCGGTGATCAGAAATGACGCAGAGGGGATCAAATACCACCAAAAGAAAGCTCTTTTTGTGGGGAAAAAAAGTACGCCAATTTCGTTTGGGTACAACGCCGCATGACCACGCAATTGTCAGTTAAATCGACGCAGTGTCGAATCGAAAAAAGTGCTCTGGTCCTAACATGGGAAATCCTTCTGAGGCTGAAGTGGTTAAGAAGACCGCACACACACATTAACATCTGACTGTGCAATTTCCTTTTCACCTAGCAACAGCTACTAGACATGTGCACGGCCGAAACTTGGCATGAGGCGGGGACAGCCACTGACGTCATCCGGAAGCCCCACCCCCTTTGACGGCACAACCCGGCCCTGCGGTGTCATAAAGGGTGGGGCTTCCAGATGACGTCGGTGGATGGCCCCGCCCCATGGCAATATAAGTCACCGCAGAGCGCGGATAGTCCATTAGTCCAGGAGATCGCATCGTGTCAACATGGGAAGAAGAGCAGAGAGAGAAGACAGCGGCAAAAGAGCAGAAGACAGAGTATCGAGCAGAGAATAGAAGACCCCTCAGGAGAAAGAAGGTCCCACAAAAGAGCAGAAGACAGAAGATAGAGCAGAAGATAGAAGACCCCTCAGAAGAAAGAAGGCCCCGCAAAAGAGCAGAAGACAGAAGATCGAGCAGAAGATAGAAGACCCCTCAGAAGAGAGAAGGCCCCGCAAAAGAGCCGAAGACAGAAGATAGAGCAGAAGATAGAAGACCCCTCAGAAGAGAGAAGGCCCCGCAAAAGAGCCGAAGACAGAAGATCGAGCAGAAGATAGAAGACCCCTCAGAAGAAAGAAGGCCCCGCAAAAGAGCAGAAGACAGAAGATAGAGCAGAAGATAGAAGACCCCTCAGAAGAGAGAAGGCCCCGCAAAAGAGCCGAAGACAGAAGATCGAGCAGAAGATAGGAGACCCCTCAGAAGAAAGAAGGCCCCGCAAAAGAGCAGAAGAAAGAAAACACCAGAGAGGGAGAAGAGCCAGAGCTGATTTATTAAAATATTTTAAAAACCTGTGTAGGGTGGTTTTTTGATGCTTTTTTTGGGTGAATGGGTAGGGGTACAATGTACCCCATACTTATTCACATAGGGTGGGGGGGGCACAAATCTGGGGGCCCCTTTATTAAATTATTATTATTAAATAAATGATTATTTATTATTGTTTAATTTTCTTTCGAAAAATACTAGATGTCTGGCTATCAAGGTGAACCACTTGCTTTGATACTTTCACTGACCTGGAACAAGATCAGGAGTTATGGTTTCCTTCTGAGCTTTTTGGTTGCATGCTTGTTGAGAATCAGTGATTGAGATGGTCCTGTGCTAAGAACAAGTCAATATACAGGCAGGACTCCGCTTGAGGACCTATTCATCCTCCACCTTTGACATCTATCATCTGGTTGGATCTACTGCTCATGATGACAAACAGTAAAATCAACAGAAGATGCATACAGCATAACTTAGAAAATGGTGCAATGGTTTCGGTTCTCTAATCTTAGTATCCGTTTGTTGGGCACGTTCCTCTAGGTAGAACAGGTTTTGTAGGCAAAGTTCCTAAACAATGCAACTGGTTAGACTAATTGACTCCTGGGCTCAAATCCAGCCTTTCAAAGAGAACCATCTATGCAGGACAAGCTGATAAAAAGGGAGTCAATGCTGAGGGCTTTCCATGTGGACTTTGCTGGTCTTATTGATTTTTTTTCTACCAATCAAGTTCTGCCCTTTCTCTCCTTTTAAGGTTTAGTCATCTGAACTTTTGAGATCCTCAAAAATGGTTAGCTGTTGGCCAAAACAGGTTGTTTCAGATGTGATTTGGTGTTCACACAAGCTGGGGAAGAGCCTGTCCCACAATGACCATGTAGCACCCTCCCGGTCAGTGTAGGATGCTAGGTACATTTAGGTTAGCTCCACTGTAGTCAGTGGAGCAGGGGTTGATTGCTCTGGTCTGCTCACTGTCTCATGGGCTGCTGAGCTGAATACTTCTTCCTGCTTTCTAGAATTCTAGAAGCATAGTGAGAGAAAGTATAAAGAGGATGGCTTGAATATTTAAGAGGATACAGCCAATCTCTGGGGAGGTGTTTCCAATAGGTCAGTGGTCATCAACCCTGTCTTCAAGTACCCCCAACAGGCCATGTTTTCAGGTCTTCCTTTATCTTGCACAGGTGCTTTAAATTAGTCAACAGCTTGGTATTTTGGACAGCTATTTTATCTAAGAGGAATTCCCAAAACACGGCCTTTTGGGGGTACTTGAGGACAGGGTTGAGAACCACTGCAATAGGTGGTGGGAGAATATTCTGAATGCTAGAGAGGTGTTAGTGAATAATGCCATGGCATCTCCATGTCCAACCCCCTGTATGCCAGTGTTCAGGCCTGATTACGGGGTTGATTGCTCTGGTCTGCTCACTGTCTCATGGACTTCTGATCTGAATACTTCTTCCTGCTTTCTAGAATTCTAGAAGCATAGTGAGAGAAAGTATAAAGAGGTGGGCTTGAATATTTAAGAGGCTACAGCCAATCCCTGGGGAGGTGTTTCCAATAGGTCAGTGGTCCTCAACCCTGTCCTCAAGTACCCCCAACAGGCCATGTTTTCAGGTTTTCCTTTATCTTGCACAGGTGCTTTAAATCAGTCAACGGCTTGGTATTTTGGACACCTATTTTATCTAAGAGAAATTCCCAAAATACTGCCTTTTGGGGGTACTTGAGGACAGGGTTGAGAACCACTGCAATAGGTGGTGGAGAATATTCTGAATGCTAGAGAGGTGTTAGTGAATAATGCCATGGCATCTCCATGTCCAACCCCCTGTATGCCAGTGTTCATGCCTGATTACAGGGTTGATTGCTCTGGTCTGCTCACTGTCTCACGGGCTGCTGAGCTGAATACTTCTTCCTGCTTTCTAGAATTCTAGAAGCATAGTGAGAGAAAGTATAGAGAGGTGGGCTTGAATATGTAAGAGGATACAGCCAATCTCTGGGGAGGTGTTTCCAATAGGTCAGTGGTCCTCAACCCTGTCCTCAAGTACCCCCAACAGGCCATGTTTTCAGGTTTTCCTTTATCTTGCACAGGTGCTTTAAATCAGTCAACGGCTTGGTATTTTGGACAGCTATTTTATCTAAGAGAAATTCCCAAAACACAGCCTTTTGGGGGTACTTGAGGACAGGGTTGAGAACCACTGCAATAGGTGGTGGAGAATATTCTGAATGCTAGAGAGGTGTTAGTGAATAATGCCATGGCATCTCCATGTCCAACCCCCTGTATGCCAGTGTTCAGGCCTGGTTACGGGGACCTGGAGGACATCAAACACTATACATGGAAGCTCTGCAAATGTTCTGATGCAACAAGGATGTGACGAGGGAACGTAAAAAGTTGAGAGGGACTATTATGAGGTACTATAGCTTTACCCTGAAAGGACTAATGTGCAAGAATAAATGGGGTTGTTTTACTGAAGGCAAATATGCTATTTACTTTGCAAGAGAAGCTGCATGGGAATTATCCCCAGAGCTTAGTGAATGTGGGGAAATTTCACTTTCCAAAGAATACCCAATCACAGGGTTGCATATGATTGGATGATTGAAGTCAGCAGAGCTTCACTTCATTCACTAAGCTCTGAGCAAAAATTCCTTTGCAAAGTCAACAGTATACGTGCCTAGTAAATCAGCCCCAATGTTTCTTTAAAACCATTTAGCCAGTTTTTTTTTATCACTTGGGGACTGTTGTGGTCAGGACTACTACCTCTCTGATAGGGATATAGGGATTGCTCCCCAGACACTAAATTCTTGGATGTGTAAGAAGGAGCACTTGTATCAGGATGAGGATCTGAACACACGACCTCTGCTGCATCTGGTAGCAACTCTTATTACTGAGCCACCTGAGATGCTGGACAGCTCCCTCTTTGATCGTTTAGAATAAAATCTTGCCTTGTCTCTTGTTTCTGGGGAACCTTGAACTCTTTGATCCACCTATCAACTGCTTAATTTAAGCCATGTCTCTGCACTTCCTGTTTGCCTGATCATTGTGCTCCCTCCAGCCAATATCTTGATCCTTTGCTTACCTACCTGCAGCCAGGGCTGGCCCAAGACATCGTGCTGCCTGGGTCCAAGAATGAAATGCTGCCCCCCCCCAAAAAAAAAGAATCACACCCACCAAAAGGCCCCCACATCCATTATTTTATATCATGATAATTAAAACCAAAATTAAATATATTATGAAGTCAGATTTACATGCAACAGCACCTTGTCTATATGCAAAACTATTTGACATACCATAATTTTCAATTCCAAGGGGCGGGCTAGGGTAGTATATAGGCAGGCTAGGGCGGTATAGGGGCAGGCTAGGGTAGTATATAGACAGGCTAGGGCGGTTTAGGGGCGGGCTAGGGCAGTGTATAGACAGGCTAGGGTAGTATATAGACAGGCTAAAGTAGTATATAGACAGGCTAGGGCAGTATATAGACAGCCTAGGGTAGTATATGGACAGGCTAGGGTAGTATATAGACGGGCTAGGATAGTATATAGACAGTCTAGGGTAGTATATAGACAGGCTAGTGTAATATATAGACAGGCTAGGGTAGTATATAGACAGGCTAGTGTAGTATATAGACAGGCTAGTGTAGTATATAGACAGGCTAGTGTAATATATAGACAGGCTAGGGTAGTATATAGACAGGCTGGGGTAGTATATAGACAGGCTAGTGTAATATATAGATAGGCTAGTGTAGTATATAGACAAGCTAGTGTAATATATAGACAGGATAGGGTAGTGTATAGACAGGCTAGTGTAATATATAGACAGGCTGGGGTAGTATATATACAGGCTAGTGTAATATATAGACAGGCTAGGGTAGTATATAGACAGTCTAGGGTAGTATATAGACAGGCTAGTGTAATATATAGACAGGCTAGTGTAGTATATAGACAGGCTAGGGTAGTATTTAGACAGGCTAGGGTAGTATATAGGCAAGGGCAGTATTGGGATGGGCTAGGGTAGTACAGGGGCAGGCGGAGCGGCCCGGGGGCAGTTGCCATCATGACACACAAAACTGCTGGGAAAAAAATCTTGGCCGACAAATTGCTGGGTAAATAGAAGAGAAGGAGAGGCGGCCGTGGTTCAGTTTGCTGCCCCACTCAAAGTGCTGCCCGGGTCCAATGGACCCACTGGGACCCATGGTAGGGCCGGCCCTGCCTGCAGCTGTCCACTATCACTCCTTACCGACCTTAGCTTATTCCTCAACTGTACATCCAATTCACCTCAGCCTGCAACCACTTGTTACCAACCTATGGCTCGTTTACTGACTACGCTTGATCCCCACCTGCTATATCTGCTACTGGACCCCAGCTTGCTCACTTCCTGGTGGGGGGATCCTGAGAACTGAGAGCTGGTACTACCACACAGCAATACCCATCTCTACTATCAAGAGCTCTGATGAATACCGGTTAGTGCTTAACACGGGGGGGGGGCACATCATCTGCCAGCATGACCTGCTTATTTACTTACCCAGCTGGTTGGTGGAAGTCTCTCTACTACAATAGCTACTGGTCTGGTCTCCAAGCTTGACCCCTGACCTTGGTACAAAGGTTAACCTCATTTAAGGACGTTTTGAAACATTTAGTGGTTAGGAGCATCAAATAGAACCACTGCTATTTGGGGGTAAAAATCCTTCCCCTTTTTCAGGTCTTGAGCCCCTGATGTTAATAAATTCACAACAGAATGCACTAAAGAAACTGTGTTAAGGCTTTATTAAGACTAGCGCCTCCTGATGGCACTAAAGGCAGCTTGATATGGACTTGTCTATGCATTAGAGATGGCATGGCTATCAATGGAGGCACCTATTAAGAACATCAAAGTAGATATTGTTACAATTAGACTTTATTCCATTGCAGTTTTCTGTACTTAACCAAGATACATCCAAATCTACCAAATAAGACTATACCAATGCTTTAAAAAAGGGTGTGCTTCCCCTTCTTGGAGGCACCTATCTGGCAGTGGCATTGATTTTGGCCTTATTAACGGAGATAACCAGACCATTTGCTCCAATCACCTGGCAAAAAAAAACAAAGCGTATCTTCACAAAAAGGAAATAAACAAATTAAGATATTAAAAATTCTTTCACAATGATAACAAAGCCTAACTGATGGATAAACAGCGGAGGTTCTTTTGTAAGAGGATCAACCTAACAAGGTTAAATATTGACTCTCAACACACGTGAGGTTGATGCACACCACACCCGATACAGTCAAAGCTTTTATTGTGGTTTGTTGGGGAAAAATAGCTCTGCTTATCAAGAGGGAAATCTGATGTTGATTACAAGGTGCACTTGAGCAAATACATTCATTAATATGATAAGTTGCCAAACTGAAACCTTTTTATGCACGTAAAGTGCAACTAAACCCACCAATTTAAAGCATAACTCCATGAAAATCTTTTTTCTCTCCCCTAAGTAAGGGAGGGGATTATGCTCTGACACACCATAAATTTTATCCTCTATAATTACAGCCTACTCTTCATATTATCAGTCTACACTAAGCACGTCTGTAGGCCTCAGGTTAAACTTATGGTGAGCCATGGTCTTTTTATGAGGGGATTCCCATCTCCTATTTGATGAGGGCACGATTGAAAGCCCACAGTCTATAGTGTGTTCCCTCTTGGGGTGGCACTGGGGGTTGGGATCTGCCTTCTTTAATTTAGGCCTCCATTTTGGGATTTGCCCTTTGTTTCACCAATGGTGTTAACTTATACTTTTCCTGTTCATATACTACCTTTATATGACTTGTGTTTTCTGCCAATGTGACTTTTGAATGTGCTGATTCATCTGTATTCTTTGTTATAATCAATAAATACCATTAAACAGAAAATCTTTTTTCTCCCATGCATTGGTGTTGTGCCCGTTCTGCATGGGTTAGCTGCTCGTTATGTCTAGGGGCACACAGAAAGGGTATACTTACTGATCCTTCGATCCTCTGGAAAACCACGCTCCCCCACGTCCAGCGGTGGACTGTTCCTGCTGTCCTCACATCCAGATACATGTAAAATTATTCAGTCTTTGGCGATTGATAGAATTATTGAATTACAGATATTTATTACCTCCGACAGTCTTCTTCCAAAGCCATTAATGTCATCTACTTGTCTCTTCACTTTGTCATTAAAAAGCCCTCCTTGAACTCCAGTCTAGTGACTTTGCCTAGGCTGAGATGATGCCATCGTCATCACAAGGTGAGCTCCTGTTGCAGGGACTGCACTTCACATCCAATGCTAAGTTAAATTTAACTTTCTCAACCATTTTACCCCAGAAGAACCCTTGAAAGAATCTTCAGGTCTTAAATTGAAAGTGAACCCAGATTGGGTTTACTTCCTCTACATTCCCCTGCAAAGTAGATGCATAATGGTCTACCCATTATGTGCCACTTACCTGCAAACAAAGCCTGCGACGTCCAGCGCTGTCCCTTGTGCTGGCAGCGTCCATCTTTATCACCTCTGCCTTCCTACTCTGTGACTGGCCGGAGTCGCGTGACGTCACTCCAGTCACGGCACGATCACAGTGAAGAAAGGGAACGGAGGCCATTTCTTCACTGCGCCTATGCCGAAATGACGTTGGCACATCTCGTACACTTCATATCTCCTGAACCATGCAGGTTTGGGAGATATGCAGGGCACCTACAGGTAAACCTTATTATAGGCTTACCTTTAGGTTAAAGTGGTTGTCACGGGTTGACAACCACTTTACGAAATCCCTGCCAAACACAACAAATTGGTGGCCAGTGAGAAGAATGTACCCTTTTCAGTGGTGGTCTAAATGCCAACATTGCAGACAGCTAAAAATATCACTGATGTCATGCATCTGACTCTGTCAGTTGGTGTAGACCTTAACTCCATCAAATGACAATCAGCCACAGCTCAAAGAACCCCAGCAACCACTGGAGAACCCTGGTTGAATGGCTGCTTTAAAGTGGTAGTAAACCCTCCTATCATTTTCAGCCAAGGAAGCTGCCATCTTGGCCTCTGTTTAATCTACAACTGCCATGATGCTGCACATGTGATCAGCTATGACACCAGCCATTGGATGGTTTGACAGTTTGGTTTAGAGCACAACCAATGGGAGTGTTACATTTCGGGCACGTGCTGGAAATGGAACTGGTTTTTAAACTGTTAAATGGATGGGTTTACTACCGCTTTAACTGCTGGCCAACCATGCAATTCAAATATTCCCCTTCGCCTGGACCACATTCAACATAATGAGAATTCAATTTCTGAAAGGGGTTCTTTGTTCCACAATGCCCACATAATGGATAAAAACATTTTTACAATCTTAATTATTAATATTTTTTTGTTCATTTTAATTAAACCAGAAGAACCTTTAAAATATTTTCAAGTCCTGTGGAACCCCTACTAAAATAAATAATTGTGTGGCCAGTGGAAGTAATGCCCTCTTTACAGTGGTGGCCTGAATGTCAACCTTGCAGACAGCAAAAGGACCACTGATGTCATGCAGCTGGCCCTGCCAAGTGGTGTAGGCCTTAACTATGTAGACACCATCAAAAGTGAAGTCAATAAACTACAGCTCAAGTTATTGCAGCAACCTCTGAGGGACCCATAAGCTTCCAAGGAACCCGGTTGAGAATGACTACTTTAACCACTGGCCAACCATGCAGTTCAAATATTCACCTTCAGCCTGGATTTCATCCAACAGAATGCAGGTTACACATCTGAAAGGGTTCTTTGTTCCACAGTGGTCTTATTCAAGGTCTACATAAAGAATTAAAAACTTTTCACAGTTCCATTTTCATTACCCCAGAAGAACCCTCAACATATTTTTCAGGTCTTGAGGAACCCCTGCTAAAACCAATAAATTGATGGCCAGTGGCAAGAATGTCCCCTTTATAGTGGCGATCTGAATGCCAACTTTGCAGACAGTTAAAAAGATCATTGATATCATGTAGCTGGTTCTGCTAACAGATGTTGGTCTTAAAGTAGTTCTAAAGGCTAGGCTTTTTTTTTTACTTTAATTCATTCTATGCATTACGGTAAAAAGTGTCTCACTAGTTGCATCGCCCCCTCACCTCCCATTATACTTACCTGAGTCCTATCTTGATCCAGCATTGTGCCAGTCTGCAGTGGCACTGGTCTCTCTCTCTCTCTCTCCTCACAGGACAGCAGCAGGAGCCAATGGCTCAATCAGATTCTGTTAGGAGTGAGTGGGGGTGGTGTCAAGCCAATCTGTGTGTGTCAATGCACACATATAGACGGGATCGGGAGCAAACCCACTGGTGTGCCATGGGAGTTGGTTTCCTATGGTGGCACACAGAGAAGAGGAGGAGCCAAGAGCACCAGCATGGGGAACCCCAGAAAAGGAGATTCTGGGCTTCCCTGTGTAATACCATACCATTGGTATAGCATGCTTATTATTTAATATGCAAAATATCCTTTACAACCACTTTAAAGAGGATGTAACCCAAAACAAAAGATCCTATTCTTTTAAAGCAGGTTAAACAGCATACTGCTTGTTCTGTCTAATCTGTCCCTTTCTATAATGCAAAAAAGCCTGGTTGACCCTGCCTGTACCTGTGTCCCCCTATGTAAATTGCCCATGGTAATCATGGCTGCTGATCCATGATACCATGGTCAACGTGTCTCCATCATCCCACAGTCTCTCCTCTCTCTCCCCTCTCCCCCTGCCTCCCTGCCTGTCAGCTCCTGTGTGTGAGTGATCTCTTCCCTGCCCCTCCCCTCCCCTCCTGCCGCTATTAGTAGCTGGTAGTAAAGACAGAGTAGGATTACTGCTAGCTCTTATGTTATACCAAGGTATACTACACAGTGTGTTTATTTAAAATGATGCCGCTAAATACCTTCTTTCAGATCACCTCTGCGCCTCCCACTGCTCTCCTCTCCCGATCTAAGGGCTAGAGCGGGAGGTGCTGAGTGGACAGCACAGTGGTCACGTGACCTGACGTCAGAAGGGGATCGCAGTCCCTCCAGCTGTAGCCCTTAGTTCAGGAGAGGAGGTCACGTAACCACACAGAGGCCATCTGAAATAAGGTATTTATTGGCATAATTTTAAACAAACATTTACACTGTGTGGCATTCCTTGGTATAAAGGAGGAACTGACAATAATCCTACTCGGGCTTTACAACCACTTGTATATACACACCAGCAAATATTAGGCCAATTACCCACAACTCAACGTGCCCCACCAACGTCTGGAGGAACCCTAAGGTTCCAAGGAACCCCGATTGAGAATAGCTGCTTAAAACCTTGACCAAGCATGCAATTCAAATATTCACCTCCAGCCTGGATCTCATCCAGCAGAATGGGGATCCGACTCCTGAAAGAGGTTCTTTGTTCCACGATGGTCTTGATGGTTCAACGTCTAAAACATTTCACAGACGTTATAGTTAATATTTTCTTTAGCATTATGGGTTGTCAGCAGTTAATAACCAAATCTAATCAGTTTGCCGTGGGGAAATCCCAGAGCACAGAATGAGGAAATACACTGAGCAGGTAAATACATAAATGTCTTTGTTCTCCGCCAACATGTCTAAGGAATGAAATATCCTGATTCACATTTAATGAGCCAGTGGGGTCAATCAGAATGTAACAAACACATGACCCTATGGAACTGAATGACATTGTATATTTAACCCACTTAGGATGTGACGCTGAATAAATATTTTCATTGCTTTGAACCTCAATATAAACACAAGTGGTTAATTAAATGCTTCATTTTTCAGCTGTACTATTACTATCGTTAATAGCCAGATGAACACCCCAAACCTAATCCCAAGCCTAATATTTTAAACCCAAACTACATACAGCTTTTTTTTTTTTTTTAGCTCCATGGTGTAGTGAAACACTTACAAAACACAGGGGGTACACAAGGTCTTCCTCTGAAGAGAAAGGACCCTAGACTAATCCACTGGGGCACAAGGCTCCTGGCAGGGGCTGGGGTAATCAGTGGTTCACCTAGCCAAAGCCAGGTGCAACCCTTTATTTGGGAGCCCCCTCTGAATAGTGTTGAGCGAACCCGGACAGTAACGTTCGGGTCCGTACCAAACTTTCGGGTGTCCGGGACCCGGACCAGAACACGGACATTTCAAAAAACATTTGGGTTCCGTCCGGGGTTCTGGTATTTTACTCCACTTGTTGAGAAGCTGCAGGGCAGCCAATCAACAAGTGTTTCACTGGTTTGCCCTTAGAAGCCATCACAGCCATGCCTACTAATGGCATGGCTGTGATTGGCCAGTGCATCATGTGACCCAGCCTCTATATAAGCTGGAGTCACAGTGCTGCAGTCACATGCTCCTTGGGTTAGTGTAGGGAGAGGTAGCTGACAGCCTCAGGGAGAGAATAGAGACATTTTAACATCATCTGATCCTGCATCCTGAGATAGATTACTTTACTACTGCTTTGCTGTTGCTCTGAGGACAGATAGCAGAAATTTGAGATTTCACATACCGCTGCTTTGAGTTGCAGATCAAACTCTGCATAAAACAACGATCGCCACGATCGTGCTCAACGATCAGATTGTTGGAGTAATTTGAAATTTCACATACTGCTGCTTTGAGTGACACATTGCAGATCAAACTCTGCCTAACACAACGATCGGTACGATCGTACACAACGATCAGATTGTGGGATCGTACACAACGATCAGATTGTGGGATCGCACACAACGATCAGATTGTGGGATCGTACACAACGATCAGATTGTGGGATCGCACACAACGATCAGATTGTGGGATCGTACACAACGATCAGATTGTGGGATCGTACACAACGATCAGATTGTGGGATCGTATACAACGCTCAGATTGTGGGAGTAATTTGAGATTTCACATACTGCTGCTTTGAGCGATCTGACTGCACTTGGTAGAGGGACACATTATTGTTCAAAAATCATCTCCTAGTTTATTTGATTTTAATTTATTTTCCCTATCACCATTTTTTGTAGGGCACTTGCCCCACTCTTACCCCCATTTTACTTCCTTTTGCAGCCCTCTAGCACTTGCCAGGACTTTGTTACAGCCATTTTTGTGCCTAAAAGTTCGGGTCCCCATTGACTTCAATGGGGTTCTGGGTCCGGGATAACGTTCGGGCAACGTTTGGAAGCCGAACCCGAACTTTTTTCCAAAGTTCGGACGGACCCGCAGAACCCGAACGTCCAGGTGTTCGCTCAACTCTACCGCTGAATCAAGGACCACCCAAGTACTAGATGAGGCTCCCCCGAAGGGAGAACTTGACCAAAAGGCCACGTGCCCTCTCCCCCAAGGCTTTCAGGGCAAGCCCGAGGAACCACACCATACTAGTAGGGATGAGTAAATGCCAAAACTGTGCAAAAAATACCTAAAAAAAAAATCAATAGACAAACAAACATACAATGGTAAAGGGAAGTGAAGAAAGTGCTCCAGGTGCCACTGTGAGGTACAAAGGCGGGCATTTAGACAAGGTATAAAAATGCATTGGGTTCTAGCCAAAAGGCCTGGTCTAGGAGGCAGGCGTGAAAAAAGCATGCAATAGTGCAGTGACCTTGGTGCTCTAAAAAACTCAAGTGAGCTCTCACACGTGGGAACTTCTGGCACCCCAGGACTGTCACTCCAGGGGCACATATGGTACACGACCAGCTTCACTTAGCCCAGCCCCTGGCCAGACAGTGCAGCCCCAGCTCTACCAGGAAGGCATTTGAACTTAGGAAGCTTAGGGAGAGCCTTGCCTTCAACCAGGCCAGAATCCACCCAGGAAGAAAAAGACCATCCCATCACTCCATAATTACATCAGGCCCGATACTAGACAGCGCCCCATCCTCTGATCCAAGGGGCATACCATTCTCACTCCTGAAAACTGATAAGAATAGATACTACCGTTGATCTTAGCCAAAAGGCTGAGGGGGCTAGATACAGTTGTTTCAGTTTTTTTGGTCATAACCAATGCATGGAAACCATAGCTTCTATGGAGTAGGACATAGGACAATAACACCTTTTTTAGTACAGAAGGTATTTACATGAATCATTCCATCACATATCCCAAAAATAGGAGGATTATTCCTCATTTCAGGACATGGGGTGAAGTAAGCAACCCATTCCTTAATGCCCCATTGGCCAGTTGCACATTTAGAACCTCTGGTGTGTTGTGCAAAAATAGCCTAATGTTAGAGAACCGTTTATTCCAATCTGAATACAGCAGTTTCAGGCTGTTTGGCCACCATGGGTGCAGTGTAGGGAAATCATGGACTCTTTGGAGTAGGGCTTTGGAACCTAATGAAAAAATGTAAACATACAGGTCATGGTGATTAAATTAATCAAAAATCCCTCCAACAGAACATATTCACGTGTCTCATTCTACTCCATATCTTGAAAATAAGCAAATTTATTCCCAAGACAATGGGTAGAGCCATCCAAATCATTGCTTTGCACCCCTTGGGACAGATGCACATCTAGAACTGCAGCTGCATAGAAGGGAATAAAGGAACCAAAAGCCCCCCAACCAAATCAGTCCATAGCCAGTTATTTCTGTGTACTTTTCTCCAGAGCGGTACTTATTAGTCAAGGAAAGCTGCCGACCCTGAAAGGAGAGCCATCCTAACCCCATGATGCTATTGGATAGCTTCCATGTCATTCATCTCTCTGCTGTCAAGAAACAAGAACAGAAAAAAAATAATTGAGAAAGGAAAGAATAATTCTCAAAAAACGGGCACAACACAAGCAGGATAGATGAAAAAATATATACTTTATTACAAAATGTAAAAACCTAAACATGAATGACATATGTTACATAGACAAAAGACACCCTCTGCTAAGCAAGGTTGAGCACCCCCAGAATGCCCAGACAAAGAGGAAGAGTCCTTCAGAGTTGGGAGATATAGCATTCTGGAAAAGTTTTCCTGTATATATCGAATGTAGATAACTACGTATTTTCCTCCACGCTGGTCTGTCAATGTGTTTCACTTACAATAGCTTCCTCAGGACAAGAGATGGGGGTGGGTGCTGATGTTTGAATAAAAAAGACATAGACAGAATTTTTCAATAAATATCTAACATATAATATATGAGTATTAGATATATAATATAACAATATAATGTAATCATGAGTATTTCTACAAGTGCAGGATCTGAGACAGAGAATTGCATTAGACATCATATATAAATGTCATGGGGGTCACCACAGGCTGATCACCGTAATTTTATTACTGACATTAATACTTGCCTGTGTAGCCCTTTGCGTTCAGGGGACAAGGAGGTGACATATACACATAACAGTGTAGGCAGCACGGCTTCTAGAGCAAGCTCAAAACAGCCAAAAATCCAATTGAAGAAAAATGTTGAAGTGGGATGAATCGAGAAAGAGTATATACTTATGGATTGAGTAGATCAGGGTTTCTCAACCAGGGTTCCATGGAACCCCAGGGTTCCTCCAGAGGTTGCTAGGGGTTCCTTGAGCAATGAGCAAATTCTGACTCTCAGATAAATTCCCAATGACACCATTGATCTTTTTAGCTATCTGTAAGGGGGCAATTCTTCCCAATGGCCACCAATGTAAGAAACATTCTTCGCACTGACCGTCACACCAATGTATCATGAGTTGTAGCTATAGTAATGTTTAGCAAGGGTTCCTTGAGACCGGAAAGATATTTCAAGGGTTCCTCTGTGTTGAAATGGTTCAGAAAGGCTGGAGTAGATGGTGTAGCCCAAGACCAGAACAGAAGTTGATGGCAAAAGGAGTGGACACTCCATGTGGGTACAATTAAATATAGAAAGTATAAACATTTTAAAATACTTTTGGCCTTGCATGTATAATTGGAGTGATAATAATGAAGATGTTGATACATCCTTATGCTTCAAGCCTCTAACAACAATGACACCTAACTGACTCGCCCAATCTTTTTATTGGGTCAAGAACATTGTCCATCATTCATTTTTAAACTTTGACAGGAGGAGGAGAACCTCAGGATTAGTATATATGAGTTCTTCCAGTAAATTGAATATACATTGCACAGTAATTAAAACAAAACACTTCTGTATTTGGCAATGGGTAAACGTGACTTGGCATTGAGAGATGGTATCAGCATTTGGTCCATAAAATTATTGACATTTGGCACAATAACAAAAAAAATCTAAAAAAAAACCAATACACAAGGAAAAGCACAGGCGCCTTCAAAGTGTAGCTGTACAAAGGTATTTATTACAAGCCGTAGATGAAACTACTCACAAGTGTAGACCTTTAATAGGCATGTAAAACAGCCCTATGGCTGAGCGTGGGGAAGTGCTTGGCAGCACACTCCGGGAAGGGGTCCACACCAGACACTGTCATCTGTCAGGGTTCTGGAGGTCAGCGTCGGTGGTTTCCAGCGCTGTTGGATCCATAGGACTCACTGGAAGAGGCAGGGCTGGCCCAAAGCATTGTGCTGCCTGGGTCCAAGAATGAAATGCTGCACCCCCTCACACCCCCCAAAAAAAAAAAAATCCCACCCTCCAAAAAGCCCCCACATCCATTATTTTATATCATGATAATTAAAACTAAAATTTAATTTATCAGGAAGTCAGATTGTCTATAGGCAAAATTATATGACATACCATTATGTTCAATCCCAACAAGCAGGCTAGGGTAGTATAGGGGCAGGCTAGGGCAGTGTATAGACAGGCTAGGGTAGTATATGGACAGGCTAGGGTAGTATATAGACAGGCTAGGGCAGTGTATAGAGAGGCTAGGGTAGTATATAGACAGGCTAGGGTAGTATATGGACAGGCTAGGGTAGTATATGGACAGGCTAGGGTATTATATGGACAGGCTAGGGCAGTATATGGATAGGCTAGGGTAGTATATAGACAGGTTAGGGTAGTATATAGACATGTTAGGGTAGTATATAGACAGGCTAGGGTAGTATATGGACAGGCTAGGGCAGTATATAGACAGGCTAGGGTAGTATATGGACAGGCTAGGGCAGTATATAGACAGGCTAGGGTAATATACGGGCAGGCTAGGGGAGTATATAGACAAGCTAGGGTAGTATAGGGACAGGCTAGGGTAGTATATGGACAAGCTTGGGTAGTATATGGACAGGCTAGGGTAGTATATAGACAGGCTAGGGCAGTTTAGGGATAGGCTAGGGTAGTAGAGGGGCTGGCTAGGGTAGTATATGGACAGGCTAGGGCAAGATAGGGGCAGGCTAGGGTAGTATATAGAAAGGCTAGGGTAGTATATAGACAGGCTAGGGCAAGATAGGGGCGGGCTAGGGTAGTATAGGGGCAGGCGGAGCTGTGTGGGGGGCAGCTGTCATCATGACACACAAAACTGCTGGAAAAAGAATCTTGGTTGTCAATTTGCTGGGCAAATAGAAGAGAAGGAGAGGCAGCCATGGTTCAATTTGCTGCCCCTCTTATAATGCTGCCTGGTTCCAAGGGACCCACTGGGACCCATGGTAGGGTCCTGGAAAGAGGCAATGTCGTCACTTTCCAGGCTGCAGCGTAAGGATGTGTAGGAGTCGGCGACACATTCTCGGAGCATGCGCCCCTTCTTCAGGCCTTGTAATCTCCATGTTGGAAGTGGGCTTAAATATGAGCGCAGCTGTGTCATGGAAAGGGCACGCTCCACTTTGGATTGGCTCCTTGTGGGCACAGAGAGCTACTACAGGCAAAGTATACAGGGCAAACAACATCATATTGCAATAAAAATAATCTTATTAAGGAGAGTCATCTTGTGATAAGAATAGGTAAAAAAGTTGATGCGCAAACCAAAATAAAGAATGAACTAGGAGCTGCCAACAACAGTCAGTTAACCTAACAACCGGGAATATATATTACTCCCGCTAGTCGCCTCAAAATGATCGCATGCAGCCCATCCATTGTGGTTCCTCTCATAATGTCACAAGATATAGTAAAAGAGATGAAGCGGCGCTCACTATAAATATAAAACTACAATAAAACTCCAAAGTAGTCACAAATACATACAGTATATCCACTGTGTAAAGGATCACGTGATTTGAATGTGCACATCGGTGACATCCTGCGGATATTTTTGGCACTACACCTATCTATTTTTTTACACGTGATCCTTTACACAGTGGATATACTGTATGTATTTGTGACTACTTTGGAGTTTTATTGTAGTTTTATATTTATAGTGAGCGCCGCTTCATCTCTTTTACTTTATCTTGTGATAAGAACCATTTGTAAAAAACCTTCCTATTTTTACAAAACGTGTGAGTTAGAGCTCAAAGAGTGATGAATGAAAAAGAGAGAGAATAAAAAGATCTTAAAAATAATAAAATAAATAATAAATGATTGGAACATGATCATTAAGATGGTTCTGATCACAAGATGATTCTTTTTAATAAGATAATTTTTGTTGTTTGTCCTGTATCAGTGTGTTGTAGCACTAGGGTTCAAATCCCAAACATGGCACTACCTGCCTGGAGTTTGCATGTTCTCCCTGTGCCTGCGTGGGTTCCCTCCGGGTACTCCGGTTTCCTCCCACACTTCAAAGACATGCTGGTAGCTTCATAGGCTCCTGTCTAAATTGGCCCTAGTATATTTTTGAATGTGAGTTAGGGACCTTAGATTGTAAGCTCCTGGAGGGCAGGGACTGATGTGACTGTACAATGTATATGTAAAGCGTTGCGTTAATTGACGGTGCTATATAAGTACCTGAAATAAATAATCTTGAAGCCAAGATGGTCCAATGAAAACCCATATTGGCCTACTAGTTTTTCTGCCTCTTTTATTTCTATGTTTTCTAAGCGCTTCTGTAATCTTCTTGAATATCCCTGCCTATCTCACTTTCCATACCCAGCTACCAGCAATAGCCCAGTTCCTTCTCCCAACAGGAACAAGCGACAGTTAGCTCTTCTTGAAGGGTTTTTAATAATCAGTGAATTGACTGCATACAGTAATTTCTCCAAACCTCGTGAGCAAGCCAGGGGTGGTGTAACATGTCATTTTTGGAGAAAAGGATCTTTATGTGTACTTCATCAGTGGTAAGTATGAGGGTCAGCAAACCCCATTCCCCTCATGTCGCTCGAGGTAATTAGAGAATGACCCTAGGCCAGCATATGCAATATTGGTGTTCACTAGGCATCCTGCCTACTCTCGGGACATCCAAATTCATGAAATTCAGACTAAGCCTAAGACCCTTTTGTGACACCAACTCTACTCACCGAGTTTCACTGGCGAGTATGAGGGTCAGCAAACCCCATTCTCCTCACGTCCCTCAAGGTAATTAGAGGTAGTCTCTAGGCCAGAATAGGCAATACTGGTGTTTACTAGGCATCCTGTTTACACTCGGGACATCCAAATTTGTGAGATTCAGTCATAGCCTAACACCCACAAATTGTGTGAAACCAACTTTACTCAACGATGATGCAGCTGGCAGTTTTTCACCACTGCCAGCCTACACTTTATGTCCCTCTATTCATTTCAGAGACTCATCGCACATGATCTTCCACTCCCAGCTACCAGCAATAGCCCAGTTCCTTCTCCCAACAGGAACAAGCGACCTTCTGAAAAAAGACTCACGAGCCTCTGAAATTCTGTCCAACTGAAGTCAATGGGAATCAGAATCCTGGATCCTAAAAGTGTGGCATTTCAGTGCAACAGACGAATCCATGGCTCCGCTCAAAACCAGCCTCTCCTGCACATGGGCAGCCTGGGTGCTGTCCATCCCAGTGAACCTCCAACTCTTCATTGAAAATAGGAAAAATATCAGTTGGAATCCAGTTAGCTCTTCTTGAAGGGTTTTTAATAATCAGTGAATTGACTGCATACAGTAATGTCTCCAAACCTCGTGAGCAAGCCAAGAGTGGTGTAGCATGTCAAGGAAGGTTGGTTTTTGATTGGAGACATCACTGTATGCAGTCAATTCACTGATTATTAAAATCAATGCAAGAAGAGCTAATAGGAGAGCCGCAGATTAGAGTTGAGCGAACCCGGACTGTAAAGTTCTGGTCCATACCGAACTTTGGGGTGTCCGGGACTGGGACTTTTCAAAAAAAGTCTGGGTTCGGGTCCGGGGTTCTGGTAATTTTAATGAGAAATCTTAAAAATGCTGTAAAAAAGTCCAGGAAGGTCCTGGAGGTCTGCAAAAGGAAGGAAAATGGGCGTAAGGGTGGGACAAGTGCCCTACAAAGAAATGGGGACAGGGAAATAACTTTAAATATTTTAAAAAAATATATAAAAACATAAAAAATGCAAAAATGGAGATCATCTTCAAAATGGGTCTGAAAAGTATTAATTAACATTAGAGGCCATAGAACTGTTCTAAAATCATCTTCAAACGGTGTCAAAAAAGTATAAATAAGCCGGGAGTACCCATATCACTGTTCTGCAAAATGTGTGTGTCACTTTAAATGAAAGCGGGAATCAGTGCACATCTCTTCTGTACAATTATTTCAAGTCTGTGTGTCACTTTAAATCAAACCGTCAATCATTGCACATCTGTTATTCACACTTCTTTTTAAAGTCTGTGTCACTTTAAATGAAACCGTCAATCATTGCACATCTGTTATTCACACATCTTTTTAAAGTCTGTGTGTCACTTTAAATGAAACCGTCAATCATTGCACATCTGTTCTTCACACTTCTTTTTAGTCTGTGTCACTTTTATTATTGCCGCTAATGATTGCACATCTGTTATTCACACACAACATCTGTTCTGCACCAGAACAGATGTTCTTCACACATTACATCTGTTCTTCATACATCTGGAAATAGTTTAGAACACTTTACCTAAAACCGGGTGCGGAACCATACACCTGTTCTTCAAACATCTGGATAGTGTGTTTGAAAATAAAGCATAGAGAAGAGCAGGCATATGGTTTCGCTCTTCACACACAGTTTGCAGATGTTTTCAGAACAGTGATATTATATCACTGATATGATATCACTGTTC
>BLSH010061550.1:203919-218298 GCA_018402905.1 Glandirana rugosa
GTCAATCTTACTAGAGGTCTGGAAAATGGACTAATTAACTACTTCTTTGTTGCTTTCCTCATCGGGTGTGGATCGGTACTTTGTTGCTAACTAAGTTAACAGGTATATGAAAACCTGGGAACTTTTTCCCCCCCACCGACAAAAATACTCGACATTAAGGATTTGGGAAGGAGGCTAAACCTACATGTATGGGGGTTTAATTTAGACTTTCACTCGTGAAATTCGGTATAGGTAATATATTTATATCGAACTTACACAAAACCATTTATGGACTTTTTTTGATTTTAACACGGACACAGGTTTATATATACCTGGATTGACATATATTGTGTTCATAGGTCGGTTGGTATAGTCATACAGACTCATGTGCTATTGTATATTATAAACATAAAGACAGACATACTGATATGGTTGGCTGGATACTTGTGTTATATACAGTTAGGTCCATATATATTTGGACACAGGCACAATTTTAGTTTTTTTCAGGTATTTACCAAAACACATTCAAGCTATATTTATATAATGGATATGGCTTAAAGTGCTCACTTTCAGATTTAATTTGGGGGTATGTACATCCAAATCGGAGGAAGGGTTTAGGAATTACAGCTCATAAAAACAGCCACCCCCCCTTTTTCAAGGGTCCAAAAGTATATGGACAATTGAATCAATCGTTGTTTCATGGCTAGGTGTGGGCTACTCCTTTCGTTGTTTCTTCATCAATTAATCAGGTAAAAGGTCTGGAGATCATTCTAACTGTGGTATTTGCATTTGGAATCTATCGTTGTGAATCTACATCATGCGTTCAAAGGAGCTGTCCAGGCAAGTGAAACAGGCCATTGTACGCCTTCAAAAACTAAACAAATACATCAGGGAGATAGCAGCAACATTAGGAGTGGTCAAATCAACAGTTTGGTACATTCTGAGGAAAGAAGAACGGCGCTGGTGAGCTCAGCAACATAAAAAGGCCAGGACGTCCACGGAAGACAACAGTGGCGGAAGATCACAGTATCTTTTCTACGGTAGAGAAAAACCCATTCACCACATCCAGACAAGTGAAGGACACTCTCCAGGAGGTGGGCGTATCATTGTCAAAGTCTACAATCAAGAGAAGACTTCACAGGAGCAAATACAGAGGGTTCACCACAAGGTGCAAACCATTCATAAGCCTGGAGAATAGAAAAGCCAGATTAGACTTTGCCAAAAAACATCTAAAAAAGCCTGACCAGGTCTAGAAAAGCATTCTTTGGACGGGTGAAACTAAGATTAATCTGTACCAGAATGACGGGAAGAAAAAAGTGTGGAGAAGGCTTGGATCAGCTCATGATCCAAAGCACACATCTGTGGTCACATGGTGGAGCTTGCAGTGTGATGGCCTGGGCATGCATGGCTTCCAGTTGCTCTGGGTCATTGGTGTTTATTGATGATGTGACAGAAGACAGAGGCAGCCGGATGAATTCTGCAGTGTTTAGAGATTTACTGTCAGCCCAGATTCAGACAATTACAGCAAAGTTGATTGGACAGCGCTTTACAGTACAGATGGACAATGATCCAAAACACACTGCAAAAGCAACCCAGGAGCTTTCAAAGGAAAATAAGTGGAATATTCTGCAATGGCAGAGTCAAATCACCCGATCTCAACCCAACTGAGCATTTCACTTGCTGAAGGCAAAACTAATGGCAGAAAGAGCCACAAACAAAGAACAACTGAAGACAGCTGAGAGCCCGGCAAGGCATCAGAAAGGAGGAAAGCCGGTCTTTGGTGATGTCCATGGGTTCCAGACTTCAGGCAGTCATCGCCGGTAAAGGATTCTCAAAAAATAAAAAATAAAAATGAACATTTTATTTATGATTATATTCTTTTGTCCAATTGCATTTGAGCCCCTGAAAATGGAGGGGACTGTGCATAAAAATGGTTGCAGTTCTTAAAATTTGTACTTGATATTTATGTTCAACCCCTTGAATTAAAGCTGAAAGTCTGCACTTCAAATTCATTTGGATTGTTTGGTTTTAATTTGATTCCGGTGGCACACAGGGCCAAACATATGAAAATTGTGCCCGTGTCCAAATTGTATGTTATGCACTTTGTATTCTCTTTGTTATGAGAATAGCGTCCTGAGATATTAAGTGCAATAATTGTAACCACCAATCAGAAAACATCCTTCATTTCAAGGTGACCTGGCATTGGTCAGTTAGGAGGTGGCAGAGAATAATGTCAGGTAACTCCCATACTTCCAGTGTATCAGTTATCATTTTTCCTTGTATAAGCAATCTGGTTTTACCGGATCAACCACATTCATGCTTAGAAATGTTTTTTTTATGGAGAATGTAAAACCTAAATCTATTGTTCAGTGTGCTCAGCATTATTCCTCCTTCTTTTCTTAAAGTGGTAGTAAACCCTCCTATCATTTTCACCCAAGGAAGCTGCCATCTTGGCTTCTGTTTAACCTCCAACTGCCATGATGCTGCACATGTGATCAGCTATGACACCAGCCATTGGATGGTTTGACAGTTTGGTTTAGAGCACAACCAATGGGAGTGTTACATTTTCAGCGCATGCCGGAAATGTTAATGGTTTTTAAACTGTTAAATGGATGGGTTTACTACCGCTTTAAACAAGTAGTACCCCCTTAAACTCAACCTGGAAAACTCCAAGACATTTCACCGAGTACATGTAAAGACGGGGTTGACTGCACTCCTGTCCTCAGATAAATGCAGGTTTATTGGGTAAAATCCAGATGAAATTCACACCACGAGCCCAAGACACGAGATGACAATACAAATGTTAACGCGTTTCACACAGATTGCGCTTAGTCATAACGGGTCGCATAGTGTGGTCGTTAACTCTCTCCTTCCTGTACCTCATGATCAGGGCTTAAGCGGTTCCCGACCAACTCGCATACATTTACTGCTGCAGAGTAGCGCCATCGCCGTCTATAAACGGTGGCTCGCGCATGCGCAGCTAGCTGGCCCGCAGGAGTGTGCCCGCTGCTCAATTGCTGCCCACAAACGGGGAACCGCTGATGTAAACACGGCGGGTCCCCGCGCTATCAGGCGGCATGACAGAGATCTACTGATTCCTGTCACTGGGATCAGTTAGATCTCTTATGCCCCAGGCAGCCCAGCCCCCTCACAGTTAGAGCACGCCTAGGGAACACAGTTAACCCCTAGAGCCCCCCCCCCAGTTAACCCTTTCACTGCCAATGACATTTATACAGTAATCAGTGGACATTTAAATTTCTGATCACGGTATAAATGTCATTGGTCCCAAAAAAGTGTCAAAAATGTCCAACATGTCCGCCATAATATCACAGTTCTGATAAAAATCGCAGATCGCTGCCATTACCAGTAAAAAAAAAAATAGTAAAAACACAAGAAATTAATTCTCATGGTTTATAAATGCGGCAACTTTTGCGCAAACCAATCAATAAACGCCAATTGCGATTTTTTCTTTTACCAAAAATATTAGGAAGAATATAAATCGGCCAAAACTGATGAATAAATTCGTTTTTTTATATATTTTTTTTGGATTTGTATTTTAGCAAAAAGTAAGAAATAATGTTTTTTTTTTTTTTGCAAAATTGTTGCTCTTTTTTTGTTTATAGCGGTGATCAGAAATGACGCAGAGGGGACCAAATACCACCAAAAGAAAGCTCTGTTTGTGGGGAAAAAAGGATGCAAATTTAGTTTGGGTACAACGTCGCACGACCGCGCAATTGTCAGTTAAAGCGACGCAGTGCCGAATCGCAAAAAGTGCTCTGGTCCTAACGTGGGAAATCCTTCCGGGGCTGAAGTGGTTAATCTCTGTAATGCTAGTCTGCTCCCAGGTGCCACAGGGGACAGACTGCTAGGGAGGGAGCCAGCACACCGACCCGGAGGATCTGTTACCTAACCAGGTGCCACACTCTAGCCGTTCATTCATTTGGTTACCCATAACGGCTACCTCCTCTACCTTGCCTTTCTGAGTTAACCTTTTGCAGCGATGTTATTCATACCCCATAGTGCTTTACAGACCCAGGTTCTTTGGAATACGCCAATATGCACCCCTTTATATAACTTCAGACCAGGCTCGAATCGGTTTAATCAGCTTGGCATAACAGTTGCAACAGAGTAAAATGTCCTTTGCCTAACTATCCCTAGCTGCGGCTGCCCCAGCGTACCTGCACAAGTGGAATCCTTATGGGCAAAGTCCATAGACGGTAGGTTCAGAGGGGCAGTGTCCATACTGATGGTGTCGCAAAGAGTCGGCATTCCCTGAAGCCAACGACAGGTCCCATCTTCTTGGACAGTTCCTGTTCCCCGGCAACCTGGACCCCTCTCTCTTTTATAATCCACAAAAAGCCTGCAAACTTGACCAAAGGAAGGCAATAAAATATTAACTCCTTATCCCGGACTTAGGCAGCCAAAAGCTAGCTAACTCATAGTAAGCAACCTGCCTACACGTTAGCTTAATTCATTTCCCCAACTCAAAATGATGGATTTTCCTTCACTTTCAGCTCTGGAGACACTGGTCACCAAGACAAACAGAGAGAGTAAATCACCCCCCATGGGAACGCACACAGCTATAAAAGTCTTGATTAGAGTTGAGCGAACCCGAACTGTAAAGTTTGGGTCCGTACCGAACTTTGGGGTGTCTGTAACCCGGACCCGAACCCGGACATTTGAAAAAAAGTTTGGGTTCGGGTTCGGGTATTTGATCCCGCCTGTTGAATAGCTGCAGGGCAGCCAATCAACAAGCGTTTCACTGGTTTGCTCTTAGAAGCCATCACAGCCATGCCTACTAATGGCATGGCTGTGATTGGCCAATGCATCATGTGACCCAGCCTCTGTATAAGCTGGAGTCACAGTGCTGCATGTCACATGCTCTCAGGCTAGTTTAGGGAGAGGATGCTGCCGGCGCTGTGAGGGACAGATTGCAGATATAATAACATCTCATCCTGCATTACAGAACGATCTGATTCTGGACTAGGTAGAGTCTACTGCTTTGAGGGACAGATTATTGTTCTAAAATCATTGCCTACTCCTATAGGGTCAGGTTCCTGCTGTTGCTGTAAGGGACAGATTATTGTTCTAAAATCATCGCCTACTCCTATAGGGTCAAGTTCCTGCTGTTGCTGTGAGGGACAGATTATTGTTCTAAAATCATCGCCTACTCCTATAGGGAGAGGTTCCTGCTGTTGCTGTAAGGGACAGATTATTGTTCTAAAATTATTTTACTTCCTTATGCAGCCCTCTAGCACTTTCCAGGACTTTTTTGCAGTCATTTTTGTGCCGAAAAGTTCGGGTCCCCATTGACTTCAATGGGGTTCGGGGTCAAGTTCGGGTCAAGTTCGGTACCGAACCCGAACTTTTTTGCGAAGTTCGGCCGAATCCGCTGAACCCAAACATCCAGGTGTTCGCTCAACTCTAGTCTTGATGAAAAGACAAGATGGTATGGGTTGGGCCATAACTTCAGTTAAGTGTATAGAATGGGTATGGATGCGCTCAAAACATCTGGGTAGCTCTAGTAAGCCACGACCATGCACTAGGTATTTGGAAAAGAAGCTTTAAGTGCAAAAAAAGAGAGCGCCACAAAGTCCAGAAGCACTTTATAAAGTGTAGAATTCTTCAGAAAAAGTTTTGGGGATATAGGTAAACCCCTCATCAGGCCTTGATTGTTGTGACTGGGAAGAATCTAAGCAAATAGGGAGAGATTATTGAAAATACACACTAACAAGAGCAACAACAGCCTACTGGTTGGTGAAGGTCATGTTACTGATTATCCTCGAAGATCTCTTCTTTTGCCCAGATTCTCATTCAAAATCATGAAGCTCTGATGAAGAGAACCCCCCTATAGGCTTCCAAAGTATTGACTTTTAATAAAAACCTCACAATGACTAAACTGATTCTGGACTTGTCAGACTTCTTTGTAGAACACTCCTAGATAGGCTGCTAGGAAGGTAAGGCAAATGTAATTCTCTTTGGCTCCACTGTAATCAGTAAAGCAGTTTATGACTGCTTTGGTCTGTTCTGGGCTCTGCAGACTGCAGGTTTGATTGCACTCCCCTGCCTTCTGGAGGATTCTAGAATATAGTGGGCTGGGAGGATGCAGATCAGCACTCTGAATATTTATGCAGTCTCAGACAATCCCTGGTGGAGGGTGTCCAGTAGGTGGCTGCAGAATACATAAATAATCTGGAGCTTGAGGCAGCCCTGTTCTTGTCCAGGAGGAGACGTTCCCAGCCTGAAAGGCTGCTTCCCTTCCAGGCAGCCCAGCTGAAAATCTGTCTGTGTTCACCGAGGTCCCTGCTTCTGCTGAGCTGGGGACCCTACTTGCTGAGACTTGCTACAGCAAGAAATTTTCTTCTGAGGATCCTGCCTGGAAGGCTCACTAAGGAACGTCTACAGGGACACTGTGAGTACAGACCTGTATGCAGGATCCTAGTGTCTACTGCTGCTGCAACCCCTTGTGTATTAGAGCTCAAGTTTGCCGGCCTGGGACATTGCATGTGGTGTCTCAACACTGTCCATAGCTGGGGCTATCACAGAAGGGACTGCTCCAAGGAGTAGCTACAGAGTGAAGAGTATCCTTTTGGTCACTGCTCAGGGTTCTGGTGTGTCTCACAACATCCTATGTCCTATTCCAGTTATTCAGCAATATATTTAAAAGGAAAGCAACCCCTAGATCAAGGGTAGGCAACCTTGGCACTCCAGCTGTTGTAGAACTACAAGTCCCATGAGGCATTACAAGACTCTGACAGCCACAGGTATGAATCCCCAAGGCAGAGGCATGATGCGATTTGTAGTTTAAACACAGCTGGAGTGCCAAGGTAGCCTATCTCTGCCTTAGACCATGGGCGCTCAACCTGTGGCCCTCCAGCTGTTGCCTAGCTGCAAGTCCCATCAGGCATTGCAAGGCTGACATTTACAAGCATGAATCCCAAAGGCAGAGGCATGATGGGATATGGAGTTTCACAACAGCTGGAGGGCCACAGGTTGAACACCCATGCCCTAGACCAGGGTTTCTCAACCAGGGTTGTGTGGAACCCTAGGGTTTCTCCAGAGGTTGCTAGGGTTTCCTTGAGCAATGATCAATTTCTACCTCTCAGATAAATTCCCAATGACACCATTGATCTTTTTAGCTATCTGTAAGGGGGTAATTCTTCCCAATGACCACAAGTGTAAGGAGCATTCTTCCCATTGACCATCACACTAATGTATCATGAGTTGTAGATTTTTAATTTTTAGCAGGGGTTCCCCGAGACCGGAGAATCATTCCAAGGGTCCCTCAGTGTTGAAAAGGTTGAGAAAGGCTGCCCTAGACTATTTATTGAGCCTTGAGAGGGATTGTTGCCATTTGCTTGGCTGCTGCTGCCCTAAACTGGGCACGGAATCTGGAGCAAATCAGCAGCTCTTTAGGGGGGGCGAGCGTTACATATTTTTACTGGAAGAAGTACAATTCTGTTAGAGGCTCCAAGCCCTCATGACTCTGTCTAAAATTGAAAAAAAAAAAAAAAAAAAAGTTTAGCCTTTAGAAACACTTTAAATTTTCTTTAAAAAAACTGAAACCAAATGTTATGATAGGAGATTGCCTTCCGGCATGTCAGTGCTGGTCCTCTTCATTCTGCTTAAGTCTGGGCTTGCTGCCCAGCTATCATTTATTAGGCATAAAACATACAATACGCCATTAAAATAATCCGAGAGCGGCCAACCTGATTTCTTGCCAAGCAGCAGAAAACAGCAAAGAGTAAAAAATTAATTCTAGAGGTATTATCCTTTAAGAGATTGCGGAAAGTGTCAGCGAAACTCTGAGAGCCGTGCCAAACCCAACAATTACAACAATAACGTACCTACAAGACCAAATAACAAAGAAACTAACCAAACAAGGAATAATGACATAATTACATACATATTGTCATAATAAAACTAAGACACATTACCATAATGTGAGTGATTGATGTCGAGAACTGTTTGGTAAAAAAACATGTTAACAATAAATGCAAATCATAGATAAAGAAAAGGGAATCTCAAAGGGTCAATTCATTGAGGCAATAGAGTTCTTTTAAGACTCAATGCCGAAAATTTGACAAACTCTACTTTTGCTGAGGGCCCCCCACATACAGCAAGTAAAATGCTGGTTTAGTCTAGGGATGAGGCCCCTCCCTTATACTGAAAGGGTTAAATACTGGTTCTTCTGTTCATTTCTGAACCTCACCACACACGATATTCCATTGCCTTGTGCTTTAACTGCAAAAGTGACAATGGACCTCACTGTTCTAGGTCAGCCATTGGCTGGGCTAAAAATTTACTGGTGGGGTGAATAAGGCTTATAGATTACCTGGAATGCCAAAAATTGGCCAAACCCTACATTTGCTTCAAAGGTTAAATGCTGGTTTAATCTTAGGGCGAGGCCCTTCCTCCATACTGAACTGGTTAAAAGATGGTTCCTCTATTCATTTCTGAGGCTCACCAGACATGATCTTCCATTGCTTTGTGCTTTAACTGCGAGAGTGATAATGGACCTCACTATTCTAAGTCAAGCAGTGGCAGAGCAAAAAATTGTACTGGTGGGGTGCATAAGGCTTATGGATTAGCTGGAAAACTCAAAGGGTCAATTCTTTAAGCCAATAGGGTTCTTTTAAGACTCAATGATGAAAATTGGGTGAACTCTACCTTTGCCAAGGGAGCCTCTCATACTGCAAGGGTTAAATGCTGGTTTAGTCTTGGGGCGAGGCCCTTCCTCCATACTGAATGGGTTAAAAGATGGTTCCTCTGTTCATTTCTGAGGCTCACCAGACAAGATCTTCCATTGCCTTGTGCTTTAACTGTGAGAGTGATAATGGACCTCACTGTTCTAAGTCAACCAGTGGTAGAGCAAAAAATTGTACTGGTGGGGTGCATAAGGCTCATGGATTAGCTGGAAAACTAAAAGGGTCAATTCTTTAAGCCAATAGGGTTCTTTTAAGACTCAATGCTGAAAATTGGGTTGGGTGAACTCTACCTTTGCCAAGGGAGCCTCTCATACTGCAAAGGTTAAATGCTGGTTTAGTCTTGGGGTGAGGCCCCTCATCCATGTTGAATGGGCTAAATACTGATTCCTCTGTTCACTTCTGAGGTTCACCACACATGATCTTCCGTTGCTTTGTGCTTTAACTGCAAGAGTGATAATGGACCTCATTGTTCTACGTCAGCCAGGGCAAAAATTGTACTGGTGTGGTGGGCTTATGGATTAGCTGGAAATCTTAAAGGGTCAATTATTTAAGCCAATATAGTTCTTTTAAGTCTCAATGCTGAAAATTGGGTAACCTCTACCTTTGCCAAGGGAGCCTCTCATACTGCAAGGGTTAAATGCTTGTTTAGTCTTGGGGTGAGGCCCCTCATCCATATTGATTGGGCTAAATACTGGTTCCTCTGTTCACTTCTGAGGCTCACCAGACATGATCTTCCGTTGCTTTGCGCTTTAACCAGATGCCGACCACCTGCCGTGGCTTGACGGCAGCAATTGGGCTTGTTATTGCAAACCGCCGCCACCTGACGGCGGCTGCGAGATCGCTCACTGTGTTCCAGGGCGGCCCAGGGAGTGGGTAGGGTGGACTCGATCTCCGCTGGCTACGCACGATCACTCCCCCCCTCGCTGTGAGAGAACGGAGGTCCCTGCATGTAAACACGGATCTCCGTTCTGATAGAGGGGGAAAGGATGTGATCGCAGGTTTCCTGTATATGGGAGCCACGATCACTCTCCTCCCCCAGCCAGTCCAGCCCCCATACAGTTAGTAACACACAGAGGGAACACAGTTAACCCTTAGAGCGCCCACTCCCCCTCCCCATTTTAAAACCTTTAATGTCAGTGACATTTACACAGTAATCAATGCATTTTTCATAGCACTGATCGCTGTATAAATGCCAATGGTGCCAAAAAAGTGTCAAAATGGTCCGACATGTCCGCCGCAATGTCGCAGTACCGCTAAAAATCTCAGAATGTTGCCGTTACCAGTAAAAAAAAAAAACCCATAAATTAATTCTGAGGCTGGGTTCACACCATTGCGAATTGGTTCCCTAACCGGTTCTCTATGGAGCCGGTTCACATATCTCCGCAGCAGGTCCAGTGCGTTTTTCACAAAAGACTTTTGGTTCGTTTCAGGTCCGAAATTCAGCCAAAAATTTGGGCTGAAATCGGACATGAAACGGTGAACCAGGACGCACCGGACCCTTGCTGTGAGCCGCATGCGGTTCATATGTGAACCCGGCCTCATGGTTTGTAAACGCTGCAACTTTTGCGCAAACCAATCAATAAATGCAGATTGCTTTTTTTTTTACCAAAAATATGAGGAAGAATATAAATCAGCCAAAACCGATGAATAAAAATGTTTTTTTTATATATTTTTTGGAAATGTATTATCGCAAACAGAAAGAAATTTTGTTTTTTTTTTGCAAAATTGTCGCTATTTTTTGTTTATAGCGGCGATCAGAAATGACGCAGAGGGGATCAAATACCACCAAAAGAAAGCTCTGTTTGTGGGAAAAAAAGGACGCACATTTCGTTTGGGTACAACGTCGCACGGCTGCGCAATTGTCAGTTAAAGCAACGCAGTGCCGAATCTCAAAAAGTGCTCTGGTCCTAAAGGGTGAAATCCTTCCGGGGCTGAAGTGGTTAACTGCCAGAGTGATAATGGACCTCATTGCTCTGTGTCAGCCAGGGGCAGGGCAAAACATTGTAGTGGTGCAGTGGATAAGGTTTATGGATTAGACTAAAGCTCAGAGGAAAAGCCATCAGGTTTCCAGCGCTGGTTATATCAATTTTCTCAGCACCTGTTAAATCCAGTCCATGTTTCCAAAAGGGGATTAGGACAAGTATATGAGGCCAAGGTGGTTCCATAGCTATTTTAGTAGAAAGGTTGCCACACCAATAAAGTTAGATCATCAAAAGAGAAGATGGAACTCCACCTGGCACATGCTGGAGAGACTGTGCGACCAGCAGCAGGCAATAGTGGAGTTTCAGCTGCAGCATGCACGGGTCAGTCGCTCTGTGGAACAGCAACACTTCACCACCAACGAGTGGGCCCCCATGCGAGACCTGTGTAGCGTATTGCGGTGTTTTGAGTACTCCACCAACATGGCCAGTGCCGATGACGCTGTTCTCAGCGTTACTATCCCACTTCTATGTCTCCTTGAAAAAACACTTCGGGCGATGATGGAAGAGGATGTGGCACAGGAGGATGAGGAGGAGGAAGAGGGGTCATTTCCACGGTTATCAGGGCAGTCATTCGCAAGTGGCTCGGAGGGTGGGTTCCTGCACCAGCATAGGCCAGGTCCAAAATATTCAAGCCAGGGCACAGTTCTGGAGCACGAGGAGGACGAGGAAGATGAGGAGGAGGAGAAATCGCAGCAGGGTGGCACCCAGAGTGGCATCTTAAAGAGTTTATTCCTTAAGCTGAAAGGGTTCTAATTGTTAATTGAACTAATACAAGAATTGTATATAGGTACTGCATAGTCTCCTATAACAACCACATATATAAATCATTCATTTGCATACCCTAGTACTTTACTGTTTGAACTCTATGTATGTTTGGTCTCTGAGTATTCTAATTTTCATACCTAATATACTTGGAGAATATCTTTTCTCACTTTTTGTTATTTTTCTAAAAAAAAATCTCAAATAAAGATTCAAAGTTTAAAAAAAAAAAAAAAAAAGTCTCCAGGACCTGGCAGAGACCCATAAGGATAGCTGTTAGAACCCCGTGCAGTGCGTCTGCGCAGGCATGGAAAGTGCAGGAAGATGTGCTGAGGGTCTTATAGACCTGCCAGATAATTAAAGATGGTGGCACCAAAGACGAGGGGCGGGGGGGGGGGGGATAGTAAAGTAAAATGTTGTCTGTACATTGTACACATTTAACATGTGTTGTAACATTTACATTCGTACAGCATATAGTGCAATTGTATGTTACTGGCCTTCACCACTGCTTAGGACTGACATGTAAGGTCCTTTTCACATGGGGGGGGGGGCCCACCAGGGGAATCTGTCCACTGATCCCCGCTGAGCCGGCTGATGGCTTGTCCATGTCCACTCCACTTATGCAGAGCGGACACAAACACAGCCCTCCATCCTCTATAGGTAATTGGGTCAAAACGGATCGCCCTCTCCTTTTACACCCAACGCCCATCCGATCTGATCCACCAGACAGATGGAGAATGGGTCCCCTGTCTGTCTGTTTTTAGCAGATAGGATCGGATTGGATGTTGGCGGGGGTGTCAATGGACACAGGAGAAGAAGAAATGGCTACACATCACCATAGGGTCCAAAGTCTTTATTGAGACATCCCAAAAAGCATCACAGGATAAAGGATGTCTCAATAAAGGACTTTGGACCCTATGGTGGTGTGCGGCCATTTCTTCATCTCCTGCATGTGTGGTAGTGAGCCGGGGCGAGCACCCAGCTGGGTCCACTGGGCGGCTCCTTCTTCACCTGGAGCGGTGAGCTTTCCTTAACCACTTACCAACCGGAAGGTTTTCCAGCTTTAGGACCAGAGCACTTTTTGCGATTTGGCACTGCGTCGCTTTAACTGACAATTGCGCGGTCGTGCGACGTTGTACCCAAACAAAATTTGCGTCCTTTTTTTCCCACAAATAGAGCTTTCTTTTGGTGGTATTTGATCGCCTCTGCGTCATTTCTGATCACCGCTATAAACAAAAGAAGAGCGACAATTTTGCAAAAAAACCCAAATTTCTTACTTTTTGCTAAAATTTTAATAAAAAAAAAAAATATAAAAAAACATTTTTTTGCACCGGTTTTGGCCGATTTATATTCTTCCTCATATTTGTGATAAAAAAAATCACAATTGGCATGTATTGATTGGTTTGCGCAAAACTGGCCGCGTTTATGGATGGTGAGAATTAATTTCTGGGGCTTTTATTTTTTACTAGTAATGGCGGCGATCTGGGATTTTTAGCGGTACTGCGATATTGCAGCGGACATGTCGGAAATTTTTTACACTTTTTTGGGACCAATGACATTTATTCAGCGATCAGAAATTTAAATGTCCACTGATTACTGTATAAATGTCAGTGAAGGGGTTAACCTGGTGGGGGAGAGCTAGGGGTTAACTGTGTTCCCTGGGGGTGTTCTTACTGTGGGGGGGTTGGGCTACCATGGGCATGAAAGATCTAACTGATCCTAGTGACAGGGATCAGTAGATCTCCCATGCCTGCACTAACAGAATGGGGAACCACCGTGTTTACTTTGGTGGTTCCCCGTTCTTTGCCTGTGGCCGCTCATCGCGGCTCGCCGGCGGACATCGGCTCCGCCTGAGCCACGGGCACACTCCTTAGGCCCCCTAGCAGCCGTTCGCAGATCGCCGTCTTTTTACGGCGATTCGCGGACAGAAACCCGACTGCCGCCATGAAAACACGCCAGGCGGTCGGGAAGTGGTTAAATCATTGTCAATGGACACACCCGCTGCTCCATTGAGCAGTTAGCTGTGACCAAGGTGGCTTGTCCCGCCGAAACGCGTCTGCTGTTATTGTATCATCTCTGCACTTATCAATAAATGTACTGCATTGGAGTTTTGGAGTACCGACCTTCTGTACATATTCATGATTTGGATGTTTGAGGAACGTCTTGGTCTGTGCACCCGCCAGGTGGATTTGGGACTACCTTTTGGATCTAGTGCTCGTTCCCTGTTGAAGCACTGCACACCTGTTATTGCTTGCATGTCTCAATAAAGGACTTTGGACCCTATGGTGGTGTGCGGCCATTTTTTCTTCTCCTGCATGTGCGGTAGCGAGCCGGGGCGAGCACCCAACTGGGTCCACTGGGCGGCTCCTTCTTCACCTGGAGCGGTGAGTAGAGTTGAGCGAACCCGGACTGTAAAGTTCGGGTCCCTACCGAACTTTGGGGTGTCCGGGACCCGGACCCGGACTTTTCGAAAAAAGTCCGGGTTCGGGTCCGGTGTTCTGGTAATTTTAATGAAATATCTTAAAAATGCTGTAAAAAAGCCCAGGAAGGTCCTAGAGGTCTGCAAAAGGAAGGAAAATGTGGGTAAGGGTGGGACAAGTGCCCTACAAAGAAATGGGGACAGGGAAATAACTTTAAATATTTTAAAAAAAATAAAAATGCAAAAATGGAGATCATCTTCAAAATGGGTCTGAAAAGTATTAATTAACATTAGAGGCCATAGAACTGTTCTAAAATCATCTTCAAACTGTGTCCAAAAAGGATAAATAAGCCCGGAGTACCCATATCACTGTTCTGCAAAATGTGTGTATCACTTTAAATCAAACCGTCAATCATTGCACATCTTTTATTCACACTTCTTTTTAAAATGTGTGTATCACTTTAAATGAAACCGTCAAACATTGCACATCTCTTCTGCACAATTATTTCAAGTGTGTGTGTCACTTTAAATC
>BLSH010061550.1:237021-251452 GCA_018402905.1 Glandirana rugosa
ATAACATGAGGGTTACCGGTGTCAGGCCGGTGGGAATTCAGACTTTCTGTCATTTGACTGAGAAACAAATTTTTGCAGATTTGTACTCGGAGGAGAGGGAATTTATGCTTAGAGGGTTAGCATGCAGAATAGTGCTCGCATTTTTTTGAGGTAGAGGGGATTTCCACTGACACATAATTTCCATACATCTTGGGGGGGGGGCACAATTTGGCATGTTTGCCCTGGGCTCTAGATGACCTTGTCCCAGCACTGGCAGAAGGTGTTTCCTTTCAGCCTCTCTGTCTCTAATTGAAGTTTTGGTTGAAGCCAAGTAAAATAGCAGGGGGTGGGAAGAGGGGTGACTTTTATCACTCACCTGCAAATTTACATTCAGCTCAATTTATAGAGTTGAGGGTTTCAATAAACGTGGAAAAAATAAAACCTTTCCATAAGTAATATTTCATACTTGCTTGCCCACAAAAATAAACATTTTCTTTTTTTTTAATTTTTAGTCTAGACCAGGGGTCTCCAAACTTTTTAAACAAAGAGTCAGTTTACTGTCTTTCAGACTTAAGGGTGGCCGGACTGTGGCCATTGGGAGTACAATACCCCATCATTGGTATCAGTGGGAGGAATAGTGCTCGATCATTGGTGTCAGTGGGAGGAATAGTGCCCCATCATTGGTGTCAGTGGGAAGAATAGTGCCCCATCATTGGTGTCAGTGGGAGGAATAGTGCCCCATCATTGGTGTCAGTGGGAAGAATAGTGCCCCATCATTGGTGTCAGTGGGAGGAATAATACCCCATCATTGGTATCAGTGGGAGGAATAGTGCTCGATCATTGGTGTCAGTGGGAGGAATAGTGCCCCATCATTGGTGTCAGTGGGAAGAATAGTGCCCCATCATTGGTGTCAGTGGGAGGAATAGTGCCCCATCATTGGTGTCAGTGGGAGGAATAGTGCCCCATCATTGGTATCAGTGGGAGGAATAGTGTCCCATCATTGGTATCAGTGGGAGGAATAGTGCCCCATCATTGGTTTCAGTGGGAGGAATAGTGCCCTATCAGTGGGAGGAATAGTGCCCCATCATTGGGGTAAGTGGGGGGGGATTATGTCTCATAGCTGGTGTCAGTGGATGAAAGTAGTGCCCCAAGGGCCAGATAAAAGCAAGCAAAGGGCCACATCTATTCGTAGTTTGGAGACCACTGGTCTAGACCATAGTGAATAAAAAATAAAATAGGTACAGAACCACTATACATGTCTCCTTTAAAGGGAAACACTGTAAAATTAGGTTCATATTTGGAGTCATTTAAGAAAAGGTAAATGATCATCTTTATACAGTTTCTAGAAATAAATATGAAATTAATTAGCCTAATGTATTATTATTTTTTATAAGCATCAATGGCCTTGGCTGATTAATCTGTGATAGAACAGAAGGTGTGCTAAAGTGGCCTCTAGAATTATATTATCACATATAGGGTAAGATTGGCTGAAGCACCACTTTAGCACACCTTACATCAGTGGTTCTCAACTCCTGTCCTCGGGACCCACTAACAGGCCAGGTTTGCAGGATAACTGAAATACATCACAGGGGATATCATTTGCTGCTCAGTGATTGCAGTATTCTAGTCTGCATCTCCCCAAGGTAATACTTAAAATCTGGCCTGTTGGTGGGTCCTGAGGACCGGATTTGAGAACCACTGCCTTACATGAAGAATCCGGCCCAGAGTATAAAAAAAGAAAACTTTGTGCAATATTAAGGCCTCATACACGCGGACGTTTCCTAAAAAATAAACAAAACGTCGGGCCCGACGTCAAGGAAAAATAATGGGCGTTTTTCGGCGTTAATGAGCGTCGGTGTCAATAGGCGTTTTTTTAAAAAAAAAAATCACCCCTCTGCTATTTTTCAACCTAAAAACAACGGCGTCAAAAAACGCCGTTTAACGCCGGTACCATATTAGTTGGCATTTGTTGGCGTTTTGTGGCGTCGGCTTAAAAAAATTCCAAAACGTTACAGCCTCAGAACGCGATGGCCGTGGGTTCTAGTTTCAGCTCACTAACGCCGACGCCATCTACAGCTCAAAAACGTTGGCGTTTTTATGGGGCCATTGACTAACATGGAGAGCTGTAAAAAAACGCCAGAAAACGCCGGCGTCAAAAAACGTCCGTGTGTACGAGGCCTTAAAGTCATGTGTGGGTGGGGCAACTACAATGTTATCCGCAACTTTTACTTCAATGGTTTATGATTTTATGAGTATTATAAGAATAGTTTGGAATGCCTAAAAATATCGCTCTACAGGGGCGTTGCTAGGTCTACAAAAGATCTGGGGCTAGAGCCCATACCAGCAAAGTAAAGAAAGTCATACGCTTGAGTGGGCATACATGTATATAATATACATGTGTGTGTGTATATATATATATATATATTATTACATACCTGAGTGTGGATTCCCCTTACATCAGGGTCCCCAGAGAGACATACTGGCTAATTACAGAACTGCACCCACCCGGTAAGAGACTCGGGGCTATGGACCCCAGACTCGGGGCTATAGCCCCAATAGCCACCCCCTAGCAACACCCCTGTCGCTCTACAATTTAGCAATCCAGAATCTGAGGCATCAATAAATCTTATTCCATTGTAGACATATTGAAGGGTCATTTTGGTATTGAGGCAAAGTATCTTTTACAAAGGGGCTCCATAGGGCCACCTGGCTAAAGAGGGCCACATAGTAAAGTCTTGAATCTTAGACAATTTGAATGATTCATGTACATTTTTGTCTGATGAAGATCCAGGTCCTCCACCACCCACTTGCAGAAATACGGCTTGCCCTTCACGTCAAGTTTGCACCATGGAGAAAGGGAAACCCAAATGCGTCAAACCACAAGTGGACTTTTGCTGGGCAAATGGAGATCCTCACTTCCGAACCTTTGATTTGGTGTATTACGACTTCATGGGGACATGTACATACACGTTTGCCAAAGTCTGTGGGGATGTTGACAAAGATCTGCAGAACTTCTCAGTTCAATTCAAGAGTGATAATCGTGGGAATTCTCAAGTTTCTTATGTGGCTCAAGTCATATTACAGACAGGCGGCCATACCATTGTGATCAAGAAAGGAGAGCATGGCCGTGTGAGGGTAAGTAGGACTCATGTCCAGGACTAGACATATAATTTCTCCTCTCCTAGGCCAGCTACTTTATGCCTTCCTTCCTTGAAGTTACCCCCCCTCCTCCCCAACATAAATATATACAGGATGCAACACGGCCTATGTGGCCTAGTGAGAAATCTGGCCCTGCTTGTGCCTGCTCTTAAAGTAGAACTAAAGGCGAAATTTGTTTTTCATTTTGGATAGAGTTAGGGTTATAACCTCTGTCAGACTTTTTCGCCCTCTGTATCCCATTGGGTAGATTGCCCTTCACTTCCTGTCCCAAAGCCAAAACAGGAAATGGGAGAAAAGCCCTCAAAAGTGAGGGAATCCCTGGTTGTCACCAGAACTAGTTTCCTCATTGGAAGATTTCTCCTCAATTACAGTTGTGGGGACAACCTGAAATTTGGGGTTTCCTTTCACTTTTGGTGTAAACATTACAAATAGCAGTGGCGGCCCATCCATTAGGGGCGCATGGGCGCCACCCCACCTATTTATGCCTGTATGATCTACATACAGGGCGCCCGACTACGGATTCCAATGGGGGGAGGGTGTCATTTTTTGAAGCAAGTGATTAGAGCTCAGATCAGAGGTTCTAATTGGCTTAAAAAAAGGATGGGCTCGCCCCAATCCCACCCAATTGTGTGATGTTAGCGAATAAATATTTGCTATTTTCTCAGTAAATCTCCTCCCTGCCAATCAGGAAGCGGGTCATGTTTCATCCGTTTCCCAATTGCCCAAAACTAGTGTTGAGCGAACCCGGACTGTAACGCTTGGGTCCGTACCGAACTTTGGGGTGTGCGGGACCCGGACCCGAACACGGACATTTCAAAAAAACGTTCGGGTTCGTGTTCTGGGTTCTGGTAGTTGATCACGCATGTTGAATAGCTGAAGGGCGGCCAATCAACAAGTGTTTCACTGGTTTGCCCTTAGAAGCCATCACAGCCATGCCTACTAATGGAATGGCTGTGATTGGCCAGTGCATCATGTGACCCAGCCTCTTTATAAGCTGGAGTCACAGTGCTGCTGTTAGTGTAGGGAGAGGAAGCTGCCGGCGTTTTTGTGAGGGACAAATTGCAGACATTTTAACATCTGATCCTGCATCCTGAGATTACTACTGCTGTTGTTCTGAGGGACAGATTGCAGAAATTTGAGATTTCACATACTGCTGCTTTGAGTGACAGATTGCAGATTGCAGATCAAACTCTGCATAACACAACGATCGCTACAATTGTGCACAACGATCAGATTGTGGGAGTAATTTGAGATTTCACATACTGCTGCTTTGAGCGATCTGACTGCACTAGGTAGAGGCTTCTGCTTAGAGGGACAGATTATTGTTCAAAAATCACCACTTCCACCTTCACTGACATGGTCACGGCCTAGTCAACCTCTAGGCTCCTACTCCACATCCACCCCCCCTTCCCATTTTTTTATTTGATTTGAATTTATTTTCCCTATCCCCATTTTTTTGTAGGGCACTTGCCCTACTCTTACCCCCATTTTACTTCCTTTTGCAGCCCTCTAGCACTTGCCAGGACTTTGTTACAGCCATTTTTGTGCCTAAAAGTTCGGGTCCCCATTGACTTCAATGGGGTTCGGGGTCCGGTATAACTTTCGGGCAACGTTTGGTGCCGAACCCGGACTTTTTTCCAAAGTTCGTTCGGACCCTCCGAACCCGAACGTCCAGATGTTTGCTCAACTCTACCCAAAATATCAAGTGATCCTATTGGACGCCTAGGAGAAGGAGAGTGGCGACACACGGCAGAAGCCGCCGTGCATGGGCGCCACCCCCCTATTCATGCCCCCGGACACCTGATCTACATACAAGGCGGATTCCAATGGGGGGAGGGTGTCATTTTTTGAAGCAAGTGATTAGGGCTCAGATCAGAGGTTCGAATTGGCTACAAAAAAGGATGGGCTTGCCCCAATCCCACCCAATTGTGTGATATTAGCGAATTAATATTTGCTATTTTCTCAGTAAATCTCCTCCCTGCCAATCAGGAAGCGGGACATGAGACCCGTTTCCCGATTGCCCAAAACGTCAAGCAATCCTATTGGACGCCTAGGAGAAGGAGAGAGGAGACACATGGCAGAAGCCGCCGTGCAGCAGGAGAGGACACTGGAGCCACTGCCGGCAGCCCGCTGCCACCACCTGCCACATAGATGGGCTCCCCTGTTTCCACTTCCGGCTGCGCCGCCCGGGGGGGTGTTGTATGCCGCCCCCCAAAAAAAAAACACCAGCCACCACTGACAAATAGAGAGAGTGAATCTCCCTAATGGAGACACAGACAGGAATAAAAACCTGGCAGGGGTTCTGATTATTTTACACTCTATTAAAAAAAATACACACAATACTGACCTCTATGCTGCAGCATCGATGGGTTGCTCTACCTGTCCCACATCGGCTCTAAGCCCGAAAACTGAGCGATCACTTGACCTTTAATTGCTCAGTTCTTGATCTACTCGAAGCAGAGGGCAGTGACTGTCAGGCACAGCTCTCTGCTCTTCTCTAAGCACTCACTGAGGCTGGAGAGAGGGTGGTCACAGCTTGCTCAGGTTCTCTGAGAGGCAGGGCTGGTGCAAGGATTTTTGACACCCTAGGCGAAACTTCATTTTGCTGCCCCCCCATTGGCTCCACCCCTGACTCCACTCCCTTTGCCTTGCCCGTATATACCCCATCTTGTTGGGGTGCTGCCAGCTGTGGCTCTCCGGTGACATGATCGAGGTAGAGCGGTCTCTGGGGGGGGGGCAGTCGTGGCTCTCTTGGCTGTGATGACATGAATGATCCATGCAGAGCAGATGGCAGTAACGAATCAACAGTGGCTGGGCGCCCTTGGTGGCAGTGCGCCCTAGGCAGCCACCTACTCTGCCTAGTGGTAGAGCTGGCCCTGCTGAGAGGTTGCGGCAGCCATCAATCAGGCAGCTGGGTGGATCCTGACCATACTGTTGGGACCCTTCCAGAGCTTGGAAAGGCTGTTCCACCCTGGGTCACAGTAGAACAAAAGTAAGTGTATTCTTTCTGTCACCCACAAGAAAAGTTTGGCCAAAATATCTTTGGCCATATTTCTCTTTTAATCTCAAACTCAACATATTCTGCACATAACACAAAGCAAAATTAATGAGACTTCCTTTCAATGCGATGAAAAAGTTATTTTTTTATGACGGTGATAAAGCTTGACTTTTGATGCCATTTTTCTTTTCCTGGTCATTTTTTCCAGGTGGACAACAACCTAAGACAACTTCCAATTTCACTGTTGAATGGGACTCTAACAATGTTCCAGAGTGGGTACGCTGCCAGTATACAGCTCGGAAATGATATGATGATGTCTTATGATTGGAACCATTACTTGTGGATGGAGCTCACAAGGCGCTATGCTGGAAAGATGTGTGGCATGTGTGGAAATTATAACCAAAATTCAAAAGATGACTTTCTTATACCTTCTGGGACCCAGGCTGCCAACCCCATCGCCTTGGGCACTAGCTGGGCGGTAAGATATACTTTACTATGAAACACCCTGTTTAGGGGCTTCCACCATTGTCTATTTGTGTAACTGTTGATTGCTGTCTGTCTTGTGTTGGCAGGTAGAAGATGGCACATTGTGTTGGCATGATTGTCGTGGCCCCTGCCTCAGCTGTCCACCCAACATTGCCCAACAGTACATAACTGATGACTTCTGTGGGCTTATCAGCAAAGCCAATGGTCCATTCAGCAGTTGCCATTCAGTTTTAGAGCCAAAGATGTACATGGAAAACTGTGTGTTTGATGTGTGCATCAACAAAGGCTACAAGCAGATGTCATGTCGAGCGGTCAGTGCCTATGCCGATGCCTGCCAAAGGGCTGGAGTGAAGATTGGGCAATGGAGAGATGCAGTGGGATGCCGTAAGTAGTTGCTGTTGACGGTACGCTCCAGTTACTCATATAATGATGTGTATTTAAAGAATATGTATAGCCAAGCATTTTTTTAGAGTAAGGCTGGGTTCATACTATCTGACACAAAACCGGTCAGACTTTTGATCCTACTTTGTCCTGCAACATTGGTCCTACTTTGGTCCTACTTCCATCCGACTTGAATGGACAAGATAAGATTTTGCTCCGACTTTGAGATAGTGACTTGTCCTTTTGACCAATCAAAACAATCCCAGTGTGAGATAAATTCCTTTTACTGCTGCTGTAATCACCAAGTCGGATGTCACAAGTTGGATGTCACAAGTTGGATGGTTAGAACAAGGATTCAAATTTGATCCTACTTCAATGATATTCAATGGGCTGAAGTAGGACCAGAGTCGGACCAAAGTAGTGCAGGAACCTTTTTCAAAGTCGGACCGACTTGTGTCGCACCAGTTAAGACGGCTCTCATAAGGAAAGATCGATTTGGTGACGTAATACGACATGTGCTCACAATGTTGGCCAGTTTGTCAGACAAGTATGAACCCAGCCTTAAGGCTGGGTTCACACTTGTTCGACAAACGGACCAACATTGTGAGCACAAATTGCATGACGTCACCAAATCAATGTTTCCCTATGGGAGCCGTCTTAACTGGTGCGACACAAGTCGGTCCGACTTTGAAAAAGGTTCCTGTACTACTTTGGTCCGACTCTGGTCCTACTTCAGCCCATTGAATATCATTGAAGTAGGATCAAATTTGAATCCTTGTTCTAACCATCCAACTTGTGACATCCAACTTGGTGATTACAGCAGCAGTAAAAGGAATTTATCTCACACTGGGATTGTTTTGATTGGTCAAAGGACAAGTCACTTATCTCAAAGTCGGAGCAAAATCTTATCTTGTTCATTCAAGTGGATGGAAGTAGAACCAAAGTAGGACCGATGTTGCAGGGCAAAGTAGGATCAAAAGTCTGACCATTTTTGTGTCGGATAGTGTGAACCCAGCCTCAGTAGGAATGAAGCCCCTATCAGGTGATTTTTTGCTGCCTGTGTCCAGCTGGGGAGATGTCCCTTCGTTTTCTGCAGCGGGAAGTGAGAGCAAATCTCCATGCAGGGAATTCCCATTTTTACACAGTGGTCACCAGAACAGATGCCCCCACTGGAAGACTTCTCCTCAACTCTTGCCTTCTCGGCAGCTCAAAAATTAAAGATTTCTTTTTACCTTTTGTCCTGGTGACAATGGTCTCCAGAAGAAATAAAGTGGTACATGACCCTTGTGGAGGTTGACAAAGCAATCAAAACTTGGCAGAGAAGCTAACCCTTCCCCGCTACAAAAAGTTTACTTTTATACTCACACACATTCAATTTGAGGAGATGTGCTTTCTAAAACTCACCTTGTCTTCTGAAATGCCCTGAATCTCAGGTTTCACAAAGACTGGGCCGCTGTTGTGTGTTTCCAGGTTCGGAGATTGCTTTCTGTCGTGCTCAGAATCTTGTTAGATTTAAAAAAGCCTCCCCCCCCCCCCCAGAAGTATGTCTCTCAAGCTCAACCCCCCTCCATGCTTCCTGGGCTCTTCTGTCCCATCTATGGGAACAGGACCTTCATGGCGGGTGGTACCAGGTGGAGGAGAGGAAGGCCAGAGAACATGGATGATCTCCTCTAGCTGCAAAGAACCCTGGAAGCATTGTGTATAGAGTTGAGCGAACCCGAACTGACCCAAACCCGGAAATTTGAAAAAAAGTTCGGGTTCGGGTTCTGGGTTTGGGTATTTGATCCCGCCTGTTGAATAGCTGCAGGGCAACCAATCAACAAGTGTTTCACTGGTTTGCCCTTAGAAGCCATCAAAGCCATGCCTACTAATGGCATGGCTGTGATTGGCCAGTGCATCATGTGACCCAGCCTCTGTATAAGCTGGAGTCATGTAGTGCTGCATGTCACATGCTCTCAGGATAGTTAGGGAGAGGATGCTGCCGGCGCTGTGAGGGACAGATTGCAGATCTAATAACATCTCATCCTGCATTACAGAACAATTTGATTATGGACTAGGTAGAGATTACTACTGCTTTGAGGGACAGATTGCAGATATAATAACATCTCATCCTGCATTACAGACCGATCTGACTGGACTAGGTAGAGACTACTGTTTAGAGGGACAGATTATTGTTCTAAAATCATCTCCTAGTTCTATAGGGAGAGGTTCCTGCTGTTGCTGTAAGGGACAGATTATTGTTCTAAAATCATTTTACTTCCTTTTGCAGCCCTCTAGCACTTTCCAGGACTTTTTTACAGTCATTTTTGTGCCGAAAAGTTCGGGTCCCCATTGACTTCAATGGGGTTCGGGGTCAAGTTCGGTACCGAACCCAAACTTTTTCGCGAAGTTCGGCCGAACCCGAACATCCAGGTGTTCGCTCAAATCTAATCATGTATAACATAACTTCCGGTTTCTGGTAACGCTTTCCCTGGCCCTTGTGGAAAGGGAAGAGACTAAGGCTGGGTTCACACTAGTGTGAATTGGATGCAGGTTTCCCCAATTCGCGTGACAGGAGACTGTGCCCGGCTCTCAATGGAGGTGGTTTACACATCTCCATGGCGGCTGTGGAGCGGATTGCGCAGGGGTCCTGTGTGTCTTTGGCTCAGAAATCAGGCAAAAATGTGGGCCTGATTCATCCCTGAAAAGGAGAAAAGGGACACACCCGACCCCTGCTGTCAGCCGCATCCGATTTAAGTGTGACCCCAGCCTAAAGGAGTGCAATCTGCACTCCATTAGCTTCAATGCAGGGTAGATAAGACATCAGGGGTCTAATGTCTCATTAAAGAGAACCTGTGACAAAGAAATGGTATCACGTAAAGGACTTTTTGTCCCCTATGGGATTTAAATCAATAAAAATAAAGTAAAATCCAAGCAAAACAAATTGGGCCCACCCTGCTATGTGTTTGGGCTTTGGGGTGCACACCCTAATGCAATAGGCTGCACACACCTATGCTTGTGCTACATGTGAGTGCTGGGACAAGGTCATCTAGAGGACCTTAGATTGTAATATGACAACAAATGATTATTATTAGTATTATACGAGATTTATATAGCAATATATTCCAAAGTAAAATCTGCGCAAAGAAAATTGATGGTACAATCAGATACATAAACAGCAGCTGAGCACAATGTCCAACACAGAAAATAAAACGTAATCCAAATATAAAGGTGCAGCGCTAGATGTGCCCCTGATGACGTCAGATGTGACGAAACCGGTAGGGCGGAGCTACGTCCAACACGCTACTGCGCATGCGCGGCCGATGGAAGCTGGCAAATAGTTCTGTGTTTGTTTGAAACTGGAAACATGTGGAGGTCGCACACATGAGGGTAAGAGTGGTGGGCTTAACCAATTCAGCCCGTGAAGGATTTCCCAGTTTAGGACCAGAGCACTTTTTGCGATTCAGCACTGCGTCGCTTTAACTGACAATTGCGCGGCTGTGCGACGTTGTACCCAAACGAAATTTGCATCTTTTTTCCCCACAAATAGATCTTTCTTTTGGTGGTATTTGATCGCCTCTGCGTCATTTCTGATCACCGCTATAAACAAAAAAAAAGAGCGACAATTTTGCAAAAAAAAACTTAATTTCTTACTGTTTGCTAAAATACAAATCCAAAAAAATATAAAAAAACATTTTTTTCATCTGTGTTGGCCGATTTATATTCTTTCTGATATTTTTGGTAAAAAAAAATCGGTGTTTATTGATTGGTTTGCGCAAAAGTTGCCGCGTTTATGAATGATGAGAATTCATTTATGGGGTTTTTATTTTTTTTATATTTTACTAGTAGTGGCGGCGACTGCGATATTGCGGTGGACATGTCGGACCATTTTGACACTTTTTTGGGACCATTGGCATTTATACAGCGATCAGTGCTATGAAAATGCACTGATTACTGTGTAAATGCCATTGGCAGTGAAGGGGTTAACCTGCAAGGGGCGCTCTAAGGGTTAACTGTGTTCCCTCAGTGTGTTCTACCTGTATGGGGCCTGGGCTGGCAGAGGTAGGGGAGTGATCACGGCTTCCGTATACAGGTAGCCTGTGATCACATCCCTTTCCCCTCTATCAGAATGGAGATCAGTGTTTACATACACGGAGCTCCATTCTTTCACTGCGTGGGAGCCATCGCGGGTAGCCGACGGAGATCGAGTCCGCCCTACCCGCTCCCAGGCCCCACTGGAACTCGGTGAGCGTGCGGCACTCACAATACTCGTTCTCGCGGTGGCCGTCAGGTGACGGCGTTTCGAGATAACGAACCACTTTGCCGCCGTCAAGCCATGGCGGTTGGTCGGCAAGTGGTTAAGGTGGTGACTATCAGGTTAGTTTGATTTCCATCACGGCTGCTGGGTCCTATCCTCTCATGCAAGGTTGGTGATTGAATCTTCGCATAGACATGAATATTGCTGCTGTATCTAGCGCTGCACCTTTATATTAGGATTTATATAGCGCCAACTATAGCGCCAACAGTTTGCGCAGCGCTTTACAATATTAGGGAAGACAGTACAATACAATGCAATTCAATACAGGAGGAATCAGAGGTAGAGTTGAGCGAACACCTGGATGTTCGGGTTCGGCGGGTCCGGTACCGAACTTGACCTGAACTTTACCCTGGACCCCGAACCCCATTGGAGTCAATGGGGACCCAAACTTTTTGGCACAAAAATGGCTGTAAAAAAGTCCTGGCAAGTGCTAGAGGGCTGAAAAAGGAAGTAAAATGGGGGTAAGAGTAGGACAAGTGCCCTACAAAAAAATGGGGATAGGGAAAATAACTTAAAATCAAATAAAAAAATAAAAATGGGAAGGGGGGTGGATGTGGAGTAGGAGCCTAGAGGTTGACTAGGCCATGACCATGGCAGTGTAGGTGGAAGTGGCAGTGGTGAAGGAGGAGGAGGAGGTAGCCAGCACTTTTTCGTGTTTGTTTGGTCCCTTACAGGACCAGCAGGAACCTCTCCCTTTAGAACTAGGAGATGATTATAGAACAATAATCTGTCCCTTACAGCAACAGCAGGAACCTGACCCTATAGAACTTGGAGATTATTTTAGAACAATAATCTGTCCCTCTAAGCAGTAGACTCTACCTAGCCCAGTCAGATCGTTCTGTAATGCAGGATGAGATGTTATCAGATCTGCAATCTGTCCCTAAAAGCAGTAGTAGTAGTAATCTCTACCTAGTCCACAATCAGATCGATGAGATGTTATTAATATTATATCTGCAATCTGTCCCTCACAGCGCCGGCAGCATCCTCTCCCTACACTAACCTGAGAGCATGTGACATGCAGCACTAAGTGACTCCAGTTTATAAAGAGGCTGGGTCACATGATGCACTGGCCAATCACAGCCATGCCATTAGTAGGCATGGCTGTGATGGCTTCTAAGGGCAAACCAGTGAAACGCTTGTTGATTGGCTGCCCTGCAGCTATTCAACATGCGTGATCAAATACCCGAACCCAGAACCCGAACTTTTTTCAAATGTCCGGGTTCGGGTCCGGGTCATGGACACTCCAAAGTTCGTTACGGACCCGAACAGTTCGGGTTCGCTCAACTCTAATCAGAGGGCCTTGCTCATTAGAGCTTACAATCTAGAAGGGAGTCTTCTTCTGAAGCAAATATATTCAAGTCTCTCTTTCCCTTTTCAGCCTTGCCTTGCCCCGCAGACAGCACCTACAAAGTCTGTGGCAGTGCCTGCCCAGCAACCTGCGATGATTCAGAAGGTGCGCCCGGTTGTACGGAGCCATGCATGGAGACCTGTGAGTGCAATGCTGGGTTTGTTCTAAGCCAGGGCAAGTGCGTTCCGAAGACAAGCTGTGGTTGCAGGTACAATGGTTTCACCTACTCGCCCAACGAAGAGTTCTGGAATGACACCGTATGCCAGGAGAAGTGCGTGTGCAACCCTCAGACTCAGAAGGTGGAATGTAAAACCAGTCCTTGCCGAGCTGGAGAAGAGTGCGCTGTGAGGAACGGCATCCTTGACTGTTACCCAACCTCCTATGGGTCGTGCGCAGGCTTTGGAGGATCTCACTACATGACGTTTGACAAGTTCAAGATAGACTTCCAGGGGACCTGTGTGTATTTGTTGGCAGGCCTCAGTGACCAAAGTCGAGGGCTTACCAACTTCCAAGTCCGCATTCGGAATCAAAACCGAGGCAACGTCAGGGTCTCATACACAAGTGCAGTTTATATCAGCGCCTACGGCACAGAGTTTGAAGCCAACAGACAGTACCCCAATAAAGTTATTGTAAGTATTGCAGCGTTATATTGTGTCTGAACCTTTGTAACTCAACTCCAGACAGATATAAAACATGAAAAAACAAGAAAAAAGGAAGGCGCGCGCACCTAGTGCATTACCAGAGACAATTTAATAAAAATCAAAATGGTTTAAAAGTGGATACTCACAAATAGACATCACTAATAAGCCGTTGAGAAACATTGCATGATACAATTGCGAAACACAATGCGGGGTTAAAACTTGACGCGTTTCGGGGGTGCGCCCCCTTCCTCAGAGCTAAGCTTAGCTTTGAGGAAGGGGTTGCTCCCCCGAAACGCGTCAGTTTTACCCCACATTGTGTTTCGCAATTGTATGTCTCTGGTGATGCACTAGGTGTGCGCGCCTTCCTTTTTTCTTGTTTTTTCAGTTGCTTTCGGATCACCCTATCCGAGGAGGGCAGCATCCACCTAGTCTTTATTCATTGTTACCCAAGCTGCCTGACATCATGAAGGCCCTTTAGCGTTGGAAATGACTCTTTTTTCTTGTATGTCTTAGATATAAAACATACCCATGAGTGCATCTCTGCACCAAACAATACTAAATGAAAATTTTAAAACAGGGTCGCCACCTTTTCTTCAAGCCAAACCCGAACACTTTAGGGCCTGGGGTGCCCCCAAGGAGAGTAGTAATCCGGTACGCATTGGGTGTGGCCAAATTACTTTTGCTGCCATCATCGCCCTGCCCCCCCCATTGATGACGAACTTGCCCCCCCAATTGATGCCGAACCTGCCCCCAGAGAGCCACCTACAGCTCCCAGATGGCAACAGGTTTGTGTGTGACTATCTTGGTTACTTGGGGTCTAAAAAATGTGTCCGGATTTCAGTCCACCTGAAACTCGGACACATGATTCAAAACCCGGACTGTCCGGGTGAATCCTGGACAGGTGGCAACCCTATTTTAGAAGCAAGCAGTCTAAATATGTGAATTTTAAAGAACATGCTTATAGGAGGAGAGGGCACAGTTACAGAGAGAGAATCCCATTGGTCTGATGCATCTCCTTCCACTGTCCAGTCACCGTCTGTGGCAGGGATAGACCTGCAAGCGTTATACAACAGCAGCAGATAAAATATTCAGGTCCCCAGACTGCCAGGTAGGACCATTGCTAATCAGAAGGGGCACTACGA
>BLSH010061550.1:256647-268332 GCA_018402905.1 Glandirana rugosa
CAATCTAATCCCAATCACATTCAATGAATCTTGAACCAAAAGTCTATACAATCTACGTATGACCTTATAATATAGAGAATATTGGTATTCTTGGTGTTACACTTCTTTTAAAGACGTTTAAACTTTTTACCTACAAGGTTAAGAGAACAGTTACAATGACATGTTTTTAGTTGACATTCATAGATAGATAGATAGATAGATAGATAGATAGATAGATAGATAGATAGATAGATAGATAGATAGATAGATTACGGAATTCTCAAAGAAATTGACTTTGATTCCTCGGTTCGGGTTGGGGACTTCTTGTTGGGGTGTGGTATTGGGGGGGGGGGGAGGTGGTTTAAACCCGGTCACGTGTTTCGTTCCTGGTATTTGGGGGGGGGGGGTTATGGTGTGGGGTTGTTCTTCAGGGGTTGGGCTTGGCTCCTTAGTTTCAGTTAAAGAAACTCTTAAGGCATTAGATAGATAGATAGATAGATAGATAGATAGATAGATAGATAGATAGATAGATAGATAGATAGATAGATACTTACAGTTGATTTTTGTACAGTAACATTGACAAGAGAATTGGAACATCCATTTTTCAAATTTGCAGAAATTTTCTTCACATTGTGGTTCTTATGGTTATAAGAGATATAATATTCCAGTATGCATCTAACATATCTGAAAACCAAGTTCTAAGTAACTTACACTAACCCTAATCTAACATTAACCCTTAACTTATTCCCAAACCCTAAACCTTCAATTTTATTCTCATAACCTAAACCCAACCATAAACAGACACAAGCAAACACCACACCCAAAACTGTAATCCTAAACATCAACCTAAACCCGAGATTAACCCCAAGAAATAGATAGATATTGATTGATTGATTGATTTAAATCTAATTTTATTTCTTGCAGCCCTCTCCTGTCCTGCACACAGCAGCTATGAGGTCTGTGCAAATCCTTGTCCGGTCACCTGCAATGGTCTTAGTTCTCCAGATGGCTGTGGTGGGAATTGTACAGAAGGTTGCGTCTGTAATAATGGCTACCTACTTAGCGGTGGAGACTGCGTCCCAATCTCCCAGTGCGGCTGCAGCTACAACGGTTCCTATTACTCTCTTGGTGAAAGCCTTTATGACGGAAGCACCTGCTCCCAGAAATGTACTTGCACCACTGGTGGAGTCATGAGCTGCGCTCCTTCATCCTGCGGCGCCAATGAGGTGTGCCGCGTAGAAAAGGCGGTACTTGGATGCCATCCCTTAGGCTTGGCCACTTGCAAAGCATCTGGATATTCCAATTATAGATCCTTTGATGGACTCTCCTACAAATTCCAAGGGCAGTGTTCTTATGTACTAGCCGAGAGCTGTAGCGGCAGTGCGCCCGGAAATAACAAGAAGCTGGATGGGTTCAGGGTGACGACAAATCAAGGTTCCGGTTCTGGAGTGATTAAAGTGGTAACGGTAGAAATCTATGGGTTCAGTCTGACCCTTACACGTCAACGAAGAGGTGTTGTTGAGGTAATGTTGCCTTCATGAAACAAAATCTTATACTGTGGACTTTTAAGCAATAAAATTTTTTAGCCTGTAACAGAACGGAGATCCGTGTTTACTTACACGGACCTCCGTTCTTTCACTGCGGGGGGGGTATCCCGGGTAGCCGGCAGCGATCGAGTCTGCCCTACCCGTTCCCTGCCCCCCCCCCCGAACACAGTGAAGGATATCACAGCCGCTGTCGTATGACGGCGGTTTGCGATATCGAGCCACTCTGTCGCCGTCAGACTGCGGTCGGCAAGTGGTTAAACTGACTTCATCTGCAGATTGAAGTTCATCCTTTTGATCTGTAGATGAATAAACAGAAAAGCAGCTGAGCAATATGGTTGCCTGGCTTCTTTTTTTTTTTACAGCTACAACTGCCGGGACTTCGTTTACACTTCAGCTGTCAACAGGGGAACCCCACTGACAGCTGAATTAATCATCGGTTGTTAAGGATGTGGCGGCCTTGTTCCTTAACAATCGATAATTGCCAGCTTTTTTTATTTTTTACATTTCATTTCAGCTGTCAGTGGGGGAATCCCGCTGACAGCTGAAAGAACTGAGTCTGAGGCTGGGTTCACATATTAGCCGCGTGCGGCTCACAGCAGGAGTCTGGTGCGTCCTGGTCCACCGTTTCAGGTCCGATTTCAGCCCAAATTTTAGGCTGAATTCAGATTTGAAACGGACCAAATCGCAAAACGCACCGGACGCGCTGTGGAGATATGTGAACCGGCTCCATAGACAGTCAGTCAAAATCTCCTGCTATTGCAAATTGGATACGGTGAAGCCACATCCAATTCGTAATGGTGTGAACTCAGCCTGAAAGTATTGGTTTCAGGCATAGGAGCATTTGCACAAATACCAATACTCGTGCAAATGCTTAATATCGGCACCCATACCGGTATCAGTATCGTTGCAACCCAAGTTATAAGTTAATTTTTGTATCTGTGTCCCATAGGGAATATTTTTCTTCTCTTCCTGTCCCATAGCATAACTGGAAGTAACAGGAAATCCCTAGAAATTACCCCCAGGTCACCAGAACTAGCATCCCCATTGGAAGATTTCCCCTCTGCTTGAAACTGTTTTTATACAAATAATAATAATAACTATTATTATTTTAATATTGTTGCTGTTGTTGTTGTTACTATTATTATCTTAAGTAAATTATTAATATTTTATTTATTTATTTATCAATTTTTTTTAGATAAACGGTACAACCACCAGGCTTCCAGCAACTTTACTAAATGGCAAAGTTAGAGCAGAATGTTATGGCAAAGGCACGCTCATCAGGACCACCAATGGCCTCCAAGTCACATTTGACCACGTGAGCTACGCCGCAGTCACTGTTCCAGGCAACTACAAGAATGCCATGTGCGGTCTCTGCGGCAACTACAACGGAAAGGAGGACGATGATGGACCGGCCTCCAGCGATGTGGTTGAATTTGGAAATAAGTGGAAAGCACCGGGAGAGGCAAGAGACAAATGTGGTGATTGCGGAAGCAAGGCCAAACCGTGCTCCTCGTGTCCAGCAGAGAAGCAAAAAGTATTTTCAGGCAGTGTTTACTGTGGTGTTATTACCGATCCATCCGGTCGATTCGCAAAATGCCATTCTGTTGTTAATCCCTCCTCCTACGTTGAAGATTGTATCTCTGATTTGTGCCAAACCAATGGAGAAGATAGCAGTGTATTATGTACCAGCGTCTACGTCTATGCTGATGCTTGCCGGTATGCTGGGGTCAAAGATATCACGTGGAGGAAGGATTCTTTATGCCGTAAGTAGCATAATAGAGTTTTAAGTCCTTCCTATTTTTTAAAGTGGACCTGTCAGTTCAAATTTGCCCGAATATCACTTTATACACCATTGGTATTATTTTTCATTAAAGCTCCAACTAAAGTCTAATAACTTTGTCTAGCTCTTATATCAGCAGTCTGCTGCAGTCAGGTGAAAGCATTTCCTTAGTCTCCTCTCCCCCAGTGATCAGATTGCAGCATTGTACAAGCTGGGAGACTGCAATAGGGGCTGATCTGTGTCAGACATCAGCCAAAAACTACACAATCACCAGGATTTACATAGCGGTTGGAGGCCGAGGTGCTGAGATGGCTCCCCTTGCGGCTAAGTGCAACACACCCCTGGAGATGGTACAGGGAATGCAGTGCCCAAAGAAGCACGGTTTGCCAGATGCAGCTGTAGTCAGAAGGGCTCATCACCAGGAGATGACTGTAGCAGGCTGGAAGCACTTGAAGAGCAGGTATGCTGAGGTGCTTGGTAGAGAGGAAACCAAGAGCCAGGCCAAAGGTCATGCACAGTAAATCAATCAGGCAGCAGAACTGGAACAAGCTGGGGTCATACACAGGAGACAGGAGAAGCAGAGTCCGTGAGTCAACCAGGGTGTCAGCAACTGTTGTGATCAGAGATGTGTGAACTTCAACAGAGAATGCCAGGCACAAGTAGTGTGAATAATATAATTTATTTAAAAGATAAGTGGATAATAATATAAACACAACTGCAATACAAAGAACAACACACAAAGAACAACTGCCTAAACAAAGTTTATACAGCATATAGGGAAATGCCAAACCGTAAATGTAGCCGAGCCAGGGTCATACACAGGAGACAAGAGGTCTGGGAGCAAGACAAGGCAGGAACAGAGAACAGATGATGGAGAGAGCAGGTGGGAAAGGATCAGGCTGCAAGACAGGGGTCCAGGAACAGATACAGGATTCAGGATCACAGGTCAGGGGCACATGGAGACCAAACAGCAAGGCACTAAGCATATGGCAGACAGGGTTTAAATATCCTTCCAGCAACGAGCATCAGGTGATGATGACTCATGAGATTCTGATCCGTTGGTGGACACTGGAACTGCAGCCCATGGATCCAGGAGCCACAGTGCCACCAACAGGTGAGCCCTTTACTGACACCCGCTGGTGGATACTGGAACTGCGGCCCATGGATCCCCTGAGCCACAGCGCCACCAGCTGGTGATTATTTTACTGACACAGGGTCAAACATTGGGAAGCAAGCAGGAAGAGAGTTAGAGGTACAAGCCAGAGGTCAAATCAGGAAGCAGGGTCAAGGCAAGCCTGGTTGGTAACGGGAAGTCCAAGAATCAGGAATACAGAGGCACAGGAAACACAGGGGAGCTGCCGATAATCCAGCAACATCAGGCTCAGAGCAGCAGGTTTAAATAGGCCAGTGGGCGCCAGTATCTGTCACGCCATGCGCACGCGCATTCGCCTGTTCGCGCTGTCGCGCATCTGCATGTGCCGATTTGCAATGTGTCCATGTTGGATATTGGCAACATTGCCAGTTCTTCTGTGGCCATTTCCCTGACACTGTGTCATCTCTGAGCCAACATCTCAGTCCAGAAAGCACATGGTAACCCTGGGTGATGACTGAAATATGGAGCTGTCCTTCTGGAAAGAAAATCCATTTTGAGGGAATATATGAGGGAATATACAGTATCTGATGACAGGTCCATTATAGTGGAGTATGTTTTTTTTTTTTTTAACAAATATACTTTGTTAATATTGAATAATATGTTGGATATACTATTTCACTATTTTTATTGTTACAAAGCGATGAACTGCGGACCTCACAGTCAGTACCGCGCCTGCGCGGACATGTGCTCCACCACCTGTGCCGCCATGTCAGATATCTACGAGTGCTCTGACTTGTGTGATGAAGGTTGCGAGTGTGATGAGGGCTACTTCTTCGATGGATCAGACTGCTTGCCATTGAACCAATGCGGATGCAATGAAAATGGAGTATACTACCAGGTACAAACAGTTCTCATGGTTCCAAGTAGAAGCAATCATTTTTAACTCATAATATTGTACATTTTTGTTCAAAATCCCATTATCATTTTAGTTCCATCTATGATTCTCTGCATTTTAAAATATCTTTTCACATTGATTGGCCATCGCCCTGAATTCTGGATAAACCTGCAGGTATCAAATGACCTAAATTTGTTTCTGCAGGCTAATGAAGTTGTGTTGAATGATGACTGCAGTCAAGAGTGTGCATGCAATCCCATCTCGGGAGTCTCTTGCCGTAACAAGACCTGCTCCGAAAACGAGAAGTGTCTGATAGTGGATGGTGTCCGAGCTTGTGCCAGCTCGGGTGAGTTCGATACAATTGTTTTAGGGAATCAGTGTTATGGAGAGTACAACTGTATTATGGAGGATGAAATGCCAACCTGAGATTCCACCATTACCAAGAGATGGCAGGGTAGTATGAAGGGAAAGTTGCATAGTCATGGTGCCCTTTCCCATAACAACTAAAGGTCTGAAGTGGGTACCAGATTTTAACTTCAAATATTCATTCAATTTGTTATCTAATTGATTTTTTTTTTAATCAAAAGTAGGAATTTTTGAAATGTCTAACATAAATCACCCAATACAACCAATTAATATTATATCCTAATATTAGAGAGACCATGCAGCTAGACCAATCATTTCAACAAATATTTTCTCATTCATTTTTTTGTTAATTTATATGCTATGCATGTTGCTTGCCTGTTAAAGCATCCCTTGTATAGACATCCAAAAAGCCTTAAGACTTCTGCTGGGTGCTGCCATCTTGGATGCGATGTCCATAGCCCCAGCTGGCAATCAAGAGACACTCTACAGCAGGGGAGTCAAACTTAATTTCTTCATGGGCCGCATCAGCAGTATGGTTGCCCTCAAAGGGCCAGTTGCAGCTGGTGTGCGCTACGTACTGAGTGCAGGGTTCAGGGGTGCGCTATGTACAAGCCTTGAGACTTCTGCTGGGTGATGCCATCTTGGTAGGGATGTCTATAACCCCAGCTGGCTCTCAAGAGACACTCTACAGCAGGGGCGCCAAAATTAATTTCATCATGGGCCACATCAGCAGTATGGTTGCCCTCAAAGGGCCAGTTGCAGCTGGTGTGCGGGGTGAGTGCAGGGTTCAGGGGTGCGCTATGTACAAGCCTTGAGACTTCTGCTGGGTGATGCCATCTTGGTAGGGATGTCTATAACCCCAGCTGGCTCTCAAGAGACACTCTACAGCAGGGGCGCCAAAATTAATTTCATCATGGGCCACATCAGCAGTATGGTTGCCCTCAAAGGGCCAGTTGCAGCTGGTGTGCGGGGTGAGTGCAGGGTTCAGGGGTGCGCTATGTACAAGCCTTGAGACTTCTGCTGGGTGATGCCATCTTGGTAGGGATGTCTATAACCCCAGCTGGCTCTCAAGAGACACTCTACAGCAGGGGCGTCAAACTTAATTTCATCATGGGCCACATCAGCAGTATGGTTGCCCTCATTGGGCCAGTTGTAGCTGGTGTGCACTACATACTGAGTGCAGGGTTCAGGAGTACGCTATGTACAAGCCTTGAGACTTCTGCTGGGTGCTGCCATCTTGGATGGGATGTCTATAGCCCCAGCTGGCAATCAAGAGACACTTTACAGCAGGGGAGTCAAACTTAATTTCATCATGGGCCGCATCAGCAGTATGGTTGCCCTCAAAGGGGCAGTTGTAGCTGGTGTGCACTACATACTGAGTGCAGGGTTCAGGGGTACGCTATGTCCAAGCCCTGAGACTTCTGCTGGGTGCTGCCATCTTGGATGGGATGTCTATAGCCCCAGCTGGCTCCCAAGAGACACTCTATAGCAGGGGTGTCAAACTTAGTTTAATCATGGGCCACATCAGCAGTATGGTTGCCCTCAAAGGGGCAGTTGTAGCTGGTGTGCGCTACGTACTGAGTGCAGGGTTCAGGGGTGCGCTATGTACAAAGTGCAGTACCAGGGGTGCCCTATGGACAGAGTGCAGAGTTCATGGTTTTACCATGTACAGAGTGCAGAACTTAGGAGTACGCTACATACAGAGTGGAGAGTTCAGATGTATGCTACATTCAGAGGGGAGGGTTCAGGGGTATGCTACATACAGAGTGCAGAGTTCAGATGTACACTACATACAGAGTGCAGAGTGCATGGTGCGCTGTGAACAGAGTGCAGGACTTAGGTTTGCGCTATGCACAGTGTGCAGCCCCATCTCCCCTGCTATGTTCTGTCTGCAAAACTGTGTGTGAGGGCCACATGACAAGGCCTGGTGGGCCGAATTCAGCCTGTGGGCCTTGTGTTTGACAGATGTGCTCCTTAGTATTCCCTTTCACTCCTCTCCCAGCTGTTAAATAAAAGGTTATGTAGGGTAGTGAGGGTAGGGGCAGGTGAGCTGGGCCACCACAGGCAATATCTACACATGCACTAGCCTTGCGCATTACCCAAGTATATTTATTGGAATAAAAAGGAAGAAAACATACTCACAAACAAATGAATATGAAACAGCATGTCAAGGTCCGCAATGGACAAATAGCAACCAGGTCACCAGGACTGGGTCCAGCAAACAAGGCAGATCGTAAACAAGGCAGATCGTGGTTCTACCAGAGGGGCAGGTGGAGGTCTTGTGTTTCTGCTAAGCAGAAACAAGGATCTCTGTCTTCCCCCAGTAAAAGCACCCATCCCACAGTTAGAAAGCACCCTCTAAGAACACATTTAACCCTTTGATCGCCCCTGATGTTAACCCCTTCCCTGCCAGTGTCATTAGTACAGTGACAGCGCAGCTCGAATTGTGGGAAAAAGGGACATTATTTGGGTACAGCGTCAAACGACCACACAATTGTCAGTTAAATTAATGCAGTGAATCAATCAAAAAAGAGAGACAATGGCTAAGCTCAACCAGCGCCACATCCCTACATATGGATCAAAGAACGAGGGAGAGAAAAGGCAGCTGGGACTTCAAACCCCCCTTTTGGAATAATCTGTCACAACAAGATCAGATCAATAAAAAAGCTTTATTTCGTACATATTAAAATATCTTACTCCCAAAATAAGCTAGTAAACATAGTGACATGAAAACAGTATATTAGAAACCGTACATTCCCCATCACAGTATGCCCAACCCCCACAGGTGTCTAAAGGCATGCAAAACAACGCAGAGGCAAAAAGAGATCCAGTGTGAGTGTAAGCAAGTAAGTGGTGTTGTATCCCTCCCAACGTGTTTCACCCTGCTGGGCTTCCTCAGGGGGTTTCAGAGACGTTGGGATACACAATAACTACAAAATTAAACAAACAATCAAATAGTATACAAAGTTATACATCATTGGTACATTTACTTAGTGCTCCCACATTAACTCTTATCCATAATCCATACCTATTGATAAAATTGATGACGCTGTAAAAAAGTAACACGGTGCTGTATTGCACTGGGGCTGAAGTGGTTATAATTGCTATTACTTTCTGCCATCCAACTTTGTCTTACAATAATTATTTGGTGTTATAGATCCATGCGCGTCCAAGACCTGCCGTGTGAAGGAGAGCTGCCGGGTCCAAGAGGGAGTTGCAGTTTGTGTGCCGGATTACAACGGCCTGTGTTGGGCATGGGGCGATCCTCACTACAGGAGTTGCGATGGCAAAGAATACGATGCTCAGGGCACCTGCAACTACATATTGGCTCAGTACATTGGAAACGATACGGGCCTGGAGCCATTCAAGCTTACCACCAAAAATGAGAACAGAGGCTCTCAAGATTTCTCCTTTGTGAAGAAGATGGAACTCACTATGTATAACATTAATGTTTCGGTACAAACTGGAGAATATCCTGCAATACGAGTAAGTAGGTTTTTCGAAAACAGAAAACATGGGGTCTAATTAGCAAAAAATGATCTAAATTGTTTAATGAGGTCCTCATGCCAGCTTTGGATAGAATGGCATATAGTTAGAACCCCTTTTCTATGTTATAGTATAAGAAAAGACTGCGGTACCCCTAGTGTTGGATCGAGCAGCAGCTCAGCTGTAGGACACAGACAGACAAATGCACATATAAGAGAAAAAGAGCCGCGCTAGTAACATTAACAGTAGAGTTCTTCATAGAGAACACCACTTGGGGGTGAAGAACACTCATTAATTCATATCCGTGCAGTTGGTATCTTGTAACACACAGTTGGGATCCCATCACCACACAAAATTCTCCTTTACCACCAGCTAGCAAGCGTTAATGAGCCTGCAGCATGACACCCTGCCAGGGCCTTTAACACCAGACGGTGGGGCCTTGATTCACCACTGTTCGCCTCTGGTAATACACCACCACAGGACACATGGACTTCTCAGCATGTAACCAAATTCCCAGACTGACCAGACAATCCCTCAAGGAGATGCTCAGTGGGTAACCCAAAAAAGTAGAGGGCTTGCCATCCTGTAAAACCTTCACAACTTTATTATACATAAAATGTATTGCACTTACATAAATAATCTTACTTCAAACACTTTAAAAAAGCCAGCCGGCAAATTTTGCCCGTCCTTCCTGGTCACGTCAGCGAGTTCCTCCACTCTGCACGTTTCGTCACATCTGACGTCGTCCTGGGTCATTCTTTGTTATGCTGTTTGCATCTCATTGGGGAGATTATCCCCAATTTTTGCTTCGTAGACCAATCAGGAAATTAGGGGAAATCTCCTCCTAGACATCTGTCACAGGAACAGTTGCCTTCATTGGAAGATTTCTCCTTAACCATATTTCTGGTGAGCACTGTAAAAGTAGAGCTAAAACCAATACTTTTTCTTTCAGCTTAGGATAGAATGGCATACAGTTAGAACCCCTTTTCTATGTTATAGTATAAGAAAAGACCGCGCTACTCCTAGTGTTGGATCGAGCAGCAGCTCAGCTGTAGGACACAGACAGACAAATGCACATATAACAGAAAAAAAGAGCAGCGCTTGTAACATTAACCAAAGAGTCCTTCATAGAGAACACAGCTCAATGTGTAGAGGGTGCAGAACACTCATTAATTTATATCCGTGCAGTTGGTATCTTGTAACATACAGTGGAGATCCCGCCACCACACCAAATGCTCGCTTACCAGCTAGCAAGCGTTAAGGCACCTGCGGCATGATGCCCTGCCAGGGCCTTTAACACCAGACGGAGGGGTCTCAATTCACCACTGTTCGCCTAGGGTAATACACCACCACAGGACATATAAACATCTCAGCATGTATCCAAATTCCCAGGCTGGTCAGACAATCCCTCAAGGAGATGCTGAGTGGGTAACCCAAAAAAGAAGAAGGCTCGCCATCAGGTAAAACCTTCCCAACATTTATATATATAAAATGTATTGCACTTACATAAATAATCCTGCTGCAAACACTTTTAAAGAGCCAGCCAGCCAATTTTGGCCGTCCTTCCTGGACGTCAGTGAGTTCCTCCTCTCTGCATGTTTCGTCACATCTGACTTTGTCCTGGGGCATTCTTTGTTATGCTGTTTGCATCTCATTGGGGAGATTATCCCCAATTTTTGCTTCATAGACCCATCAGGAAATTAGGGGAAATCTCCTCCTAGACATTTGTCACAGGAACAGTTGCCTTCATTGGAAGATTTCTCCTTAACCATATTTCTGGTGAGCACTGTAAAAGTAGAGCTAAAACCAAAACATTTTCTTTCAGCTTAGGATAGAATGGCATACAGTTAGAACCCCTTTTCTATGTTATGGTATAAGAAAAGACCGCGCTTCTCCTAGTGTTGGATTGAGCAGCAGCTCAGCTATAGGACACAGACAGACAAATGCACATATAACAAAAAAAGAGCAGTGCTAGTAACATTAACCGTAGAGTGCTTCATAGAGAACACCGTTCAATGTGGAGAGGGTGCAGTTTTGGTCTTCCCACCAACCTCTGTATGTTTCCTTTTCTTCCTGCCACATTCTTCATAATACACAATAAATATAAAACCCAGTAGGTATGATGGAAGCCCATCTTATTGGGCACAGCAGGTGTGCAGACTGATGAACTCAGTACAGGGATGTGAGAGACCCTTTTAACGTGCACAGCAGCCGTGCAAGATGGAATTCAGGGCAGGGATGGTGGCAGGGGCGTATCATGAAATTAGTGGGCCTGTGTGCACGCCCACACCGCACCGATAATCCCCGGCTGTCAACCAGGGACAGATCATCCTTAAGTGCAGTGTTGGTCAGAGCACTCGGGGCCCGTGTTCAGTGAACACCCTGAACCCATGGATGATACGCCACTGGATGGTGGTAAGCCCTCAAAATGGTCCCAGGACGTATGCAAACTCAGGAACTCTGCCCACAGGTGGTGGGAGCCCCTTATTATAGGTATAGAAGATGTGCAAACAAGGAAAGTCAGCTCAAAAATCTGAAC
>BLSH010061550.1:274884-306136 GCA_018402905.1 Glandirana rugosa
ATCGCTTAATTATGAGAAGAGAAGGGCCGGTTTGTCCGGGACTCTGGGTAGTGGACTAACCGGTTCTCCTCTTTTTTTGGGGGGGTGACAAACAATCCACGCGGCGCCACCAAACCCCCCCGGTCGGTTGGGTTGGTCACAGCCACCAACCACCCCCCCTGGTTGGTTGGTCACAGGCACCAACCACCTCCCCCCCACCCCAGGTCGGTTGGGTTGGTCACAGGCACACTCCCCGGTTGGTCGGTCTCAAGCCCCACACTTACCCCATCTAGCGCTTCCTCGGCGGTGGGCAGCGTCTCCTCCTCCTGGTGCTTCACAATGGCTTCCCCTTTCTCCCTCCTCCTCCTCCTCGACAGTCGATAGGATAGCTTCTCCTCTTGGCCAATCAGGTGATGGGTCTCAGGGCCTGTTTGGCCGGGAAGAGAAGAGTATTAATTCGCTATTGTTACATAACAGGGTGGGCCCCGAGCCCACCCTTTTTTGAAGCCTATTAGAGCCCCTGGCTCTAATTACCTGCTTAAAAAGAACCCCATTGGAATCCTTGCGTCCGGCGCCCCGCATGTACAGGGTGGGCCATTTATATGGATACACCTTAATAAAATGGGAATGGTTGGTGATATTAACTTCCTGTTTGTGGCACATTAGTATATGTGAGGGGGGAAACTTTTCAAGATGGGTGGTGACCATGGCAGCCATTTTGAAGTCGGCCATTTTTAATCCAACTTTTGTTTTTTCAATAGGAAGAGGGTCATGTGACACATCAAACTTATTGGGAATTTCACAAGAAAAACAATGGTGTGCTTGGTTTTAACGTAACTTTATTCTTTCGTGAGTTATTTACAAGTTTCTGACCACTTATAAAATGTGTTCAATGTGCTGCCCATTGTGTTGGATTGTCAATGCAACCCTCTTCTCCCACTCTTCACACACTGATAGCAACACCGCAGGAGAAATGCTAGCACAGGCTTCCAGTATCCGTAGTTTCAGGTGCTGCACATCTCGTATCTTCACAGCATATGGTTTTTTTATGGTTTTTATGGTCAGTAAAAACCAATACCAGGTGAGCACTAATGTGCCACAAACAGGAAGTTAATATTACCAACCATTCCCATTTTATTAAGGTGTATCCATATAAATGGCCCACCCTGTAGATTAGAGGGCCGGACTCATGGATTAGGGGGGCGGCACCCTACGTTACGGGCCACCACTGATATAAATACAGAAAGGAGAGCCAGATCATAATCGGATAAAAGAGTCTAAGATCATTTTAATTGTTGATAAAAAGTCTTATAAAAACATTCAGGTCGCTTCAGGGGCAACACCACTCCCCCCCCCCCTTCATCAGGACTCAACACAGGATAAAACTTGGATGGACTCAAAGAAATCAGTCACGTCACAGATCTAAATTAGGCAGGCCATAGATGGTGCAAATGTCTTCCTTGCAGCCACTTAATCACGATTGCCACATCAGCACACACAGCACTGACAGGGGAATCCCTCCTGCGGAGACATTGTCTTCTCCCGGCAAGGGGTTTGGGGTGGTCAGGGAAAGCCGTCCCCACCAGGAGAAGACAGTGATTATCGCTAGCGGCTGTAGCAGACGCTTGCGAAAATCGGAAGCGAATCCAGCAGGCTGGTTGTACCCAAGTTGATTGATCGATTAACTTGGTACATTCACCCTGCCCATTAAAGAGGAAGTAAACCCGGATGGGGTTTACTTCCTCTACATTCCCCTATTAACTAGAAACATAATGGGCTACTATGCATCACATAGTAGCCCATTATGTGCCGCTTACCTGCAAACGAAGCCTGCGACGTCCAGCGCTGTCCCCTGTACTGGCGGCGTCCATAATCAGCCCCTCTTCCTTCTGGGGCCGCGACTCCGTCTCTGTGACTAGCCGGAGTCGCGTGACGTCACTCCCGCCAGTCATGACATGGAGGCCGTTTCTTCACTGCGCATGTGCCGAAATGACGTCGGCACATTTACTACCCTGCATATCTCCCAAACCGTACAGGTTTGGGAGATATGCAGGACACCTACAGGTAAGCCTTATCATAGGCTTACCTGTAGGTGAAAGTGGTTGTCACGAGTTGACAACCACTTTAATGGTTTGAATCTCGAACCATGTATGGCCGACCTTAGAACCAGCATTGAACCCTCCTCATGAAGGAACCACCTGACAACAGTCGGGGAGCCATTGTGTTGAGTCCTGATAAATTGGGAGATGTGTTGCCCCCGTAACATGTTGTCTTTTTTTATATGACTTTTTTTAGCAACAATTAGAAATATCTTGGACTCCAATTCTGGTCTGATGCTCCATTCTGTATTCCTATGGTTTCAGTTATAGTTGGGTGCCCATTGGGGGAATCCTTGCCGTGTGGAAGCATGCCTTGCCAGAACTAATGAGCTTGCTTGGAGTTTTCCTGCACCTGACTATGCTTCCATATCTAAAGGTACCCAGTCCCTCTTTGAGTATGTTCTTCTGAAGTATTTACAAGAGATAGAACATGCTGTTGATATTACAAGTTGAGTGCCATATAAAAAAAGTCTAGACCATGTGAGAATGTTTTTAGGAATTTATGAATTTATTGAGAATTGTTTGTTTATTTATGAAAATAATCATGAAAGGTTGGTCATACCAGTAAACTATAGAGCAGGGGTAGCTGTTGTAGAACTACATTTCCCATCATGCTTCTGGGAGTAATTGTATCCACCAGCCTTGCAATGCCTCGTGGGAAATGTAGTTCTACAACAGCTGGAAAACCGCAGGTTCCCTACCCCTGCTATAGAGGAACTCATTACTGGCCAAGACAAGAATGTCACCTAATACTTTCTTTGCCTACAATAAGCCTATGTGAGGGACGTTAAGACTTATAATACCAATAGATGTTCACTCACAAACAGAAGATTCGTTCATACAAGAGTCGCATTGAAAGATGCATTTGGTTCCTTTGCTGCTTCTGTTATATCCTCAAAATACTGGTGTTCAGTGGTTTTTTTTATATAATACATTTTTATTAATTTTCAAGACAAAAAATACACAAAAAGTTACATATAGCCATATAGGGCAAAGGCGATAAAACAAGGATACATATACAAATGTGTCTGACCTATTATGAGACGTTTTCCCGCCACAGGTACCCATAAATGACCGAAGTCTGATGTCAATCTTCATGGTTACCCAGGGGTAGGAGGGTCCCCCCCCTGCCAGCACCCTGGTGTTCAGTGTTGGCCAGAATCTCCATATCTAGCTAACTAGGGCTTCATTGTAAATAGCCAAACTGTTCTGAAAACTAGACATGTGCGGTTCGTTTCATTCCAAATTAAAATTCAGACAAATTTCCGAATTACAATAGTACCAAATTTAAACGAATCCGAAAAAACAAAAAAAAAATTTCGGACGAAATTTGAATTCAAATAATTTTTGAATACTTTTAGAATACAAATAGTTTTCAAATTCGGATGCAAAAAGTTTTCAAATTCAAATCGTTTTCAAATTCGAAAAGTCCTCAAATTTCCAATTTCCAAAGAGAACAAAATAGAATAGAAAACAAAGGAATAGAACAAAAAAAAACAATAGACTAAAAAAGAATATAGCCAAATTCAAAAGAATTGAATACAACAGCTCTGTTCGCCTCCACCACATTATATTCTTTCATTTTCTGTTATATTCCCCCTCTATTGTATTCTATATTTTTTCCATTCTATTCCTCCTCTTTCCACTCCACCCCATTCTCCTTGGAAATTGGAAAGCTACTGGAATTCGAAAACTGTTATTTGAAAGGGATTCGCATTTGAAAATGATTCGAATTCAAAAAGGATTCGTATTCAAAAACTTTTTGAATTTGAAAACTATTTGAAATTGATTCAAAAATGATTCAATTCGAAAATGAATAAACAAAACGAATTCCGAATTAAACAAATGAAACAAATCTACCTAAACGAAACAAAATGAAACAAAACATATTTTTTGCTCTGCGCATGTCTACTGAAAATAAACAGTTTAATGTGTACGTGCTGTATATTCAAAACCTATTTTTCAACTTTGGATAGAGTAGGAGTGGCTTAAAACCCTTCTCAGTGTATTATTTGCCATAGGTGTCTTATTAGGGGTATTGACATCAGATATTTACCCTCAGGGGAGAATTCCCTCCTCTGCACTTTCTCCCCCCGCTGCCGCAATACGGATGTCTTTTTAGTTTTTGTTGTGTTTTTTTCATTAATGAAGTAGAGCCCCGCCTCCCCTTGCACGTCACTCCCCTAGGCGAATGCCATGGAAGGTTCTTCCTTTCCCTCCTGGGATATGCATGTCACCTATCTCAGCAGGCATATCTCTTCATTCAGAAAGAATGAGAGGGCAGGCCAAGCGCCACATCATCAGGAACCAGGAAGAGCTAGTGTGCCTCTTGATGATGTCACAATTAATATGGCCGCCCAGGACAGAGAGGATCTCAGCGGGACAATGCTGGATCCTTTGGGTGAGTGAGCATCAGAAATGTGCCTCCCGGACCACCCAATAAGCAAGGGAGGGGAGGGGGGGGAGAAGCGGTCGAAGATCCTCCTTAACAGGAAATAGTAGGAAATGTCTACAAAGTAAACTAAATCAGCGCTGTCTTAACACCTAGGCACACTCGGGCACTGCCCAGGTGCCCCAGGTGCATGGGGGCCCCATGATAAATCTTGCATTACATCATACTTGCCAACTCTCCCATATTTGCTAGAATAGTCATGCATTTTACAAAGTTTTCCCAGGATGGCCATGTCCTGAGCAGCATCCTGGAACTTTTACTTTGCCCTCCTGATCCCCCCCCCCCCCTGTACTTTTACCTTCTGCCTCCCCCTTTGATCTATTTGTGTTGATTTAGTCTTTGATTAACAGAATGTTTTCTTATTGTTGAAAATACATTTTATTAAAAGTACTAATATATGTTTTAATTATATCAATTATTTATACTTTAATTCTTGAGAGTAGGTGCACAATTTGGGGCAGGCTTATAGGGGCCCCAGTGCATTTCTTTGCCCAGGGGCCCATGGTGCTATTAAGACGGCCCTAAACTAAATTCTCCCCTTAGACCAAGGTTTCTCAACCAGGGTTCCGTGAATCCCTAGGGTTCCTCCAGAGGTTGCTAGGGGTTCCTTGAGCAATGGTCAATTTCTTCCTCTCAGATAAATTCCCAATGACATTGATCTTTCTAGCTATCTGTAAGGGGGGGATTCTTCCCAATGACCACAAGTGTAAGGATCATTCTTCCCATTGACCATCACACTGATGTATCATGAGTTGTAGATTTTTAATTTTTAGCAGGAGACTGGAGAATCATTTCAAGGGTTCCTCGGTGTTGAAAGGGTTGAGAAGGGCTGCCTTAGTCAGTTGTCACTATAACGGATATTTCAGGTGGAAGCTTTATATATACTTCTTATTATGGTGACAACTCTAGAAAATCTTACAAGGGTTCTAAATAGGAACAAGATTTGGGTTTGCCACTACTATGTTCTAAGCAAATCCTGCAAGTTCACGATTTGCAGTCCTAGACAATTTTGTGCAGATACACCGAAAATTTTTTTTTTTTTAAATCATAATAAACAGCATGATGAACTATGGCCAGCAAGCTTACAATTCCCAATAAGTAGGCTTTTAGTTAAGTAAGCCCCCTCAATGAAAGGGAGGGACACAGAGCAGCCATAGTGTAAGTGAATTGGAAGCTGTTGTAGGAAAAGTATAATAAATATGAAATCTACCTATGTTTATTTTAGGTTGATGGACAATATACTTCCTTACCGTACTCTTTAGAGTCAACAAAGACTGTTGCCTACATATCAGGATCTTATTTGGTCCTCAAGACAGACTTCAAATTAGAAGTGACGTATGAAGGGAGTTATCTACGTGTCGCCTTGCCAAACACGTATGCTGGAGCTGTTAGTGGGCTATGCGGCAACAATAATGCAGATTACTCTGATGATTTCACCATTGGCAATGGTGTTAAAGCCAAAGCTAGTGAAGAATTTGGTGACCACTGGAAGGTGGGAGAAGTAAAAGGATGCACAAGCGAGTGCACCAACTGCCCAAAATGCACCGAGGCAGAGAAGGACACCTACAAGAGTGACAATTATTGTGGTCTTCTTATCAAACCTGATGGACCATTTGGTCAATGTCATGCTTCTGTTGACCCAAATCCTTTCTTTGAGGACTGCAAATCTGATGCCTGTGCCTACAAGGGTCACCAGTCAGTTGTCTGCAACATCCTTGCCTCCTATGTTTCTGAGTGTCAGAAAAATGGTTCCATGGTCAAGGAATGGAGGACTCCATCTTTCTGCAGTAAGCTTTACCTTTGTTCTCAGTTCCTTCTAAATAGCGGTACAAATAGGTTAATACAAGGGGGCTCATATAAGAGGCCCTCCATCTTCAAGACTGAGCTACACTGTGATTTATGTTCTTCACTATTAGCTAAGTAAAATAAAGATATAAAGTAATTTGTGAATAAAGTACTCATACCCCAAAAAAAGAACCAAAACGTTTCACCGGTAAGCCTTGGAAGGTTTCAAAAAATTAATTTGCCTCCCTTCTTTTCCTAAGGTTTGTATTTACGTACCACAGGAATGAATTATCTTTCTACACACTCTTTATTCAATAATGATGATCAAAACAAGATAGCCTTCAAATATTGTCCTTGTACAATAATAACTGAAAATTAGAACTTTCTCTGAAGACATAATAGAGTCCCTAGATGCAAGAACATTGGATGGTCTTTACCTTGCATATGAAATAATTGGAGGAAGTTTCTGGGCTGTATACCGGCACCACATCCTAACATACATTGTATGGCGGAGATAGGGAACGGGCATTCATGGTATCCAGACAAATGTTATATTATGATGCAAACATATATACATTTACTGGACATAATATAATAAAATCATATTCAAACAATAATGATATATAAACTTAAATAAACTGTATCCTGCCCAAGGATTCTAGCAGGTCTGTTAATCTCTCTCCAACTGATGTTAGGACCCCGTGGTATCCAACGCTATCAAGCGCATACATATTAAATTAAACAAATTGTTACATAGTTAGTCAAGTTGAAAAAAGACACAAGTCCATCCAGTTCAACCAAAAAAAAAATAGAAAAATGATATATAACCATACAATCTCATATACAATCCTTCACCCACAGTTGATCCAGAGGAAGGCAAAAAAACCCCAGCAAAGCCAATGATCCAATTTACTATAGTGGGGAAAAAAATTCCTTCCTGATCCCCAGAGAGGCAATCGTATTCTTCCTGGATCAACTTTACCTAAAAATGTTAGTACCCAGTTATATTATTTACATTAAAGAAAGAATCCAGGCCAATCTACCGTGCTGGCCAAGACAACCTCTGGGGGGAGTCTATTCCACATTTTCACAACTCTAACTGTAAAGAAACATTCCCATATTTGGAGATGAAATCTTTTTTCCTCTAGACGTAAAAAGTGCCCCCTTTTCCTCTGTGATGACCTTAATGTAAATAACTCCACACCACTATATGGACCACTTATGTATTAATACATGGGGATCATATCCCCCCTTAACCTTCTCTTCTCAAGAAAGAATACATTCAGTTCCTATAATCTTTCTTCATAGCTGAGCTCCTCCATGCCTCTTATTAGTTTGGTTGCCCTTCTCTGCACTTTCTCCAGTTCCCCGATATCCTTTTTGAGAACTGGTGCCCAAAACTGAACTGCATATTCCAGATGAGGTCTTACTAATGATTTGTACAGGGGAGCAAAATGATGTCTCTATCTCTGGAGTCCATACCTCTCTTAATACAAGAAAGGATTTTGCGTGCTTATGAAACCGCAGCTTGGCATTGCATGTCATTATTAAGCTTATGATCTACCAAAACCCCCAATCCTTCTCCACTGTAGATTCCCCCAGATCCTTCTCCACTATGGATTCCCCCAGATCCTTCTCCACTATGGATTCCCCCAGATTCTTCTCCACTATGGATTCCCCCAGATCCATCTCCACTATGGATTCCCCCAGATTCTTCTCCACTATGGATTCCCCCAGATCCTTCTCCACTATGGATTCCACCAGATCCTTCTCCACCATGGATTCCCCCAGATCCTTCACCACTATGGATTCCCCCAGATCTTTCTCCACTATGGATTCCCCCAGATTCTTCTCCACTATGTATCCCCCCAGTTGTACTCCCCCTAGTATGTATGATGCATGCATATTCTTAGCCCCCCAAATTGGGGAATACTATATTGTCTCAATGGTAAATGAAGTAGCCGAGACATCCAAGGGAGCTAGGTCTTGACGTGTTTCATGGGAATACCCTGCTTCTGCAGGAGGTTTAAGGGAGACTCATAATTCTGCAAATAAATGATATGCAATAAACTAAAATGATCATATCATATTACTGTTATTTACGGTATGGCTATTTTATTGTGTATCATTTATTTGCAAAATTATGGGTCCTCCTGAAGATGAAATGCGTTGACGTCTAACTCCCTTGGATGTCCCAACTCCTTGATTTACTATTGAGGCAATCCAGCCCTCCCCAGTATGTTTAACAATATATGTATATGCTTGATGTGTGGGACAACAATGGGTCTTGACATCTGTTGGAGGAAGATTAACAGACCCGCTAGAATCCTTTTTTTTCAGTTTACACATGATTGTTGTTTGTATATGATAATATTATATTATTTTATATATATATATATATATATATATATTGTAGGAGATTAGCTCTCAGGGGAAAAGATTCAGCATGGATGTCAGTTTCCTTAGGATGGGTTCGCACCTATGCGAATTGGATGCGGCTTACACCGCATCCAATTCGCATGACACTTGAAAACACATTGTAGTGCATTCACATTTCGCATTGCACAGAAAATATGTGCGTTTGCTGTGCAATAAGGTGCAAATTCCCAGCCAATTAAGTTCAATGGGAACGCATTTAACACAGAGATGTGTTCCGCACTGAACGGGGATCTTTACCCCTGCTCGCAGCCCCTCCCCCCGCAGCTGCTGCGCTGTGAGTACGGACAGGAGCTGCCGAATGGAGGCTCCGCCCCTTCTCAGCAGCAAACAGGCTGGAATTCGCACCACAATGGTGTGAATCCAGCCTTAAAATCTGGCAGCTTGCCAGGTTTATTTCAGGTTCAAAACACAAACAAAAACAGAAAACAAAACCTTGCCGTCTGGCGCTAAACTAAACAAACAGATCCCTCTCTATACAGTGTGGGGCTGTCCCCGACTCCCACAAAACATAAGCACCTTGCAAACCTTGTTTTAGAGTTCAAATTTACATAGTTACATAGTTAGTCAGGTTGAAAAAAGACACAAGTCCATCTAGTACAACCAAAACATTTTGTACACTCTCAGCTTTTCTCCCACTGAGATCCAGGATAGAGCTCTCCTCTGTTCTCTTCCTGGTCATTAAATGCAGGAGGAGAGGGGTTTGAGTGGACCAGAAAGACCAGGCTCTGCCATGGTGGCCGGCAAAACCCTGGTTGGACTCTCACTAGTAGCCTCAAAATGATTGCATGCAGGGGAGGGCTGGCAGCTTTAGGCCTGGGGGGCAAGTCCAGTCAAGTGGCCCATTGAGCCACCGAATCAGCTCACCATCCATGCCCACCTTGTTTTATATAGCAAGACAAATATGATACAATGTGGTAACATGATTTAATGTTAACAGCAACAAAGAAGGTTTAACAAAAATAATGCATCAATGCCCATCAATGCAGCCTCATCAGTGCCCATCCAATGCAGCCCGCAATGCAGAGAGAAGAGAGCCGGGGATCTCCCGCTTACCTGACATGGTCACTGCCATGCAAAGTCCCGCCTCCTGGACCGGCTCCTATAATAGACACCATCCATGGTAGGGTCGGCTCTGTGCACCCCCCCCTCTGCTTGCAGTTATTTGGGGGTCGCGCCCTGGTCCCTACTTCCTCCACAAGAAGAAAGTATTGTCAGCAGGCAACGGCCACTGGTCATTTCAAATGTAAGTTGGGGTGGCCTGAGGGGCAATTGCCACCCTGCCCCCTGGCCCAGCCCTCCCCTGATTGCATGTGAGGCGACAAGTATCTCCCGTCCATTGTGGCGCCTCCAACAATCTCCAACATAAATTGATCTTTTATATAACCTATTAACAAATTCATTGTTGTGTTTTGTTGTAAAAAAAAATGTGTATCCCATATTTATGTTTTTAAAAATAAGGAACATCTTTAATGTGTAAAGTTTTTTGTGTTCTTAGAAATGACCTGCCCCTCGAACAGCCACTACGAGCTCCTTGGAAACGGTTGCCCTGCAACTTGCTTTGGTCTGATTGCTCCACCATCTTGTGTACCGTCCTACACCGAAGGATGCTACTGTGACAATGGCTTCATCCTCAGTGGTGAGGACTGCGTGTCAATGCCAGAATGTGGCTGTGTCTTTGAGAACACCTACTACAAAGCAGGGCAAGAGTTCTACGCCGACAACCTCTGCCAGAAGAAGTGTACATGTGGCGCCGATGGTAGGACAACCTGTCAGGAGAGCCGTTGTGGAGACAACTCTGAGTGCAAAGTGGTGGATGGAGTCCTTGGGTGCCATCCAAAGGAGTTTGGACAGTGTGTAGCTTGGGGAGATCCGCACTACCTCACTCCAGATAAACTGTATTACTCATTCCAGGGCACCTGCGCCTACATGCTTATTAAGATTAAAAGTCTTGACTTTGAGGTGACGGTGGAAAATGAACCCTATAAAAAAATGGCGGTAACCAAATCAGTCACTGTGAGATCTGGAAATTACACTATTCGTTTGGAGAGGGGGAGAGGAAGGAGTGCAACAATGGTGAGTATAACGACTGGTCACTTGGGCACTTATGATACATTTCTTTAACCGATTCCCGACTGGCTCTTGTAGTGCACTGTGGCAGCGTCTCGCCGTCTTTAAATGGCGGATCGCGCAGGCGCGGCTGGCGGGCCCACCGCACTCTGCAGGAGTGTGCCCACGGCTCGGGTGGACCCGATGTCCGCCGGCGAGCCGCGATGGCTTACAACCGAAGAAAAACGGGGAACCGCCGATGTAAACACATCGGTTCCCCGCTCTGTCTGGCAGCATCTAAGACAGGGTTTCTCAACCAGGGTTCCTCTAGGGGTTGCCAGGGGTTCCTTGAGCAATGGTCAATTTCTACCTCTCAGATAAATTCCCAATGACATCATTGATCTTTTTAGCTATCTGTAAGGGGGGTAATTCTTCCCAATGACCACAAGTGTAAGGAGCATTCTTCCCATTGACCATCACACCAATGTATCATGAGTTGTAGATTTTTAATTTTTAGCAGGGGTTCCCCGAGACTGGAGAACTACTTCAAGGGATCCTCTGTGTTTAAAAGGTTGAGAAAGGCTGATCTAAGAGATCTACTGATCCCTGTTACTGGGATCAGTTAGATCTCTTATGCCCCTGGCAGCCCAGCCCCCTCACAGTTAGAACACGCCTAGGGAACACGGTTTAACCCCTAGAGCGCCCCCCAGGTTAACCCCTTCACTGTCAATGACAGTTATACAGTAATCAGTGGATATTTAAATTTTTGATCGCTGTATAAATGTCATTGGTCCCAAAAAAGTGTCAAAAATGTCCGACATGTCCGCTGCAATATCACAGTCCCGATAAAAATAGCAGATCGCCGCCATTACCACTAAAAAAAAATTGTAAAAACGCCAGAAATTAATTCTTGTGGTTTGTAAAGGCGGCAACTTTTGCGCAAACCAATCAATAAACGCCTATTGCAATTTTTTTTTACCAAAAATATGAGGAAGAATATAAATCGGCCAAAACCAATGAATACACTTTTTTTTAATTTTTTTTTGGATTTGCATTTTGGCAAAAAGTAAGAAATATTTTTATTTTTTGCAAAATTGACGCCCTTTTTTTGTTTATAGCGGCGATCAGAAATGACGCAGAGGGGATCAAATACCACCAAAAGAAAGATCTATTTGTGGAGGAAAAAGGACGCAAATTTAACTTGATTACAACATCACACGCCCAAGCAATTGTCAGTTAAAGCGACGCAGCGCCGAATCGCAAAAAGTGCTCTGGTCCTAATGTGGGAAATCCTTCCAGTGGTTAAATTATCTGAACAGTGATGGCTGATTGCAAGCCCGCAATCTATACATATTGTACTTAATATTCTATTCATTACGTTAAGTGGATCATCACCCTCGGAAAAAACTAAGCAGAAACACAGATCTCTGTTTTCCTTTAGTCACATCACACACATTTAGAAAACACCCCCTAGGGACACATTTAACCGTTTGATTGCTCCTGATGTTAACCCCTTTCCTGCCAGTGTCATTAGTACAGTAACAGTGCATTTTTTTTTTTAGCACTGATCACTGTATTGGTGTCACTGATCCCCAAAAATTGTCACTTTGGGGTTTATTTACTAAAGGCAAATCCCCTCTGCACAACAAGTGCACTGCAAGTGAACTTGGAAGTGCAGTCGCTGTAGATCTGATATCAGGGAAAGAGGGTGCTCAGATTTGAGCACCATGTGGTTTTATTATCTTTTTTTCCTTGCAGTTTCGAGATACACTATATTGTCAAAAGTATTGGGACGCCTCCCTTTACATGAACATTAAAGGCATCCCAGTCTTAGTCTGTAGGGTATATTATTGCAAGCAAGGTCCATAAAGACATGGGTGAGCGACTTAGGGGGTGGAGGAACTTGACTGGCCTTCACAGAGTCCTGATTTCAACCTGATAGAACACCTTTGGGATGAATTAGAGCGGAGACTGTGAGCCAGGCCTTCTCATCCAACATCAGTGCCTGACCTCATAAATGCACTTCTGGAAGAACGGTCAAACATTCCCATAGACACTCCTAAACCTTGTGGACAGCCTTCCCAGAAGAGTTGAGGCTGTTATACCTGCAAAGGGTGGGCTGACTCAATGTTGAACCCTACGGACTAAGACTGGGATGCCATTCATGTGTGTGTAAAGACAGGCGTCCCAATACTTTTAGTAATATAGTGTATCTCAAAGGCTTTGCCAGCACTTAAGTTCAAAAGCATCAATTTTAAGGCACTCAGTGCTTTATTTATTGTTCAACATTTATTTTTATTATTTCCAATTTTTAGATAAATGGGGAGAGATATAACCTTCCCATCCAGTCTCCCAAACGAGAGTTTTGGGTAAACCGCCAAGGAAATAATATCATCGTTTGGACTAAAGAAGGGATCACAGTCATGTTTGACCAGCAGACATGTGTGTCAGTCTGGATACCAAGCACCTACTCTGGATCAACAGAAGGCCTGTGCGGAAACTATAACAAAAATCCCGGGGATGACATCCGCCTTCCGAATGGCACTGTAGTCAATGATATAGCGGTTTTTGGAGAGTCCTGGTCAACAGATAACAAAAGATCAAACTGCAGAGGATGCTCGGGTGATCAGTGTCCAAAGTGTGATCAAGCCGGCTCTGCTCTGGCCGGTTCACCAACAAAATGTGGAATTATTTCAGATCCTCAAGGTCCATTCAAAGAATGTCATCGCTTGGTGAATCCAGAAAATTACGTCAAGAGCTGTGTGTTTGATGTATGCAATGGAGGTGGTGGTCAGGAAGCTTTATGCTCCAGCCTGCAAGCCTACACAGCAATGTGCCAAGAGAAGAGTGCAAATGTTGGAATTTGGAGGAACACCACCAATTGTCGTAAGTCCCGTTTTACAAATTGACGTACGTGTTTAGCTTATACCTGAAACTGCCTTTTTTCAGGGATCATCCCATCACCATCCCCCCAAATGTCTTTATGTTCTTAGCTAGCCTTTGATGGTTCTCTTTTATTCAGGCCATGGTATAGCTAATAGTAGTTAGAAAAATTCAACCAACATTCCACCAACATATACACCTCATCTCCAGTCTTCAGCTTTCCAGAACAAGTCTAGTTGAACGCGATTAACTAGTACAGAGTCTTAGCTAGCCATTAATTGATTCCCGTACCAGTACACCGCTGGATTGGAAGGGTGATATCTCGGTCATCGCTGTGGCAATGATCAAGATATCATTTTTTAGGGTCAACAACCCCTTTAATGTAAAAGTAATCCTAGCAACTAAGAAGCCACTGGATTGCTTTTACAGAAGGCGGAAGGGGGTCCCACCCTCACGCCACTGCTGCCTTTATCGGGCTCTCCTGTGTGAGCCTGGTAAGGATGCAGTGAGTGGCATCTGATTCCTGGTACAGAGTGAGAGGACCTGATGTTGTTCCTCACACTGTGTTTCATCAGAAAACTGAAACAACGATAATTTCAGTCTCGTGTAAACAAGGTATTACCTTGATCGGATGCTTTAGAGCAGGGGTCTTCAAACTTTCTAAACATAGGGCCAGTTTACTGTCCTTCAGACTTTATGGGGGGCCAGACTGTGACCATTGGGAGTAGAATTTGTACTGGTATCAGTGGGAGTAAGCAGTGCACTAGGGGGAGAAATAGTGTCCCATCATTGGCGCCAGTGGGAGGAATAGTGCCAGGAGGAAGGAGAGCTGGCCCACTCAGGTGCGCTGCATCAACAGATGCCGAGGTGTTCAGGTGCAGTTCCAGAAAGCCGCCAATCCAGATCCACAAGCAAATCAAAATGAAGAGGACCGCACTTCAAAATCCAAGGCAAAAACTATAGATTTATTGTGAACCCATAATACAGTTAGGCAGACAAAACAACAGGCTGTGAAAGGGTTAACGCGTTTCGCGGAGCTCGTTACGCGTTAACCCTTTCACAGCCTGTTGTTCTGTCTGCCTAACTGTATTATGGGTTCACAATAAATCTACAGTTTTTGCCTTGGATTTTGAAGTGCGGTCCTCTTCATTTCGATTTGCTTAAGGAATAGTGCCCCATTGATGGTGTCAAATGGGATAAATAGTACCCCATTGTTGACGTTTGTAACCGTAATGATGCCCCATTGTTGGTGTCAGTGGAAGGTATAGTGCCCAAACAGCCAGATAAAGGCATGCAAAGAGCCGATCAGACCCCAAGCCACAATTTGGGGACCACTGCTTTAGAGACCAGGGAGAGATCTGGGCTCTAATAGACCCCATATCTCTCCATAAAGAGGACCTGCCATGGTCCATGCTATCACATGGGTTGCTGTCCATCATTTCTGGTAACAATAACAGCGATATAAAAAAATAAAGATACAGTGTATAAAAAAGGACCTGCCATGGTCCATGCTATCACAAGGGTCGCTGTCCATCCTTTCTGTTAGCAATAAAAGAGATATAAAAAAATAAATAAAGATACAGTGTATTAAAATGGACCTGTCATGGTCCATGCTATCACAAGGGATATTGTTCATCCCCTGTGATAGCAATAAGAGACATTTAAAAAATAAAGATACAGTGTACGAAAAAATACATAAAATTAATAATAAAAAAAATGAATGTACCCCCACTCACCCGTGCTCACACACGCATAGGTCCCGCGCGCATGAGTAAACGGCGATCGCACCACACATATGAGGTATCACCATGAACAGTCAGGGCAAAGGGAAATCATTTTAGTGCCAGATTTCCTCTTTAACTCTAAACTGGTAACCTGTAATGGCTTTTAAAGTGTGGAGATTTTTAGGAAACGTAGTTTTGCGCCACAAGTTAACAATGGTCCTATATCCCAATCAGCATGAAGCTAGCAGATTCATATGATTGAACATTGATATACCTTCATCCAGTATCACATACACACACACAGAGTTTTTCGGCGCCAATCCATGGCCGGACACAATTTTAAAGCGTGACATGTTTGGTATCTATGTAACATCATCTTTTAGATTTTACCCAACAATTGGGTATTATATTGTGTTTTTTTGCCTAGAATTCCAATTTAATAATATTTAAATAATACATTTTTGTTATATTTTTGATCTTTTGTATCTGATGCCGTGCAGCGCTTTCCTGTCCAATCAACAGCCACTATAGCATATGTACCCGGACTTGTGCTGTCTCCTGCTATGGCCTCCTGGCATCCAGCTCTTGCCAAGAAGAGTGTTTCGAGGGATGTGAGTGCGACCCTGGCTATGTCTTTGAAGACGATCAGTGCGTTACCATGGACAAATGCGGTTGCATTTATAACAAAAGATATTTGAAGGTAAAAAAAAAATACAATTATTTTGGATTTGTATATGGAACAACCTCAAATTGGGACTTTAACGGCAATTAAAAAAAAAAAATATTATCTCTTTACCAAAGATTATATTGTATAAAATCACGTTTTTTCTGTTCCTATTAAAATTATTCCATAAAGGGAGAATAAATGGAAAAGAAGAGAGAACAATCTCACCATACAAAAAATATATTTTCAATTACATACAATACATAAACATTCTTGTCCACACAGATGTGAAATATTGTTTATATATAATTTCCAAAAATGGTATTCCCCATAGACCGCTATGCCACAGATGACTCAGTGGTTTCAGTAATAGGGGAGATACCCAACGCGTTTCAAATTTTTGTAAGCAATATCTTCCTCATTATACATTATACTCATTGCATATATTTCCAACAATTCCCACATTGTTCCATGTTGACAGAACTTACATTTATGGGTGCATAGACAAAAAAACATGTCTGCCGGCTACCCATGATGACCTGGCAGAGAAGAAAAACGGGTAACCGCCGATGTAAACGAGGCAGTTCCCCGCTCTGTCAGGCGGCATGTGAGAGATCTACTGATCCCTGTCACTGGGATCAGTTAGATCTCTTGTGCCCCTGGCAGCCCAGCCCCTTCACAGTTAGAACACGCCTAGGGAACACAGTTAACCCCTAGATCGCCCCCTGCAGGTTAACCTCTTCACTGCCAATGACATTTATACAGTAATCAGTGGATATTTTAATTTCTGATCGCTGTATAAATGTCATTGGTCCCAAAAAAGTGTCAAAAATGTCCGGCATGTCCACCCCAATATCGCAGCCCCAATATAAATCGCAGATCGCCGCTATTACTAGTAAAAAAAAAAATAGTAAAAACGCCAGAAATTAATTCTCATGGTTTGTAAACGTGGTAACTTTTGCGCAAACCAATCAATATACGCAGATCGTGATTTTTTTTACCACAAATATGAGGAACAAAATATATCGGCCAAAACTGATGAATACCTTTATTTTTTTATTTTTTGGACTTGTATTATAGCAAAAAGTAAAAAATATAGTTTTTTTTCAAAATTTTCGCTCTTTTTTTTGTTAATAGCGGTGATCAGAAGTGACGCAGAGGGGACCAAATACCACTAAAGAAAGCTCTATTTGTGGGAAAAAAAGGGCGCCAATTTCGTTTGGGTACAACGTCGCACGACCGCGCAATTGTCAGTTAAAGCGACGCAGTGCCGAATCGCAAAATGTGCTCTGGTCCTAACGTGGGAAATCCTTCCGGTCCTTAAGTGGTTAATATGAACAAATACAATAATGTGATTTTATACAATATAATCTTTGGTAAAGAGATAATATTTTTTTTTGAATTGCCGTTAAAGTCCCAATTTGAGGTTGTCCCATATACAAAATATTAAAGGGACGTTCAATTACACACCTGATTTATTTGACTGTTGTTATTTACATGTTACAATTATTTTGGATTGGATAGCTGAAGGTGCAAACTCTAAACCGGCATCACTGTCCTTTTTTAAGGCCGACGAAGCTGTCTTAAGTGAGGACTGCAGCCAAGAGTGCACATGTAATCCAATCTTTGGAGTGCACTGCCAGAACCGGAGCTGTGCCAAGGATGAGATCTGTCAAATTCGGGATGGTTTGAGGACTTGTGTCAACAAAGGTGAGAGGGGTCAGGGGAATTGGGAAGAACTTCTACTGAAGTCTTAAAATCCATCTGTAAATTAATTCCACCAGCTGCACTTTTTAATTTTGGAAAGAGTAAGGAGGGGTTAGACCCCTGGCAATTTAATTTGCCCTATGGGTCCCGTTGGGGAGCTTTATCCTAACTTCTTATTCAGTAGACACAACAGGAATTGAGAGAAGAGTCCCTCCACGAGGGAAATCCTCTCTTGGACAACTATCGCTAAACTAGTGTCTCCATTTGAAGGTTTACCCTAGAAATGCGCACAAGGATAAAATTTGTTTCTTTTCAAATTTGTTCATTCAGTTAATCATTTTGTTTCATCATATTCGTCATGTTCGAATGATTCAATTTTATAATTTGTTTAGTATATTCTGATTCGTTTCATATATTCAGGGTTTTTTCAAATCGATTAAAAAATGTATTTGTAATTTTCAAATCGATTCAAATTTCGAGATTTGGATTTTGGAAGATGGCTATATTTGTTCTATTCTATTCTATATTCTTTTCTATTCTTTTATTATCTATACTATTCTATTCTGTTCTATTATATTAATTTCTGTTTTACTATATTATATTCTTTTATTTTCTATTGTATTATATTTTATTCTGTTCTATTCTATTTTTTTATTCTATTCTATTATATAAAGTTGCCTAAGTAGGAATCATCTTATTTAATTTTTATGCCTTACTGTATTTATTGCAATATGTTTCCATTTTAAAATTCAAATTCATTTTCAAATTCTAATTTGAATTCAATTTTTAATTTGAATTCAAAATCATTTTCAAATTCAAATTAGTTTTCAAATTTGAAAAAATTATTTTGTTATAATTTATTTCAGATTTATTGAAACTCGTTAATATTGTGACTTGGAGATTGGGATGTATCCCAATTTCTGAATCACAATATTAATGAATTTCAATAAATCTGAAATAAATTATAACAAAATTAATTTTTCATCTTCGAAAGTTAATTTGAAAATGATTTTGAATTCAAATTAAAAAATGAATTCAAATTAGAATTTGAAAATTAATTTCAATTTGAAAATGGAAACATAGTGCAATTTGCAATGAAACAAATGGCATACATCTAGTTTTCCCACTATACTGTATATCTGAAATAAATTATAACAAAATGAATTTTTCAAATTCAAAAATGAATTTGAATTTGAAAATGATTTTGAATTCGAATTAAAAAATGAATTCAAATTAGAATTTGAAAATTAATTTGAATTTGAAAATGGAAACATATTGCAATTTGCAATGAAACAAATCGCATATGTCTAGTTTCCCCACTATACTGTATATCTGAAATAAATTATAACAAAATTAATTTTTCAAATTCGAAAATGAATTTGAATTTGAAAATGATTTTGAATTCGAATTAAAAAATGAATTCAAATTAGAATTTGAAAATTAATTTGAATTCGAAAATGGAAACATATTGCAATTTGCAATGAAACAAATCGCATATGTCTAGTTTCCCCACTATACTGTATATCTAAAATAAATTATAACAAAATTAATTTTTCGAATTCGAAAATGAATTTGCATTTGAAAATAATTTTGAATTCAAATTAAAAAATGAATTCAAATTAGAATTTTAAAATTCATTTGAATTCGAAAATGGAAACATATTGCAATTTGCAATGAAACAAATCGCATATGTCTAGTTTCCCCACTATACTGTATATCTAAAATAAATTATAACAAAATTAATTTTTCGAATTCGAAAATGAATTTGCATTTGAAAATAATTTTGAATTCAAATTAAAAAATGAATTCAAATTAGAATTTTAAAATTCATTTGAATTCGAAAATGGAAACATATTGCAATTTGCAATGAAACAAATCGCATATGTCTAGTTTCCCCACTATACTGTATATCTAAAATAAATTATAACAAAATTAATTTTTCGAATTTGAAAATGAATTTGAATTTGAAAATGATTTTGAATTCAAATTAAAAAAGTAATTCAAATTAGAACTTGAAAATTAATTTGAATTCGAAAATGGAAACATATTGCAATTTGCAATGAAACAAATCACACATGTCTAGTTTCCCCACTATACTGTATATCTGAAATAAATTATAACAAAATGAATTTTTCGAATTCGAAAATGAATTTGAATTTGAAAATGATTTTGAATTTGAATTAAAAAATGAATTCAAATTAGAATTTGAAAATTAATTTGAATTTGAAAATGGAAACATATTGCAATTTGCAATGAAACAAAATCGCATATGTCTAGTTTCCCCACTATACTGTTCTGGCAACAACTCTGAATGTTTAGGTTTTTGTAATAAGTTTCACATTTTTAAATTTTTTTTAGATCCATGCAAATACAAAACCTGCCGTGCCAAGGAGAGCTGTAAAGTTGAGAATGAGGAAGCAGTTTGTGTGCCGGATTACGTTGGTCGGTGCTACGCGTGGGGGGACCCTCATTGCCTCACGTTTGATGGCAAGAAGTATGATCACCAAGGCACCTGCACCTATGTTTTAGCACAGTACGCTGGCAATGATACAACTCTGGAGCCATTCAAGGTTACCATCAAGAATGAAAACAGAGGAACCCCAGCTGTTTCTTATGTCAGAAGTGTGGACATGGTCATGTATGGTCACAGAATTACCATTCAAATGGAAGACTTCAATAAGATACGAGTAAGCCTCATCTTTAATTCGATAAAAGAAAGAAATAATATTCTAGAAAAACTATTTCAAAGTACTCAAAATGGAGAATTTAGCATGGAAATTTTGGTAAATATTTTGGTTTTCTGGGAACACCTGATCCAGAGTTTGTCAGGTGTTCTCAAACTCTCCTATATACGCCTATTTATATTTTAGCATCTCTAATGTCCTCTTAGCCTGCAATTTCAAGTTGTGTGGACTGATCTACTCAAGCAAGGCTTGAAAAGCAAAATGCCTTTTGATAGCCCATAACCGTAAGCAAATCAATGCAAATTTGAGTTTATTTTCCATTTTCTAAGGGCTGGACCCTGGACTCTGCTCCTCTGCCACTCAGGCCTCAGACTCTTTTCCCACCTTCTGGGCCTGCCTCCCCAGGAAACTCCCATGAATATTCAAGCCGCAGCTTGAAGTCCCGCAGTCACACACATCCCAGATAGCAAGCAATTGTGCTGCAAGTTTGAAAATGGCTTGCTTAGCTAGTGCTAGGCTTTCCAGTCTTCAAAAGTGTGTTACACAATTGCAGCAAGTCCGCATTGCATGACTTCAGATCAACATTCTTTGCAAACATTCTGCAAATTCTGGTTCAGTTATGTTGCGCAAAAGTTATCCCACCACAGGGGGTCACTGTGGCAGAATTTTGATGCTGTAGACTTGCAGAGTTCTTGCTGTAGACTCACCACTGCAACTTTGCTCTTGCTAGAGACTTGCCAAATTTGCTACAATATGGAAACGTGTCAACTGGAACTTGTGCTTCAAGTGCCCCGCAAGCGTACAAATTGCCAGTGAAAATGGTCAGCAAGTTAACAGACATACAATTCAACACTGCCACAAAAATGTGGCAAGTTACCCTTGCTATCTGGGATGGAGCTATCTGACTCCATTTTCTCTCTTTTCTCCAAGCTGGCTCAGGCTGACTCTTGCTCTGGTGAGTCCTCAGCTAAGCCTAACTGAGGCCTTAAAGTTGTATTGGACATCTGATGCTTCACTTCCTCTCCTCTCTGTCCCTGAGCATGGGGGTCACCTCCAGATGACTGGACCCTGGACTCTGCTCCCCTGCCACTCAGGTCTCAGACTATTTATGGACTCCCCCCACCTTCTGGGCCTGCCTCCCCAGGGATTGGTGGAAGTGCCATGAATAATCAAACCACAGCCTCTGCCTCTCCACCCATGTTCTGGAAACCTCCGGTGAGTTTCAGAATACAGGGGAGCCGAGTAGCAGCCTGTTAAAACATGAGCAGCCATTATCAATCAAACCCTCTTTCACTGACTACAGTGGAACAATAGCTAAACTTACCTAACAGCTCGCAAACTAGAAGGGTGCCACATAGGCATTGTTTTTGCATAGTAGACCACACAAGGAATTTCTATAGGGTGGCGGGAAGGCTCTGTTGATTGAAGAAGCATTATGGTTTTGGTGTTCACATTGGGGAATGGATAGGGAGGTAGAGGATAAGGAGGAATGAGAAAGATACAATGGAAGAAGAAATCAGAGCGAAGGAGAGGGAAAAGGGGGCAACAATAAAGGGGTAAAATGTAGAGTCTGTTGTTAGGTGGACATTTGGAATGGACTAGATAGGGGGAGATTTTTTTCTGCTGTAAACCCACATGTGGCTCTTTGAACAAAGTATCCATTGAGATCAGATTTAGCATGTTAGGGACCTCGTATCAAAGTTCATTGGGAAATAATGCTTAACCCACAGGTTGCATTTTTTAAAAAAAATCTATCCAGTGAGTAATTTTGCATTGTATTTCACGTAATGTGTAAAACTATGAGTGTTGGGGTTTTCCAAGCATGCATTGTTCTTTCTTTGGACATAGTAATTTAATGAATATTCTCTTCGTAGGTCAATGGTGAACTGACCAATCTGCCACGCACTCTTGCTGATGGAAGACTGAAACTATACCAGAGTGGAATGACAGCCATAGTGGAAGCTCAGAATAGTCTAGTCCTTAGTTATGACTGGAACTGGATGGTTACCATGACAGTTCCTAGTAGTTATTACAATGAAACTTCTGGAATGTGCGGCAACTTCAACCAGGATCCAAATGATGACCAGAGAGGTCCCAACGGGGAATCACTACCTTCAATCACAGACTGGATAAGAGAATGGAAAGAAGATGACCAAGATCATTTCTGCTTTGATGTCTGTCCTGGGCACTGTCCAAGCTGTGATGAAGAGAATAAGGCTCAGTATAGAGGTGATGATCAGTGTGGCATCCTTCTCAAGAAGGATGGTCCATTCAGAGACTGCATCAAAAAAGTCAACCCAGAAATGCTCTTTGGTGCCTGTCTCTTTGATGTCTGTATGAACAATGGAGCAAAGACAATTTTGTGTCAAGCTTTGGATTCTTATGTCAAGATGTGCTTAAATGAAGGTGTTAAGGTTTATGATTGGAGGACAGCTACCGATTGCCGTAAGTAGAGCTCAATTTTCTATTGCTGGGACATTATTAGAATTATTGCAGTGTTACTTTCGCTAGAGTTTCTGTACAGAGTATATTAGAATAAAGCTTTTTTTGCAATGATTAACACATTTTTTTTTATCTTTCAGCAATGGTATGTGACATTGAGAACAGTCATTACAACGCCTGTGGTAATGCCTGTCCAGCTACTTGCTCTGACAAAAACACCCCCGCCACATGCACAAAATCCTGTGTAGAGACCTGTGAGTGCAATGAAGGAATGGTCCTTAGTGGAGATAAGTGTGTACCTGTATCAAGCTGTGGCTGCACCCACAATGGGCAATATTATGAGCCTAACCAGTCCTGGTATGATGAGGAATGTAACACACTTTGTCAGTGCGAGTCTAGTCTCGGAAAGGTGGTTTGCCAATCAAACGAATGCAAAAAGACCGAGACCTGCACTGTGGTCAATGGAATACGAGGCTGTCATCCCAAAGCATTTTCATCTTGCACAACCCATGGTGATCCTCATCATGATACATTTGATAAAAAGAGATTTTCATTTATGGGCGCTTGCATCTACCAGTTAGTGAACGTAACTGATCCATCCTTGACCCACTTCTCCATCACTGTTGAAAATGAAAAACGTGGTAACGCAGCTGTGTCCTTCACCAAAAGTGTGACCTTGCAACTAGACAATCACACCATTACCATGAGTAGAGACCACCCACAACGGATTATGGTATGAAATGCCTATTCACAGTATAGTTTTAATTCATAGATGTAAACACTTTAGTATACTGGCTAGTGGAGAAAAGCAGAATGCTTTAAGATTCTTAATACTTTGGGTGTGTTTGTCCTTTCTGATGTTTTTGTAAAATGTAGGATGGAGGCACTGCATGCAAAAGCTGTTTTGGTTTACCATGCAGGGTAAAATTTGTTATGTAGAGTGCAATGGTTGGGTAGCTTTCAAACTTTACATGATATCAAAGAGGCACTTCAGATGAAGTCAAGGTCTAGCGGGAAAGTAGAAGCTCCACAATGGTTGGGTAGCGCTCAGACATTACATGGTATTAAAGAGGCACATCCGATGAAATCAAAGAAGTGTAGGGGAAGTAGAACCTCCACAATGGTTGAGTAGCTCTCACACATTACATGGTATTAAAGAGGCACTTCAGATGAAATCAAGGAAGAGTAAAGCATGGAATGCCTATTCACAGTATAGTTTTAATTCATAGATATAAACACTTTAGTATACTGGCTAGTGGAGAAAAGCAGAATGCTTTAAGATTCTTAATACTTTGGGTGTGTTTGTCCTTTCTGATGTTTTTGTAAAATGTAGGGTAGAAAAAGCTGTTTTGGTTTACCATGCAGGGTAAAATTTGTTATGTAGAGTGCAATGGTTGGGTAGCTCTCAAACTTTACATGATATTAAAGAGGCACTTCAGATGAAGTCAAGGAGGTCTAGGAGGAAAGTAGAAGCTTCACAATGGTTGGGTAGCGCTCAAACATTACATGGTATTAAATAGGCACTTTCTATGAAATCAAGGAAGTGTAGAGGAAGTAGAACTTCGAAATTGGTTGGGTAGCTCTCAAACATTACATGGTATTATAGAGGCACTTCTGATGAAATTAAGGAATTGTAGTGGAAGTAGGAGCTCCACAATGGTTGGGTAGCTGTCAAACATTACATGGTATTATAGAGGCACTTCTGATGAAATCAAGGAAGTGTAGGGGAAGTAGGAGCTCCACAATGGTTGGGTAGCTCTCAAACATTACATGGTATTATAGAGGCACTTCTGATGAAATCAAGGAAGTGTAGGGGAAGTAGGAGCTCCACAATGGTTTGGTAGCTCTTAAATATTACATAGTATGAAAGAGGCACTTCAGATTAAATCAAGGAAGAGTAAGGGAAGTAAAAGCTCCACCCCAATGGTTTTGAAGTCCAATAACTATTTACTTCTTCATAAAAGTCTGGGATAATTTACGATGAAAAAAATACTTAGACTCCACAAAACTTAACATTGCACACCTACTTCTTCTTCAATTCTTGATTTCTGAAGTTTTTCCAGCTCCAAAGACATGCCAGAGTACATGGTGCTGGGTCTGGTTGATCATCCCGCAACAAATATAATCATTAGAGTTGTGGCTGTTGGTGTGGGGAAGTGCCGCCCACATTATTATAACAACAAAAAAAAAGCTATTATGCAAAACCCACAAGCAACCACCAAAATGGCTAAATTAAGTGTGAAAGTGAATACTTTTGGCCTCCAAATTCACAAGCACCCCATATATAGTTCCAAGCAACATTTGCACTTATTTTAACACAGGCGAGCACATGAAATAGTATCTCTAGGAAATACATTATGCCTTCCACCCTAAAATGATTTATCACAATTTAAGCTAGTTTTATCTAGATGTAACATTTTACCATTTTCTAACACCTAAATTTGTTGTTAACCCAACCTAATCCCTAGAACAAACTGCTGACCTAAACCTAACCCCAGAATGTATCTTTCAACCTTATAAATAACACTTTTAGGCTGGATTCCCGCCATTGCGGTGCAAATTCCAGCCTGTTTGCTGCTGAGAAGGGGCGGAGACGCCATTCGGCAGCTCCTGTCCGTTCTCGCAGCACATCTGCTGCTCGGGAGGGGAGTGGGGGAGGTGCAGTGAGGAGGGGAATGATCCCCCTAAAATCAACGTTCAATGCGGAGCACATCTGTGTGTCAGATGCGCTCTCATTGAACAGAATGGCCTGGGAATTTGCACCGCATTGCACAGAAAATGCACATGTTTCCTGTGCAATGCGGACTGCGAATGCACTGCACCTATGTGAACCTGACACATTGGAAACAATGTGTTTTCAAGTGTCATGCGAATTGGATGTGGTGCAAGCCGCATCCAATTCGCATAGGTGTGAACCCAACCTAAATCTGAGCAAACCTCTAAAGTTAATAATAACCCAACTTCATAATCAAAACCCTCAACCCAAAGACCCCCCTGGACCTAAACCTAAACCTTAAAGGCCTGTTTCACATGGGCTTCAGCTTGTATAAGAGCGGTGTGAACAGAAAGCTTTGACAAAGCATTGAAGAGCTTTCAGCAAGCTTTGGCAAAAGGGAAGCACAGAACTGCTCCAGGTGTGTGATAGAAAATGTTCCCCGCTAGACAGGTGCCTGTCTGGAGTCCGTCATCCAAAGCAATACGTAAATGAAGGTTGGGACTGCACTCAGTCTCCGTGGAGAAAAAATGCTAAGTTTATTGTGAACCAACACAAAATGAAATAAATCTTGGCACACAAAGACACGAACTGTGGACACAAGGTTGACGCGTTTCACGGAGAAAGTATCTGCTTTGTCGAAGCTTTTAAAGTACCATTCAGCTCCATTTTGTAAATGTTGAACACAGATTATTATTGTTATTATTATTATCCTAGTGGGAGTGTTGATTGCCACTTTAAGCAAGCTGCTAGCAGGCTTCAGCAGGTTTATAAGCAAGCTTCGGGAAGTCATGAAGCCTGCTAGCAGCTTGTTTAAAAATGGCAATCAACACTCCCATTAGGTTCTGTGTTCAACATTTACAAACTGGCGCTGAATGGCACTTAAAAAGCTTCAACAAAGCTTGCTGAAACTTTACAAATACTTTGGTCAAAGCTTGTTGCTCACGTTGGGAGAGATTTACTAAAACAGGAACACTTAGAATCTGGTGCAGCTGTGCATGGGAACCAATCAGCTTCTAACTTCAGCTTGTTCAATGAAGCTTTGACAATAAAATCTAGAAGCTGATTGGTTTCTCTGCAGAGCTGCACCGGATTTTGCACTCTTTTAGTAAATACCCCCCATGGTCTCTATGTATAGAGTTAGTGTTTGGGGAATGTGGTCAAAATTGTTCAGAAATTTGACGGACATTTTGCTGCATGCGTTAGAAGAATTATTTTTTTTAACTTAATTTAGAATATCGTGTAAATAATGAATCCTGTTTACCTGCCTTTCTCTTTTATGCTAAACATTCCTACTTAAACTTTAACACGCTATAACTTGTGTTTGTATGAAAATTTTCTTAGGTTGATGGCACCTTGAAGGACTTGCCCTACTTTCATGAACCCACAGGAACCAGAGCCTACTACTCAGGGGCTCTTACTAACCTACAAACACGTTTTGGCATGGGTTTAAGCTATGGCAGTTGGAATTATGTACGTGTGACCTTACCAAGCACCTACACAGGTGCAGTTAGTGGTCTTTGTGGCAACAACAATGGAGATCCAATTGATGATTTTGTCAAAAGAGACGGGGTAACAGCCAAAAATACAAAGGAGTTTGGAGACCACTGGAAAGTTGGAGAGTTTGCTGGGTGTAATGATGCATGCGCTGACTGTTCACAGTGCAAAGATGAACAAAGAGAGGTCTACAAGAGAAACCAATACTGTGGCCTTCTCTTAAAGTCTAATGGACCGTTTGGCCAATGTCATTCCTCCATTGACCCAAAACCTTTCTTTGATGACTGTGTGTTTGATGCATGTGAATACAAAGGTCTCCAGTCAGTTATCTGTGACATCATGGCTTCCTATGTTTTTGAGTGTCAAAGGAATGGTTCCATGATTAAGGATTGGAGGACGCCATCTTTCTGTGGTAAGTCATTTTATAGAAGTAAGAACACTACTGGGTTTCCATTTCTCAAGAATGACAAGCGTATGGGAAATCTAGTGTACTCTTTCAAGAAATGTAACTCGCTCACAATTAAAACCGCCCAATAGCCACCAGTCACTGTTAAAGCATGAATCAATCTAGTAGATCCTTGAATGTGGTCTTGCTACCTGTGAAAGTATCCAGGTATTGTTTTCTAGTGTGCTGTATGCTATGTCATGAACAACTTTCCTGTAGCTTCCTCTGCTCTGGAAGTTTGGAAAGCATTGTGGACTATGCTAATAGCTCAATATTGAGTTATGACCCTGACCATGGTGTTTAGAGACAAAAAAGAATACATCCTTTAGGGCACTTTCACACTGGGGCCACCCGAGTGTTAGCTCGTTTTAGCAGTGCTTTCCCGCTGTTATGGCGGTTCTTTGGCATCCCTTTTCGTGTGCTAGCGGGCACTTTTAACCCCCGAAAAAGGGGTTAAAAGTGCCCGTGTTGTGGCGCTTCTGAAGTGGCACCTCGGAAGCGCTGCCCATTCATTCCAATGTGCAGAGGCCGTTTGGGAGCTGTGTATACACCGCTCCCAATCCGCCCCAAAGATGCTACTTGCAGGACTTTTTCTAATGTCCCGCAAGTGCACCACCTCAGTGTGCAAGCACTTGGGCTTTTCCTAGCGCTAAAATGCCTGAATACTGCCTCAGTGTGAAAGGGGTCTTAAAGGAACCAGAAAGATCCCAACTTTCAAAATATATTGTTTTCCTAAATCATTTCCCTCACACAGCACCCACAGCCAGGCAAAAATAATGCTTAGGAGTTTTGGTTTTTGGTATTTATTTTGGGAGCAAAGAACTTGGATGGGTATTGGGGGTACATGGGATTCCCCAAAACTGAAGAAACTTGAAAATAAATTAACGAGGAACTGCTAAAGTCTCTGGCTGCTAACTGAACTATCCTGCACACCAGTGGGAGTAATGGTGCAGCTGAAATAAAGTTCCAAAAATCAGTATTGAAGAGTCATCTCCTGGCTGTATTGCATAGCACCTGACTGCTCTAGACCCAAAGTACAGATATGATGGGGTGCTACTGGCTGCCTTGCACTGCACTAAAGCTGTCCCCTTTGGTCCCAGACTTGTGCGGTATTGCACTTCACTATCCTCTCTGTTGCTTCGGCTATGATGGCTGGTGTGTACTCACCCAGTCAATTTAAGTATCTCCTAGCGTCCAGAAAGCTGCTGCATTGGCTTCTCTGCTGAACAGGCTGCTTCTGGCGTGGCTTGACGTCTACAGCTAGGCCTAGCTGAGACACTGACTGGGTGATATCCTGGAGCTCCTTTCCTCTATCTCTCCTTGCTCTCTCTCTCTTCTGTTCCAGGGGGCAGAGCCCCCAGCACAGGGGTCATCTCTAGATGGCTGGACCCTGGACTCTGCTCTCAGACAGCCAGACTTCTGAGTATTTATGAGCTGTCTCCCCACCTTCTGGGCCCTGCCAGGGAATGGGGGAAATGTCATAAATATTCAGGCTGCAGCCTCTGTCCCTCCACCTACAATGTTTTGGAAATATCTAAACCCAGGGGGAGGTAACACAACTTTTGAAGCACTGCACAGCCTCCTAAACAAAATTAGCTCCTCTACCTGCAGGGGAACCAAATTAAATTTACCTAATCTAGCAACAGTGAGGGTGCTACACATGCAAGGTTTTTAAACAACCTTTAAATCAGGTGGAACACCATGCTGATTTGTCCAAGAACATAAAATACTATGTGCTGCATACACACACCTGTATTTGGCTAATTAAAGATCATCTTAATTTGCACCCCACTTTTTGTATTTTCAGAAATGACCTGCCCTCCAAACAGTCACTATGAGCTCCTCGGAAATGGTTGCCCTGCCACCTGCTTTGGTCTGACTGCTCCAACATCTTGTGTGCCGTCTTATACTGAAGGATGCTACTGTAACAGTGGCTTCATTCGCAGTGGTTCGGACTGCGTGCCAATGCCAAAATGTGGCTGTGTCTTTGGGAACACCTACTACAAAGCAGGGCAAGAGTTCTACTCCAACAGTCTTTGCCAGAGGAAGTGTACATGTGGAGCCAATGGTATAACCACTTGCCAGGACAACCCCTGTGGAGCCAACACTGAGTGCAAAGTGGTGGATGGAGTCCTGGGGTGCCATCCTAAAGAGTTTGGACAGTGTGTAGCTTGGGGAGATTCACACTACCTCACTCCAGATAAGCTGTATTATTCATTCCAGGGCACCTGCACCTACAAACTTATGAGGTTGAAGAAAGATAATGTTGACTTTGAAGTAATAGTGGACAATGAATCATATGGCAATGTGGCAGTCACCAAATCGGTCACAGTGAGAGTTGAAGGTTACATCATTCGCTTGCAGAGAGGAAGAACTTGGAGCTCATTGGTGAGTATATTGTCTCAATTTCAAATATATTTATTTGAATTAAACCACAATTGCAACTAGGAGATGCCCCACACATTGCTCAGCATATTGAATGCATCTTTTCCTGATAATTAGACTAAACGTAACCAAATTTTGGAATCCAGCACATACAGTAAGGTGGTACTTCAGATTTATTCCCATTAGAATGTTCAGATGTGGAAAGGCAGTTTTCATGAAGAAGATTATCACTAAGCACAATGTTGTGTGCTACCTTCAACCAGATTTCCATCAATGGAGCCTGTAGGCCCATCGTCTTCGACAACCAAATCAGCACCCCTCTTTTAGGATCACCTTTATTATACAGAACATGTTCTTGTTTTACTTATTCTAACCTGGCTTGGAATAATGTGACCATGTGCAAATAACCTCATATAAGGTGACTGTATTTTAATTACTGCAGGGAATATGTGTGGCCAATGAATATGCAGAGAAAATCTTGCTCTCTCCCTTAGATATATGAGGTTTGGAATAAACAGCTCAATAATATCAAGCTGTATCAGTGGCTATCTGCCTCTACGATTAAGCCCCGAAAAGGGCAAAACACATCTAAGGAGTTCTCTATGAGCAGGAGCTGAAGCCATCTTTTGCTCATGTTATTCACATTTATGTAACAGGGAGTTAGTGCCTTTGTGCAGACGGCCTCCATTTTGTTGAAGTCTACTAGGGCAGTGGTTCTCAACCTCAGTCCTCAAGTACCCCCAACAGGCCATGCTTTGGGAATTTCTCTAAGTTAAAATAGCTGTCCAAAATACCAAGCCATTCACTCTGATTTAAAGCACCGGTGCATCGGGACCCGACTGAAGAGAGAGCGTGCGGCCAACATAACAGCGGCTTTGGATAAGCTGAATGCACTCGAAACTCGACATAAACATACCCCGACGGCACAAGCTCTCTTGGAGGTCACAGCGGCCCGCTCCCAGCTTCGTGACCTCTACGAGGTTTCGGCCCGAACTTATTCTGAAAAGCTGGCGTTACACCAGTATAAATTTCGAGATAAGTGTGGTAGACCACTGGCCCGTACTCTACATCCCCACACGCCATCCACCTTTATCCCACATGTCCAAACTCCGAGTGGAGAATTGGTTAGTGAACCCATGAAAATTTCGCAAACATTTGGAGACTTCTATAAATCCCTATACAATTTGACTCCCGAGGCGACCCATCCTCCCTCACCTACGCTCGAATCGGATATAAAGGCTTACATAGAAGAAACAGCACTTCCCCGCCTAGCAGACAATACCATTAAAGACCTTGAGTCCACCATCA
>BLSH010061550.1:317517-331910 GCA_018402905.1 Glandirana rugosa
CATGTTAATTTCTGTTACAGTTGAATTGTTAGAGTAATGTGTTGTTTGGTCAAATAACTGCTCATTCCATGTTCAGCAGCCAAAACAAGTCCTGCCTAGTTCTTGGTTGCAATATCTGATATCTGATGTCCAGTCTGGAGGGGGCTGTATGCGGACGGAAGTACTCAAGCCGAGTGGGTCGGTTCCATGATAGATAGATAGATAGATAGATAGATAGATAGATAGATAAGAGATAGATAGATAGATATATAGATAGATAGATAGATAGATAGATAGATAGATAGATAGATAGAGAGATAGATAGATATTGAAGATATTTGCTTCTTCCATAGCATAAATAATGAATTATGTTTATTATATTTTTTGGGAATTAAGCCGGGCTTTAGAAACAGCTGATGGTCAGGATATCACAATAGCATTGTATTTATATGCTTGGGAAATGGAAAAGGTCACCCAAGGTCATGTGAAGCTGGTGACAGGAATTGCACTTGCAGAAAATTCCCCATTAGAGTGAGTGGTCTTTCTGGTCTTTCTACAGCTGTTCTTCGCTCAATAAATCTTTGCAATTGTTCTTCGAAGTTTCTTATTCATCTAAGACATGCTAAACATTTTGTTTTATGGTTTTGCAGATCCATGCAAATTCACGACCTGCCGTCAGAAAGAGACCTGCCAAGTCCAAGACGACAAAGCGGTTTGCGTGCCAAATTACTCAGGCCTGTGCTGGGCCTGGGGTGACCCCCATTTCCGTACTTTTGACGGCTATGAATTTGATTTCCAGGGCACCTGCACCTATATTTTGGCTCAGTATGTTGGATCCAACAGCTCTTCCCTGGAGCCATTTGAGATTTCCATCAAAAGTAACAACAGAGGGAACCAAGCGGCTTCTTTTGTCAAGTCGATGAAATTGAAAATCTATGAGATGGAGATTTTAGTCCAACTTGGTGATTTCCCTTTGATTCAAGTATGTGATTGAGATGGGTTTTATTTCGCTAACTAATTCATATAAGTTAGAATGATTTGATTTTGTGACCATAGCAGTTATTTAGGAGATGTTTCAGGTTTACCAAACTAAATTTGGTATTGCTTTTTTGAGCAATTTTATTCTGGCCTAATAGACTGACAAAATTACTATTTTAAGGCTCATTTGTACTGCTTTGGCTTTAATTTTCATTGAAGTGCCTTCTGCTTTTTTGATGTGTTTTTGATGCTTTCATGATGCTTCCGTGATGCTTCAGTGATGCTTTGGCGCTGCTTTTTTGAAGCTTTAATGAAGCCTGGCCAATACCCTGTGTGTTGATTTTCTATTTGCTTTAAAGGGGCCCAGTAGGACCCCAGCTCAGTAGTACCCCAACTCAGTAGATCCCTAGCTCATTAGTACCACGTTCAGCAAATCTCCAGCTTATTAGTACCCTCATTCAGCAAATTCCCTGCTCAGTAGTACCCCCAGATCTGCTGATCCCCTGCTCAGTAGTAGCCTCCAGCTCTGCTGATCCCCCATTCAGCAGTAACCCCCAGCTCTGCTGATCCTCTGGTTTGCTGATCCTCCCCTCTCTTTGGTCTCTGCTCACCTCCTGCAATATTGCCACGCGGCTCACCACGTGTGACATCTACTAGTCACATTCTCCTGTTCTGGTCCCCCACCTCTGCTGATCCTCTGCCGGTCAGTCCTCTCTCTCCAGTCCCCATTCCCCTTCAACTATAGCATTCCCATGTTACACACCACATGAGCAGTCTGCTAGTTGCTCCGCTTCAGTCTGGACCCTCACCTTCCTGCTGCTCCACCATACACACCAGATGTGACATCTTCCCCAGACACTTCCAGAATATATAAACATGAACCAGACGTGATTGCTGATGATGTCTTTCCAGTTCACTTGTTGGCTTCCCAGTGCATCCTGGGATATCTCATACATGCAATACCTTCAAAACAAAGTAAAGCTAACGCTGAATAAAAGCCCCTCAAAAGCTTCAGGTGCTGTTAACGATCAATGTCATAGACTTCTATGGAGGCTTTGGAGATGCTTTGAAGCACCAAGAAAGCGGGATGGGGTAATTTTGGAAGCAAAGCAAACATAACATGTAAAGAAGACTGTAATGTAACCATTTTATTTAGTGATAGGAGCTTTAATTGGCATTCAGATTGCTTTAAAAAAGCGTGTCCAATGTGGCATTTTGAAGCAAGTGCAAACGAGCCCTTAATCTCCAAAAAATACTTCGATATTATCCCTGAATAGTACTTTGTTTCAAATATTTTATTTGTAGTTATAAAGTACATACAAACAATTTAAACAATCTTCAACAAACTACAGACATAGTAAATAACAGGCATAAGATCAGTGAGTATGCATAGACCTAAGGGATGTGGATTGGACTCCCGGTTGAGAGTTCAGGAGAGTAGAACCCGGTTTTAAGTTGAGGTAAAGTTCAACTAGTTGTGGGCTAGTGGGGCTTTGCAATGTTTAATCAGCTAATGGGATATGGTATGAAATTGTACATAGGGCCCGGCTCTACCACTAGCAGTAGGCGGCCGCCTAGGACACACTGACACCCAGGGCGCCAAGCCCCTGTACATATACTACCCCAGCCTGTCCATATACTACCGTAGCCTGTCCATATACCTGCGGACCACGGCTGGCATGAGGAAGCGGGCTGGTGTTTTGACTTTAGGCTGGGTCCAGAGGCACAGGTGCAGGCATGGGGACCACGGCTAAAGAAATAGGTAGAGAGGCGCTGCAAAAATCTCCACCTCCATTGTACACATGGACAGGGCAAAGGGGGTGGAGTCAGGGGCAGAGCCAAAGGGGGGGGGCAAAAAATGAGGTTTCGCCTAGGGTGTCAAAAATCCTTGTAGCAGCCCTGATTGTACAGTTGCAGATAGGTGTGGTGGGTCCATGAAGGGGTTCATCTGTTAGGAAGCGTGTTCTTTCGTTGTTTATGTGAGGTGCCCATTAGAGGAAGTGGGTTTGGTATATGCAATTTGGTTCATAGGTGTTATTTGAGTAATGGGAGGGGGTAGCTGGAGCAGGATAGGGAGGGGTACCTGAATAGTACTTTGGTATACAGTACATTCATATATTGTATTGTTAACATAATGTGGCTTATTTATGAAAAGCATATATTGTACTGTTGACTTACTATGTCTTCTTTATGCAGGTCAATGGTGTAAAGACAAATCTTCCAATTAGTCTCAGTGATGGGAAGTTAAATGTGAGTCAAAGTGGTTTAAACGCTGTTATAAAAACGGATAATGGAATGCTCATCACATTTGATTGGAACTGGTACTGTACAGTAAATATCCCCAGTAGCTATTATAACCTTGTGTTTGGATTGTGTGGAAACTTCAACGAGGATCCAAAAGATGATCAAAAAGGACCCAATGGAACAATGATCAGCTCCATTATAGACTGGGCTTCAGAGTGGAAGCTTTATGACCGAGATCCATTCTGTTTTGATTACTGTCCTGGTGAATGTCCAGTCTGTGAAGAGGAGAAGAAGCTCCGGTATGGCAGCGAGAAGGCTTGCGGCATGCTGTTTAAAAAGGATGGTCCTTTCAGAGAGTGCTCTAAGGAAGTCGACCCCAAGAAGTTTTTTAATGCCTGCCTATTTGACGTCTGTATGAATGATGGAGCACAAAGCATTCTATGTCAAGCACTAGAGGCCTACTCAACAACCTGCTTAGGCAAAGGTCTTAAGATATACGACTGGAGGAAACCCTCGGGCTGTCGTAAGTGCAGTGATTTTCTTTTTTATATATGTTCTATAAAAACAACAAGAACGAAAAATGTAGGGAATAATCTTCACTGACAAATGAAATATTTTTCTGGGGCACAAGCATTTGTGAAAACATATCCTTTGTTAGGCATGGCTTTGAAATCTTGCACTACAACATAAAGGTTTTCACTTTTTTTCAACTCTTTTAATTAAGAATTTCAAAAACAATGACATCACTTTTCTACATAGTCACCTCCCTTTGTGATGCCCGACAGACTAGTCACATGACACTCTCAGACACACATTAAGTACTCCTCCTCCCGCCCTCACCGTTTCCGACAAAAATATAAAAGTGCGGAAACTTTTTGAAGACCCCTCGTATATTTGCAATAGACAAGTATGGGCTCTGCTCCAAGGCTGACAATGTAAGCTTACAGATGAACCAGTCCTAGGTGCCCAGGCCCAAAGTAATATGCCAGTATTGGAAATAAAGTGTGACGTACCTGATGGTAGAGTCTGGCTTATGCAGTGGGCAACCTCTCTTACTATCCTGATTCAGGAACCCCTGGTAGAGCAGACAGGTGGCTTGGGAGTGCAGGATGGCACAAGGGTCGGACTGGGTCACGGTTGGTAAGCAAAGGTCCCCTGAAGCACTCATGCAGACTGAAGGGTAGTGATGCAGGCTGAGTTGGTAACAGGCTGGCAGTGCAGTACAGAAGGAGCAGGCAGGTGGATGGTCAGGTACAGGCAGGGTTGGCAACAGGCAGTCAGCAGAGGTACACAAGGATCAGGCAAAGACATGGTCAAGGAAAAGCCGGGGTTGGTGCAGGCAGATAACAAGCAGATCAAGGGTAGCCGGGTCACAGATAACAGGAACCTCACTATAACGGATCTCAGGGGGTCACAGGTGCTGGAACGTTGTAGAACAGACAGCACCCATTGCAGGGTGCTGCTAGCTTAAATGGCCATTTGGGAGGCCACGCACAGGTCTCCCAGCCCGAATTCAAGGGGCAGCGGTGGTCTCCTGACAGAAATAAATGTTTTAAAAATGTTTTTAATGTATCTAATGCAGAGTTGTAACACACTGTCTGCTATGGGGCCTGGGGTAGGAAGGGCCCCCATTAAGTGCTATGTTAAGAACAATTAAATTATGAAGTTTCCAATATAAAATAGCTGAAATCAGACCTCAAGACATCCCTAGTCACAGATCTGCTTCTATGCAATAAGAAGCATTTGCTAATCCATCTCAGCAGTATAGATCAGTGTTTCTCAACCTTTTTTTAGTCAAGGCACCCTTTAAAACATTGTACAATCTTGAGGAGGCACCCCATTCTAAAGTTTAAACATTAAACTAATAGTTTTACATAAGGCAGCAACAACCAAACATGTAGGACGTCCAACATTAGAGGAGATTATTTTTCCAACGCAAACACACCTTTGCACACTGGTACTGATTAGTATTCCAATGATTTTCTTCTCATTCATTCAGCTAATGTGACTCTAGGGCTGATGGAAAGGGGCAGGGGAGGGGCAAACAAGGTGCCGTGCAAGTGCCCAACATTCTTCTTATCAACTGATGATGTCATTAGTTGTTAGGACACTTGTGGCTGGGAAGTTGTAATGGTGCACAACAAAAACCTGTGACTTTATGTAACTAATAGACAGGCTTGATCCGCCCACTGGCTTGTATGCATTTTGCCAAGACACCCCTGAAGACACTTGTAGCAGCCCCAGGGTGCCTAGGCACCCTGGTTAAAAAAAGGCTGGTTTAGATGCATTGATCTTGGATTTTTGCTACAGGCTGAAATGAACCCTGTATGCCTAATTTACTCAAAATTCCGGAGTGTCTTCCAGGTTAAAACTATATAGTACAACTGAGGATTGTCACAGTTGACATTACAGAAAGAGTTCACTGTGGGGAATTGAGATTAAAACTTTTTTATGGGGTCCCATTATTCTTAGTTACACCCCTGATCTAAATATGGAAGGAAATGTTCTGGGTGTACATCCAACAAAACCCAGTGGTGTCAATTGTAAAAGCAGCCTCAGCCCAGACTCCATCCAGGCTATGTCCCAACATGTATAGTCCCGCTCTTGGGGCTTAGTCATGTAGGTGACTCCATGACTAAGCCTTGTGTGCATGGCTTAGAATGTGCAGCACCTGGAACATTTCCTTCCCTTTGCTTGTAATTATTGAGCTGAGACATGCTCCTTCTCAGCCTACACTCCAGTCTTTTACCGGACTTGGATAGATAGGAGCATGGAGCAGCCATCCGTATTTTTTGTTTGAGTTCACACCCCTTGATCTGAAGCCACAATTGGTTGCCCTTTTTGGATAGAGTATGGAAGGGCTAGAACGTCTCTCTGTGTTTTTCTGTCTTTTGTTTGTCCTGCTATCATGGTGATCCATCTATTTTTTTCTTGAAGACATTCTTACTGGGACAAAAAGTGATGGACAAATTCTAAACTTTGAGTTGTTTCAGTAGTTTGGAAAGATGTTTTTACTTCCTGCTGCATCTCAAGGCAAGAAGTTAGGGTAAATATGCCCAATAGGACACAGTAGGTAAAAAAGAAATTAATACCGACAGAGGATTTAACCATCCTACACTAAACCTAAGCAGAAAAAGTATTGACTTTAGATATAACAATTCAATTTTTGGGATTCTGATTTACAAGGTTTTTTTGATTTTCATAATAACTTGATATTTTGGATTCTCTTCCAGCTAAGGTATGTGGAGACAAAAACAGTCATTACAATGCTTGCGCAACTGCTTGTCCTGCCAGCTGTGCCGACAGAAATGCCCCAACCAAGTGCACAAGACCCTGTATAGATACCTGTGATTGCAATGCAGGTATGGTCCTCAGTGGAGATACGTGTGTTCCCATTACCAGCTGTGGCTGCCAATACAATGGTCAATATTACCAGCCCAACCAGTCTTGGTATGATGAGCAATGTGCTGTCCTTTGCAAATGTGACCCGATTTTGGGAACCATAGACTGTCAGTCAACTAGCTGCAAAGAGACTGAGACCTGTATGCTGGTCAATGGAGTACACGGCTGCTACCCAACCAAATATTCAACTTGTACATCCAATGGGGATCCTCATTACTGCACTTTTGATGGCAAGAGATATGCATTCATGGGCAGCTGTGTCTACCAGCTGGTGAAAGTGACGTCAAACGACTCGTCCCTGACTCCATTTACCATCAATGTTGTGAATGACCACAGAGGAAACAGAGCTGTGTCCTTCACCAAAGATGTGATCATGGAAGTCTACAATAAGACCATAACCATGAGTAAAGACTACCCAAGACAGATCAAGGTAAATGTTTTGTATATTTTTTTCAACTGTTATGGGAAATTGTTACATTTTCTTGGGGGGAAACGAAACTATGAAATCGGTGTATAACAATTTACAGATTTAAAAAATGTTGTACATAAAATTCAGTTGATGGAGATTGTTTCTATAAGGGCTCATTTACACACATTAACGACTAGTTTACACTTGCTTCAAAACATGGCTTCAGAGACGCTTTGTTAAAGCTCTATGATCTAGTCAAAGCTCATGTCACTAAATAAATGGTTAGCTTACAGTCCTGTTTACACTTGCTTTTGCTTTGCTTTGCTTAGGCTTCGCTTCAAAAATTATACCCCATGCTGCTTTAGTTGTGCTTCAAAGCATCTTCAAAGCCTCCATAGAAGTCTATGGCAAAGCTTGCTTGAAGCCCCACTGAAGCATCACCGAAGCCTCATTGAAGCCCCATGGAAGCCTCATCAAAGCCCCATGGAAGCCTAATTGAAGCCCAATGGAAGCCTCATCGAAGCCCCATGGAAGCCTCATCGAAGCTCCGTTGAGGCACCATCAAAGCCTCATTGAAGCCCCATCAAAACCTCATTGAAGCCCCATTGAAGCCTCATTGAAGCCCCATTGAAGCCCCATCGAAGCCTCATGGAAGCCCCACCTAAGCCTCATGGAAGCCTCATTGAACTCCCATCAAATCCTCATTGAACCCCCACCGAAGCCTCATCGAAGCACCAAGCAAAAGCAAGGTGTAAACAAAACTGTAAGCTAACCATTTTATTTAGTGACAAGAGCTTTGACTGGCATTAAGGGAGCTTTAACAAAGCCTGTCCAAAGCCATGTTTTGAAGCAAGTGTAAACTAGCCCTATGTTACATGGCAAGTTCACCCAAATGCAGTTACTCAAACAATGAGATCTCCTTGCCATGACTCCTGTGGAAACCCCTGGGAAAACCCAAAATTTACTGCCAGCATTACACTGATGCTCATCATTAGATCAAATAAAATAATATGATGTTCTCAGCCTTTCAGAACCCTTTGATAGATTAGGAAAGGGTTAGATCCTCTGTCCCCGTTGAGGTGATTAATTCATTTTTAATGGTGGAGGGGCTCTCTGCTATTGGCCATGACCTTTATTTGTCTTGTATTAATACATTTGTAGGGATGTGCACAATGGAAACATTTGTTTTATTTCAGATTTGTTTGTTATAGTGGAGTTCCACCCAAAAGTGGAAGTTCCGCTCATCGGATTCCTCCCCCCTCAGGTGCCACATTTGTCACCTTTCGGGGGGGGGGGAGGGGGGGGAGGATACCTGTCTTTGACAAATGTCCTTTTCCCCACATCTGGGAGCCTGATGTCAGCAGCCTGACTCCCTCCTCAGCCACCGGGCCAGTGAGAAACGCAGCGGCGGCTTACGCAAGCGCAGCAGGGCCCGGTGTGAAGCCGAAAGTCTCCACTGCCGGGTTCCCTGAGCCTCAATGGTGGCGGCAGCACTCGACCAGCCGATCCAAAGATCGGTGGCGGTGCCAACATCACTGGACACCAGGACAGGTAAGTGTCCTAAAGTTAAAAGTCAGCAGCTACTGTATGTGCAGCTGCTGACTTTTGATTTTTAAAGGGGAGGCGTCCGAATTTTGGCAGAGAGGTGATAGTGAGCCCTTTTGGGGGGCTTGGGCTGCTACCTATGGTTACGGCTTCCAAAGTCATTGTTTTCACAACTTGTTGGGAGAATGTGTGAAAGGAGCGTTTACGAATGATGAGAATTAATTTATGGGGTTTTTATTTATTTATTTCTAGTAATGGCAGCGATCTGTGATTTTTATTGGGACTTCAATATTGTGGCGGACATGTCGGACCATTTTGACGCTGTTTTGGGACCATTGGCATTTATACAGCGATCAATGCTATGAAAATGCATTGATTACTGTGTAAATGTCACTGGCAGGGAAGGGGTTAACTTGCAGGGGGTGCTCTAAGGGGTTAACTATGTTCCCTCAGTGTGTTCTAACTGTATGGGGGCTGGGCTGGCTGGAGGAAGGGAGTGATCGTGGCTTCCATATACAGGAAGCCTGTGATTGCAGCCCTTCCCCCTCTGTCAGAACGGAGATCCGTGTTTACATACACGGACTTCCGTTCTCTCACTGCGGGGGAGGCCATCGCGGGTAGCCGGTGACGATCGAGTCCGCCCTACCCGCTCCCTGGCCCTCCCGGAACACAGTGAGCGAGCGAGCTGCCTCCGGTGGTGCGCGCACGCTCACAATACTAGGTGATGGGGGTGTCAGGTGATGGCGGTTTGCGATAAGGAGCCACTTTGTCGCCGTCACGCTGCGGCGGGTGGTCGGCAAGTGGTTAAAGACGGCAATTGGCGCTACAGAGCCACACTACAGTAGTAAATGTATGCGAGCCGGTCGGGAACTGGTTAAAGTAACGCAGTGCTGAATAGCAAAAAATGGCCTGTTCATGAAGGGGGTAGAACCTTCCGTAAGTCAAGTGGTTAAATTACCCAACTGATTTTGTAGTAAACATAAAGCTGCTATGTAGAAGGGTGATTAGATTGGAAACTCACCATATAACAATTCTTTAATGTTTATTATATGGCAATTTACAGAGGAAAAATCCTTTTTCACCTAGGTTGATGGAAACATCGTCGACTTACCCTACTATTGGGATTCACCAAAGATCATTTCATTTATCTCAGGAAACAACATTGTGCTCAAAACGAACTTTGATGTGACATTGACTTATGATGGATGGAACAACGTTAATGTGAAACTCCCAAGTACCTACAAAGGGGCAGTTGGTGGCCTGTGTGGCAACAATAATGGAGACTCCTCAGATGACTTCACCTTCGAGGACGGGGCAGCTGCTAGAACTGCAGATGAATTTGGAGACCACTGGAAAGTGGGAGAAGTGGAAGGATGTAATAGCACTTGTTCCGATTGTCCAAAATGTACCAAGAAAGATCAAGAATTCTACAAGAGCGAACAATATTGTGGAATTCTCAAGAAACCTGATGGACCATTCAGCCAGTGCTACAATGCCATTGATCCAAGTCCTTATTTTGACAACTGTTTGTTTGATGCGTGTGCCTACAAAGGTCACCAGTCTGTTGTCTGTGCCAGCATAGCTACGTATGTTTCAGAATGCCAAATGAATGGATCTGATATCAAACCTTGGAGGAAGTCCTCTTTTTGTGGTAACTTTTTTTGTTTTTTTTCTACCTATTTCAGATTGCAAAATTCCAATACTGTGAAGCTGAATTTAACTCATAATGCTTTTTGCCTTATAGCAGTGGTCTCAAAACTGTGGCCCGGGGGCCAGATGTGGCCCTTTGCTTGCTTTTTTGCAGCCCTTGGAACACTATTTCATCCACTTTGCTTGCTTTTATCCAGCTCTTGGAGCACTATTTCATCCACCAACAATGGAGCATAATTCCCCCCCACTGACACCAATGATGGGGCACAATTCCTCCCAATGACACCAATCATGGGGCACAAATCCTCCCAATGACATCACCAATGGGGCACAGCTCCTCATGATGATACCAATGATAGAGCACAATGCCTCCCAATGAAACCAATGATAGAGCACAATTCCTCCCAATGACACCAACTATGGGGCACAATTCCTCTCACTGACACCAATCATGGGGCACTACTCCTCCCAATGACACCAATGATGGGGCACTATTCCTCCGACTGACACCAATGATGGGGCACAGTTCCTCCCAATAACACCAAGCATGGGGCACTATTCCTCCCACTGACACCAATGAGGGGGCACAATTCCTCCCAATGACACCAATCATGGGGCATAATTCCTCCCAATGACATCACCAATGGGGCACAGCTCTTCATGATGACACCAATGATAGAGCAAAAGCTTACCAGTATGTATATGAGTCTGTGCAATAGTCAAAAGCCACCATATGTATTGAGGAGGGAAGAGGTGGTGAGGAGTTCCCCACATGTACCCACAAAGGAGCTGCCTAACAGCGCCATCCAGGATGGTCACGGAGGAATATAAAGTGGCCCCCCAGCAGATATACCCATAGGAGGACGATGTAGCCAAAGCAGATGGGAGGGACAAAACTCCACTTCCGGAAAGAGTGTTCCCGGGTATCTGGAACCAACAAATTATCTACAAAAATAAATAATCAATCATAAACTATGTTCAAATAGATCAATTCAAATATAAAAGACTCAAATTAAATAGAATGACCATAAACAAGCCGGCTAAAAAGCCCAGCATCATTGCTGGCATTCCAAGTATAGTGTTATAGGGCAGTGCTGTCCTTAACGCATTAAACAAAAAAAGGGGGAAAGACAATGCCTAAAAATGTAAATTCCTCAATGAGTAAGGTTACCTGTTCTTAGACAAAGATGAATACACACAAGTCCCGACTGGCGTGGGAGAGGTAGGCATGGTGACTGCACCCAACCCCTTAAGAAGGTTACGGCACACACAATTTATTTTACTACCTTTCTTGTTATCGTTAACACATTCCATGCAAACTACTTAGATCAGCCTTTCTCAACCTTTTTGAAACGGAGGAACCCTTGAAATTATTCTCCGGTCTCAGGGAACCCCTGCTAAAAATGAGAATCTACAACTCATAATACATTAGTGTGATGGTCAATGGGAAGAATGCCCCTCACACTTGTGGTCATTGGGAAGAATTACCCCCTTACAGATAGCTAAAATGATCAATGATGTCAGTGGGAATTATCTGAGAGGCAGAAACTGCTCATTGCTCAAGGAACCCCTGGCAACCTCTGGAGAAACCCTGTTCTTTGGGGAGCATGCCCTCCTCCCAGTAATGTGTGCTGCAAATGTTGCCCACTGGCCCTGCAGGAAAAGATACCAAGCACAGGTTGATTGGGCACATGACCGTATTAAACCAGAAAAGGGCGTGTTCCTTCTAAATTGTTGTTGGATAGCAGAGTTGGTCTAGTAATGCATTTCACACGCATGTTTATATGTATTGCCTATACAAATACATGAATTTAAAATGTTTCCCATCTATTTTGCAGAAATGGATTGCCCCCCAAATAGTCAATATAGGCTCCTGGGAGATGGATGCCCTACTACTTGTTTTGGCTTTATTCCTCCACCGACTTGTAAGCAATCCCCCACCGAAGGCTGCTACTGTGATAATGGTTTCATTCTCAGTGGGAAAAATTGTGTGCCTATTTCAGAATGTGGCTGTGTCTTTGAAAACAACTACTACAATAGGGGGCAAGAGTTCTACCCTGACAGTCTCTGCCAGAGAAAATGTGCATGTGACATGAATGGTGTGGTCACCTGCAAGGAAATGTCCTGCGGACCAGATGAAGAATGCAAAGTGGCTAATGGACACTTGGGTTGCCATCCCAAAGAGTTAGCCCAGTGTATAGTCTGGGGCGATCCTCATTTTTTGACTCCTGATGGTGTGAATTATGATTTCCAAGGTACCTGTTCCTACACACTTATCCGAGTGAAGAAAGGTCGAGTCAATTTTGAGGTCACGATAGATAATGAACCATTCGGTAGAATGGCAGTTGCAAAATCTGTGACTGTTGCCATTGGAAATTATGTTATATACTTGGGAAGAGCGAGAACCTGGACTGTTTTGGTGAGTCAATTCTTTTAGTTACCGTATTATTCAAATAAAAGGTTACTTTAGCAAAGATAACATTACCTGATACCTTGTTTGACCCCTAACATCAACCCATACCTGTTCTTATTTTTTTAAGAGCATTTGTGTAATACATTGAGTTTTTATTTGATTTCTTACATGGCTGCATTAACGTAGGTGCTATTGGTGCTGTAGCTCCAGGCCCCTACCTAATTATAGGCCCAGCCGCCCAAAAAGAGCAGGCTGCACACAGAAAGCAATGGACTGATGGGGAAAGATCTCCCCTGTCTGGCCCACATTTTTGCATGCACCACCTTGGCCCGGGTGGCTGGATTCATAAAGGCACCGGGCAGGCGGTCCTAATGGAAGCGCATGAGTCCATAATGGGGCATGAGTCCAGTTCAGTGCAGCAGTACTGTGAGCCCAGGCCGGTGATCACATGCCTGATGAAGGGTCCTAATGCGGTCTTGAAATATTGTCTTTTTATGTGATCAAGCAATAAAAAATAGCTTTGCACTTGGTGTGCTGGCAAATATAATATTAATGTTATATGCAGTGACCAGGAAACAAAAAACAGGACGCTGCTCCAGGCGAGTATGGTGAACCACAGGCTGGAGGAAATGGGTGCTAGCATGAAATCAAAAGTGAAGAAATTGACCTTCACCGATCCAAAAAAATGTATTGAGCATAACAATAGACTGCCACCAGGACCAAGAAACAGACTGGGTAGGAGGTGACGCGTTTCACACTGACGTTGTGCTTCTTCAAAACCAAACAGATTTTTTTTTTTTCCACAAGTAGTTTTTATTGAAACAAAAAGTTTTTGAGTTACATGGGATAAACAAATACATGCTCAGAAGAATAAAATAGGTAACTCTATGAAAGGTAGTCAGTTTTTATTTCAAGACAGCAAATATTATGAACATTTAAGGCTGTACTTTAAGGCTCGGCTCGCAAGCATTCGTGTAGCAGTGGATCCGGGGACAGTCTTACTATCTAAAAGAACAGAGGGGTGGACATCAAAGGAAGTCCCCCTATGACTATGGGGCCCCGAATTCCCTAAGGTGAGGCATCTAGATAGCTTTTGTCTCCTCATTTGGAGGAGATCTCCTAAGGGACATGGGGAGGGAGTGGGAAAAAGGAAGACAAGAGGGGAGAATAACAGGGAATTTAATAGAAGGGGGATGGGAGGCTCTTGGCTGCCCTCTCCTACACCCAGGGGCCCTCAATCATAGGGAGCGCCGCTGTCGAGGAGGTTGCAGTAAAACCAAACAGATTTTAAAGAAGCACAATGTCAGTGTGAAACGCAGCACATCCTACCCTGTCTGTGTCTTGGTCCTGGTGGAAGTCCATTACATGTTCAATAAATTTGTTGGATCGGTGAAAGTGTACAGCTAATATCTTCTCTTTTGCTATACAATGACCAGTGGGGAGTCATTGCAGAACCCTGTTAACCACATGGTTTATACTAATTGGGGGGAGGGGGCAGAAGAGGCAAGTGTAGTGACACATCCCTCGGGGGTGTTCCCAAGAAGAGGATTGAGATCTACATTGTAGTAGAGGTTTAGAAGAAGCACAATGTCAGGTTGAAACGTGGCACCTCCTACCCTGTCTGTGTCTTGGTCCTGGTGGCAGTCCATTACATGTTCAATAAATTTGTTGGATCGGTGAAGGTGTGCAGCCAATATCTTCTCTTTTGCTATACAATGACCAGTGGGGAGTCATTGCAGAACCCTGTTAACCACATGGTTTATACTAATTGGG
>BLSH010061550.1:331920-344830 GCA_018402905.1 Glandirana rugosa
CAAAAGACACAAGTGTGGTGATACATCCCCAAGGGGGTGTTCCCAAGAAGAGGATTGAGATCTACATTGTAGTAGAGGTTTATAAGAAGCACAATGTCAGGTTGAAACGTGGCACCTCCTACCCTGTCTGTGTCTTGGTCCTGGTGGCAGTCCATTACATGTTCAATAAATTTGTTGGATCGGCGAAGGTGTGCAGCCAATATCTTCTCTTTTGCTATACAATGACCAGTGGGGAGTCATTGCAGAACCCTGTTAACCATATGGTTTATACTAATTGGGGTGGGGGGGCAAAAGAGGCAAGTGTAGAGACACATCCCCAAGGGGGTGTTCCCAAGAAGAGGACTGAGACCTACATTGTAATAGATGAGTGTACTTGAGATGGATTCAAGTTGGTAATCATAGTGAAAGCAATGTTTTTTATTTATGCGAATGCAGACCATTTTATTTTTTGTTTTTTTATTGCTGGGATTTAAGGCCAAGTTAACTATAACTTTACCATAGCCTGGGTATATTTACCAGCTATTCAAATGATTTTAATTTTCGTGTTGCTCTTTGGTATTAACCACTTCAGCCCCGGAAGGATTTCCAGCTTTAGGACCGGAGCCCTTTCTGCGATTCGGCGCTGCGTCGCTTTAACTGACAATTGCGCGGTCGTGCGACGTTGCACCCAAACGAAATTTGCGTCCTTTTTTTCCCACAAATAGAGCTTTATTTTGGTGGTATTTGATCACCTCTGCGTCATTTCTGATCGCCGCTATAAACAAAAGAAGAGCGACAATTTTGCAAAAAAAAAAACAAATTTCTTACTTTTTGCTAAAATACAAATCCAAAAAAAAAATATAAAAAAACATTTTTTTTCACAGTTTTTGGCCGATTTATATTCTTCCTCATATTTGCGATAAAAAAAAATCGCAATCGGCGTTTTTTGATTGGTTTTCACAAAAGTGGTCGCGTTTACGGATGATGAGAATTCATTTTTGGGGTTTTCATTTTTATTTATTTTTTATTAGTAATGGCGGTGATCTGCGATTTTTAGTGGTACTGCGATATTGCGGCGGACATGTCGGACCATTTTGACACTTTTTTGGGACCATTGGCATTTATACAGCGATCAGTGCTATAAAAATGCACTGATTACTGTGTAAATGCCATTGGCAGTGAAGGGGTTAACCTGCAGGGGGCGCTCTAAGGGTTAACTATGTTCCCTGGGCGTGTTCTAACTGTGGGGGGACTGCCCTAGCTGGGGAAGGGAAGTGGTCACAGCCTCCATGTACAGGAAGGCTGTGATCACAGCTCTTCCCCCTCACACAGAGCGGAGGTCTGTGTTTACTTACACGGACCTCCGTTCCTTCGCTCCGGGGGCGCCATCGTGGGTAGCCGGCGGCAATCAAAGCCGCCGCACCCGCTCCCTGGCCCTCCCCCAAACACAGTGAGCGCGGGTGCGCGCCTCCGGCGGCACGCGCACGCTCACTAGGCGCGATCTGGCAGCCGCCGTCGTATGACGGCGTTTTGCGGGAACTAACCACTTTGCCGCCGTCAAATGCCGATCGGCGGTCGGCAAGTGGTTAAACAATTTTGTCAGAAACCAGCAGAAGAGATGGCCATATCTGCGTAGCTACACTCGGGAAACTAGGACCAGACCATATATACTTAAAGTAAGATTTATTAACAGTAAAAAAAAAAAGACATCCAAACAGACATAGGTGAACCAACAACCCAGTGACAAAATACCAAATTAAACGACCCAACAGAATAAAAGAAATCCTAACTATCGAACTAACTATATGCAATATATACGAAAGGGGAATGCAAGAAAGCACGGTAAAGATGGAGGTACAGGGAACTTATAGGAAGGGGAACCAAAACTGGTATTGGGAATAAAGGGGAGTAGGAACAAGGCACTATAGAATTCAGGGTAAAGGTACTAGGCAGAGAGAATGATCAAAGAGCGGGAACAGGATAATGGCTAGCAGTATCTGGCAAGAAGCAAAACACTTGAGCAAGGTGTAACAGCAGAAGAGGAACTAAATACCCTCCCAGCAGCCGGCATCGGATGGAGAGCGATTACTGGGATCTGCTGGCTGCTGGGAGACACCTGCTGGTGGACACTGAAACTACAGCCTTTCATTGCTGGGAAGCACAGTGCCACCAGCAGGAGATCCAGGTCCTGCCACATGGATTTCAGTGAAGTTGAAATGTTTTTACTTTGGTGCATTGAACCTGGAGGTGAAATTTTGCTAACATTTTGGCTTTCGTTCATATTAGTCCTTATAAGTTTAACAATTTTTTAAAAAGTTGCTGTTGTGACCCTCATATTTGCTGCTTTGTGTAAGATTACGTCATTTGTTACCATGGAATATTTTGTGAATACCCACATTATAATTTTTTTTTTTTGTATCAAAATAAGATTTTTGACGCATACTATAATGGTGTATATTTCAGATCAACGGAGAGAAATACAATCTTCCATGCCGTTCTGGGAACCATGACATCTGGATTAACAAAGAAGGAAATAACATATTTGTTTATTCCATATTTGGCTTTGTGGTTATGTATGACCAACAGTTCTTTGTTTCAGTCTGGATCCCAAGTTCATACTCCAGCCTCACTGAAGGCCTCTGTGGAAATTACAACAAGAACCCCGATGATGACTTCCGTCTTCCAAATGGATCTGTTGTCACTGATAAAGCAGTTTTTGGTGACTCTTGGACCGTAGCTCGGCATGGGCCGGACTGCAAAGGATGTTCTGGTGATCGGTGTCCAACGTGTGATCAAGTTAAATTTGCTAATGCTAATTCAACTTCCAAGTGTGGAATGATTGTCGATCCTCAAGGTCCATTTAAGGCATGCCATCAATTGGTCAAACCTGAAATATATTACCGAAGCTGTTTGGTGGATGTCTGCTCCGGACGTGTAAGCCAAGAGGCCTTATGTGCCAGTCTGCAAGCCTATACAGCGTTATGCCAAGAACAGGGAGCCAAAGTAGGAGCTTGGAGGAACATCACTAAGTGCCGTAAGTAGAGTTGAGTGAACTTCTGGAAGTCCGGGTTCTGCTGGTTCGGCCGAACTTCGGGACAAAGTCCAGGTTCGGGTCCGGACAGAACCTGAACTTTGTCCCGTACCCCGAACCCCATTGAAATCAATGGGGACCCAAACTTTTAGGCACAAAAATGGCTGTAAAAAAGTCCTGGAAAGTCCTAGAGGTCTGCAAAAGGAAGGAAATGGGGGTAAGGGTGGGACAAGTGCCCTACAAAGAAATGGGGACAGGGAAATAACTAAAAGCATTTAAAAAAAAAATTTCATAAAAAAATCAAAAATACTTTTTTGACACAGTTTGAAGATGATTTTATGGCTTCTACCGTTAATTAATACTTTTCAGACCCAGTTTGAAGATGGTCCACATCCACCTCCATTTTTGATTTTTTTATGATTTTTTTTTTTTTTAAATGCTTTTAGTTATTTCCCTGTCCCCATTTCTTTGTAGGGCACTTGTCCCACCCTTACCCACATTTTCCTTCCTTTTGCAGACCTCTAGGACTTTCCTGGACTTTTTTACAGCAATTTTCAGAACTTTTGGTAAAATTACCAGAACCCCGGACCCGAACCCGGACTTTTTTTTAAAAAGTCCGGGTTCGGGTCCGGGTCTCGGACACCCCAAAGTTCGGTACGGACCCGAACTTTACAGTCCGGGTTCGCTCAACACTAGCCGTAAGTCATTTATAACGTTTTTGATAGATTAAATGTATCGTTGCCAATTTGTAAACAAGGCCATCGGGAACTGAGCATTTTGCTGCTTCATATATTAGATTTTATTGTTATCCAATGATTATTATATGTATTATTATTTAAATTCCAGCTAATTTAGCTAAATACAATCAAGCAGCATCAAAACAAAAGGTGTCCTACAGACCTCTACAAAGAGATCTATTCTCTCACGCTGCAGTATTCTGGCAGGGGACAACCTTTTCTACTCAGGCTGTGGCTGCTTTCTCAATTACATGAACTGCAAAATGTTGCACTCCTTTTGATTTGGTGCACCTGGATTGTAATTAAATACAAAAAAACTGACCCTGACCTTGATCTTTGCCCTGACCTTGGCACTGGCCCTGACATTGACACCCTCCCCTAACCTTGACACTAACCCTGGCACTGGCCTGGATCAAACCTTAATCTACTGTAGGTATTTTTGTATTTTATTTTTTTATTATTATTTATTACACACTCATTTTTTTTTTTACTCTGCAAGGAGAGAGACAGATACAAGGCATCTCTTTCCTCCATTCACAGAGATAAAAACATGGGGGCAGGCTTCACATTGACTGATCATTGTGATAGTCAGTCAGAGGCTATCACAGCGATCAGGGGACCCGAAATCAGGAGCTCCAAGTCCTGATCGTTAATACGGGGCCCGGGACTCTCCCAGCTCAAAAGGAGATACACAAATATGAGGCCCCACGGAAAAAAGTCCAATCTATATTTGTGATAGGTCGGCGTGAAGTGGGTAAATGTGTATGGAAAACTTGGAAAGTGAAGGTGCACACAGAGATAACAAGACCAAGCAATCTTGCCCAAGCCTTAACCGGCTCTTTGACGTCAGCCAACAGTGGGCTTCAGGTCCATAGGAGAAGTAAAGCCAAACAAGCTTTGTCTATACATCTCCTTAATAATGACTAGCATGTGTTGCACTAAATCAGTAAAAAAATTCCATCAAAACATATAAAAGCATATAAATACACATGTACAGTGACAATACAAAGTAAAATTTCACCCAATGAAGTGGAAGTTCTCCAGCTGAAAGTGTAGCCCACTTTAAAAGTGCCACATAAGGGGATTTTTATCCTTTTTAATTCCGAAAAGTATGGATAGAATTCACCATCACCATAACCAACAGGGATATGCACTTACCACAGTGGTTCTCAACTCCTGTCCTCAGGACCCACTAACAGGCCAGGTTTGCAGGATAACTGAAATACATCACAGGTGATATCATTTACTGCTTAGTGATTGCAGTATTCTAGTCTGCATCTCCCCAAGGTAATACTTAAAATCTGGCCTGTTGGTGGGTCCTGAGGACCGGAGTTGAGAACCACTGGCTTACCAGAACACGATAACCGCTTTACACAAAGTGGTCATCAAAGCTCAATGGGCATGCTCCAATACAAATGGTGTCTCTCCTCTATCTCCAAGCTCGTGCATCCAAATATGGGCTCCTCAAAGATTACGGTTCATAAAAGCAAACAAATGCTCCTCATAGTGCAGTAACTCTAAATAATATCAATGTTTATTAAAATCACACTTATTTAGGTAGTATAATATGCATGCGCATATCACCCAGTTGGTGGATTCTTAGTAATTCTAGTTAACTTCTGGTATCCTTCCGATTCGATGCAATGATGTCAATGAGAGGCTACGCTCCACGCCAGCCTTTTTTCAACCTTTTCAACACCGAGGAACCCTTGAAATTATTCTCCGGTCTCAAGGAACCCCTGCTAAAAATTAAAAAATCTGATGGTTAATGGGAAGAATGCTCCCTACACTTGTGGTCATTGGGAAGAATTACCCCCTTACAGATAGCTAAAAAATATCAATGGTATCATTGGGAATTTATCTGAGAGGTAGAAATTGATCACTGCTCAAGGAATCCCTTGCAACCTCTGGAGGAACCCTAGTTGAGAAACCCTGCTCTACACGTTTCATAGTCAAAAGACATCTTCCAGGGCATCGTCATATCGGTGCACACCAATTGAGCTTTCGATTTATTGCAACACTGATATACTGTACCATGGCTGTGGTATCCCCCTAGAAGCTATAAATCACTGCAGTAGACACCAATACTTCAGTGATCTCCACTAGCTTCCATGTCCCATGCCGAGTAGTTGCCCTTCTGCATTGTGCACAGAGGAGGTTGGCTACTCAACTTGGGAACCATTCAGAGGATGCTACAAAGGATGCTTTACATTTTCTCTGCGACATCACTGCACCTCTTCTACTACTTCAACTCTATTCATAATGCAGCGGGGCAGCTGCTTGACATGATACTAAATAAAGGAGGTCAAAGGAGTAGCATTGTCCTCTACAATGATTTCCAACTTCTAGAAGAATATTACAGGTGTGGCATGGCATATACATAGTTGGTCCTAGCTTGACCAATATAGCTATGAAGAGTATGTATACCCAGAATTCTTCTCCAAGTCAGAACTCAAGTTTTTTTTTTTGCCATTTATTGACTGGCTTTTCTTACATGTATTATTTTCCTTGTCCTTCACTTGAAAAATATCCATGTTCTGTTGTATTTCACAGCACTCTCATGCCAGAAGAACAGTCACTATGAGCTTTGCACTCGGACGTGTGACTTCACATGCCTTGGGCTCCTGACGGCCAGCACCTGCAGCGAAAAATGCTTTGAAGGGTGCCAATGTAACTCTGGCTACATGTTCGATGGGGAAATATGTGTAACAATGGACAAATGCGGATGCACTCACAATGGAAGGTACCTAAAGGTAAGCTTAATCGTTTTATGTCTCGTGTTGTCTGCTTCCTTCAGTGATTACATTGGTTTAGTAATTATTATGTACTTATTTAGTGTCAACTAATTACATAAACCAATATAAAGAACCTTTTTAATATTGGTGTATTACAATGTAACACACTCGTATTACAGTAACCCATCGATGCTACTGTTATCAGTATGTTACTAAAGTTTTTTTATTTACCTTTTACACGTTCTATTGCTACAAAAGTGTATGAATGTTGTAAATCCTACATTTATTTTTGTAAGGTTGCTGCAAAATGTCTTGGATCCCCCTCAGTAACATGGCTATGTGTTGCAGCCTGACAACACTGAACTGTTGTCTTACAATAAGCAGGAGACTTGCCAGCCTGGCATGTAAGCTACCTTTGGTTGGCCATTGAGCTGACTATTTGATACACTTGATAGGTAGCCCAATAGCCAATTTGAGGGGTGCATATGACAGGCTGAGAAAGCTGCTGCTATGTACAAGGCAGTGACTTAGCACTGTCAGCCTGGAATAGAAAGATACTTTGCAATATATTCACAAAAAAGATTTCCTTAAAGTAATACTAAAGTCTAATTTTTTTCTTTAAAAATAACAAACATGTCACACTTACCTCCTCTGTTCAGTGGTTTTTCACAGAGCAGCCCAGATCCTCCTCTTCTCGGATCCCTCTTAGGTGCTCCTGGCTCCTCCCTCCTGTTGAGTGCCCCCACAGCAAGCAGCTTGCTATGGGGGCACCTGAGCCGAGCCACAGCTCCCTGTGTCCATTCAGACATGGAGCCACGGTTTGGCCCCACCCTCACTCTCTCCTTATTGGCTAACTAATTTTGATTGACAGCAGTGGGCGCCAATGGCGCCGCTGCTATGTCTCAACCAATCAGGAGGGAGAGTCCCAGACGGCCGAGGCACTCGTGCACATCGCTGGACAGAGAGGGGGCTCAGCTAAGTATTAGGGGGGATAAATGGGGCTGCTACACACAGAAGGATTTTAATCTTAATGCACCTTCTGCCTTTACAGCCACTTTAAAGAGTAACTTCACCCAAAAGCTGAAGTTCTACTCTTCCTACTCCCCCCAGCTATATTTGGAACTTTTTTGGGGGGCGAGTTTCCCCGAATGACAGATAAACATGGGAGTGGGGTTACCCAGTGACTTCACTGGGTGATCTCGCCTCATAATGGCACTCATCCAGTGAGAGGTAGACATGGGGTGGGGGTCAGCCGGTTACATCATGGGTAACCTATGTTTACCTGTCATTCAGCTGTGTCCCTGGACAGGAACAGTCATGGTTGGCAAACAACATTTTTTTTGTTCATTGGGGTTGGCATTTTTATGTTTCTTTTAATAAAGGACTTGTCAAGAACTTTTGTTGTGTTTTTATTAGCTTTGACGTTCTTTTGTAAATGAGTAGGGCTTCTATGTACCCATTACCCATTCACATAGGAGGGCTGGGATATGGGGTGCCCTTGTTAAAGGGGTTTCCAGATTCTGATACGTCATATCCCACAACCACTGGGCCAGGGTTGTGGGGAAGAGGCCCTTGTCCCCATCAACATGGGGACTAGATGCTTTGGGGGGACCCCCCCTATGCCAAAATAACCCCCCCCATGTTGAGGGCATGTGGCCTGGTATGGTTCAGGAGGGGGGGTCGCTCAGTCACCCCCCCCTTTTTCCTGGCCTGCTGGGCTGCATGCTCAGATAAGGGTCTGTTTTGGATGCTGTGGGGGACCCCACGCCATTTTTTTTTAAAAAATGGCGTGCGCTTCCCCTTAAAATCCATACCAGATCGGAAAGGATTTTGGTGGTCAGCGGGAAAACCCACTGACAGCTGAAGAGCCATCGGTTGCTAAGGAAGCGGCGGTCTTAACAACCAGCTATTCTTCACACAGAATTCAGATCGGTCAATCATTTTTCGGCTGATCCCAATTCGAATCGTTCCGAAAATTTGGAATTTATTAGGAAATAAATAATAACAAAACTAAATGAACCCCGAAACAAATCAACGAAACAAAATTAGTAACAAACTATCCAAAAACAAAACTAAACACATTTTTCCATTCTGCACATGTGTAGCCGCTGACTTTAAGTGATGGAATAGTCGCTTTTAGAACACTACATACATTGAGACGCGATATCACAGAGATTTGGGATTTAATACATTTTAAAGAAATTCTAAACCCAGTCACAAAAACCACCAAGTTGTTTCCAACATACAAAACATACAAGCCTGTTTTCTTATTGTTGGGTTTTTTTTTTTGCAAATGTACTTGTTACCGATAAGATCTATATATACAAAGCTAGCAAATTCTATGTTGACTTTTTTTTTTTTTACGGAACCCAGGCCAATGAATTATTGATCTCCGAGGACTGCTCACATCACTGTACCTGCCAATCGGGAACTGTGTCCTGCGTCAATGCAACTTGTGCAGCCGACGAGATATGCCAACTGAGGGATGGAGTTCGAGGTTGCCAGCCAAGGGAGTCTCAGTGCACACTAAGTCCTGACCGCCATTTTATTAGCTTTGATGGGGTCTCAGGGGAGTTCCCTTTGCATGGGTCGTATATATTGTCCACATCTTTCAACGCGACCCAGGACAGGCAGTTTATGGTTGTCTTTGATGCCCATAAATGTGTCGGAAAGAATGGAAGGAGATCATCACTTCAAGTATTTACTGCTTATGGTTTGGTCTCAGTCAACGAAGATCGGGAGGTCTGGGTAAGATTTTTCTTGAGAGTTTATGAATGTACAGTATATGTAAACCCAATCACCAACACCTCCCTATTATGGATTATAAGTTTCAAAATTATGTTTTAAAATAGATTTCCATTTTAAAGAACTTTTTTATGTTTATCCAAACCAGAAATCTCCTTTGATCCCCCATGATGGACCTCAGCTGCTCTCTGAGACTAATAAATATGAACTTCTTCTGCTAGCCACTTAAAAGCAGAGTTCCACCCAAAAGTGGAACCTCCGCTTATCTGCTTCCCCCCCTCCGGTGCCACATTTTGCACCTTTCAGGGGGGAATGGGTACCTGTTTTTGCCTCCACAGAGGCGTGGCATCGTCTTTTGGAAGTTCGCCCCCCCCTCCTCCTTCCTCCACCACCGGGCCAGTTAGAAAGAGCAGAGCGCATGCGCAGTAGGGAACCCGATGAGAAGCTGAAAGGCTTCAGTGCCGGTTTGCCCTAGTGGAGATGGCAATCGGCAGCACCCGACAGCCGATCCGGAAATCGGCTAGGGTGCCGGCATTGCGTGCTCTCTGGACAGGTAAGTGTCCATATATTAATTAATTATTTTTTCCCCAGTCGGAACACCTCTTTAAGGCCAGGCTTCCTCTGGCACTTTTTGTTTACAAGTTAAAATCAGTATTTTTTTGCTAGAAAACTACTTAGAACCCCCAAACAGTATACATTTTTTTTTTTAGCAGAGACCCTAGGGAATCAAATGGAGATCGTTATCTCGGTATTTGCGCAGTGGTTTTTCAAAAGTAATTTTTTTGGGGGAAAAGTACATTTTAATGAATTAAAAAACAAAACACAATATATACCCCATTTTTTAAATAAATGTGAAAGATGATATTACGCTGAGTAAATAGATACCTAACATGTCACGCTTTAAAATTGTGCACGCTCGTGGAATGGCGACAAATTTAAAAATCTCCAAAGGTGACATTTTAAACGCCTTTATAGATCACCTGTTTAAAGTTACTGAGGAGGTCTTGTGCTATAATTATTGCTCTCGCTTTAACGTTCGCTGCGATACCTCACAACGTCGTTTACATATGCATGCGCGACTCATGTACGCTTTCACTTGAGCACGGAGGGATGGGGGCGCTTTCAATTTTTTTTAAATTATTTTAATTTTTTTTTTTTTACACTGTCCCTTTATTTATTCATTTTTTTATTATCACTTTTATTCCTATTACAAGAAATTTAAACATCTCTTGTAATAGAAATAAGGATGGTAGGTCCTTTTTATGGAGAGATCTGGGGTCAAAAAGACCTCAAATCTCGTCTTTACCTTTAACCACTTGCCGACCGCCAACCGCAGGTTGACGGCGACAAGGTGGCTCGATATCGCAAACCGCTGTCATATGATGGCGGCTGTGAGATCGTGCACTGTGAGCGCGCGCCGGCGGAGGCGCGCTGGCTATGTTGGGAGAGGCCAGGGAGCGGGTAGGGCAGACTCGATCTCCGCCAGCTACCCGCGATGCCCCCCCCCCCGCAGTGAAAGAACAGAGGTCCGTGTAAGTAAACACGGATTTCCGTTCTGTGAGAGGGGGAAGGGCTGTGATCACAGCCTTCCTCTATATGGAAGCTGTGATCAATCCCCTTCCCCTGCCAGTCAAACACTAAAACAGTTAGAACACGCCCAGGGAACACAGTTAACCCTTAGAGCGCCCCCCCCCAGGTTAACCCCTTCACTGCCAATGGCATTTACACAGTAATCAGTGCATTTTTATAGCACTGATCGCTGTATAAATGCCAGTGGTCCCAAAAAAGTGTCAAAATGGTCCGACATGCCCGCCGCAATATCGCAGTACCGCTAAAAATCACAGATCGCCGCCATTACTAGTAAAAAATAAAAAAAAAATAAAAACCCCAGAAATTAATTCTCATCATCCGCAAACGCGGCAACTTTTGCGCAAACCAATCAACAAACGCCGATTGCGATTTTTTTTTATCACAAATATGAGGAAGAATATAAATCGGCCAAAACAGTTGAAAAAAAATGTTTTTTTTATATTTTTTTTTTGGATTTGTATTTTAGCAAAAAGTAAGAAATTGTTTTTTTTTTTTGCAAAATTGTTGCTATTCTTTTGTTTATAGCGGCGATCAGAAATGATGCAGTGGTGATCAAATACCATCAAAAGAAAGCTCTATTTGTGGGAAAAAAAGGGCGCAAATTTCGTTTGGATACAACGTCGCACGACCGCGCAATTGTCAATTAAAATGATGCAGTGCCGAATCGCAAAAAGTGCTCTGGTCCTAAAGTGTGAAATCCTTCCGACGCTGAAGTGGTTAAAAACGAAAGATCAAAAGAAAAGTTGGTTCATTTCTCGGGCAAACCAGCGAAAACGGTAAGCCCGAGAAACACCTGTGAGCGGCTGGAGGGGGACATCCCCTCCTGCCGCTTCGGAAAGCGTTTCAGGGGCTCATGAGCCGCTCGGACCGCTTTCATGAGAAAGCCAGTGGCCGTCTGAAAAGAATTATATGGGGTCATGGGTGATATCTTCAGCCATAATCCCGGTAAACCCCTTGCAATACGCAACATATATACGTTTTGTGGTACGGCAAGCGGCTAGAGGAAACTGCTGGTGCATTTTGCATTATACAAACTTGACATTCTTTGGTTTGGTTTTGCAGTTGAATGGATGGGAGCTGAAAAGCGGGACTGAGCTTGGCAAAGGTGCAGTCAAGGTCAATGTTTCTGAAATTAATGTAATCATTGAGCTCCGCGACAAGATAACTGTGATCTTCAGCTCAGACGATGAAATCAAGTTGATTGGTAAGGAAGACATAGCTGGAAAAGTGAGTGGGCCTTGCGGGAACTTCAACAGAGATCGCGATGATGATCTCCGATTAAAGAACGGTGAACCATCCAGAGATGTTGCCTTCACAATCCAATCCTGGGCTGCAAAACACCTCTCCACATGGTAAGACCACCAAAACATCCTTTGCTGAGCTAATAGGCAGACTTATTCCTAGTAGATGGGAACGCTGAACTCCAGGCAAACAGCCAAATACGCTGATAAAATTACATATTTGGGAGCCATTTCAGTATTTGTATTGCTGTCCATCCAATTCTGAGGTTAACACAACATTTTGGATAGAGTAATGGAGGGTTATAACCCCCGTCAGTTTGTTTTTTTTACGTCATCTGTGTACCGTTGGAGAAATTTGCCTTCACTTCCTGTCCCATAGCCAAAACAGGTTCTGATACGCCATATCCCACAACCACTGGGCCAGGGTTGTGGGGAAGAGGCCCTTGTCCCCATCAACATGGCGACTAGATGCTTTGGGGGGAGCCCCCCTATGCCAAAATAACCCCCCCATGTTGAGGGCATGTGGCCTGGTATGGTTCAGGAGGGGGGCCACTCAGTCACCCCCCCTTTTTCCTGGCCTGCTGGGCTGCATGCTCAGATAAGGGTCTGTTTTGGATGCTGTGGGGGACCCCACGCCATTTTTTTTTTAAAAAATGGCGTGCGGTTCCCCTTAAAATCCTGGGCTGCAAAACACCTCTCCACATGGTAAGACCACCAAAACATCCTTTGCTGAGCTAATATGCAGACTTATTCCTAGTAGATGGGAACGCTGAACTCCAGGCAAACAGCCAAATACGCTGATAAAATTACATATTTGGGAGCCATTTCAGTATTTGTATTGCTGTCCATCCA
>BLSH010061550.1:380515-391992 GCA_018402905.1 Glandirana rugosa
ATATAGGGATAGACACCAAGACATATAGGGATAGACAACACGACATATGGGGATAGATACCACGACATATAGGGATAGACACCACGACATATGGGGATAGATACCACGACATATAGGGATAGATACCACGACATATAGGGATAGATACCACGACATGTTTAATATGAAAGATGACAGTTTACCCGTATATCCTAATAGTAAACAGTTCCAAGTTGACGATCTCCGAAACAGTATTTAGACTCTTCCGTCCAAAACTTCTACTCCAGAAGTGATCTAAGAATTCCCGAACAAGTAAGTTACATACTGTTCGACGTAAAAAGATGTATGGTCGTCCCGGTCCTGTTCCCCCCTCCCCCCAGTTCGTCTGCCCCCCCCCCCCCCCCTCAACACAGTACCTGTGGAAGGTACCTGCTTGACCCCCCTCCCCCCTTGTCCTGGCCCTGCTGGTATGTAGAAAAATGCAGCTTGTCATACATTGAATGAACAAGCCCTTAAGAATCTAGTGAAGACCTCATCTTCAAAACCTGCCTTCTCAGATTTATGACAAAGCCTCTAGCAGTTGAACCTTGACAAATGATAATCCTATATGCCCATTTGACAGTAGAAAGTATAATTTGTACAGCACCATAGATAGGGATATACAGCACCATAGATAGGGATATACAGCACCATAGATAGGGGTATACAGCACCACAGATAGGGATATACAGCACCATAGATAGGGGTATACAGCACAACAGATAGGGATATACAGAACCACAGATAGGGATATACAGCACCACAGATAGGGATATACAGCACCATAGATAGGGATATACAGCACCATAGATAGGGGTATACAGAACCACAGATAGGGATATACAGAACCACAGATAGGGATATACAGCACCATAGATAGGGATATACAGCACCATAGATAGGGGTATACAGCACCACAGATAGGGATATACAGCACCATAGATTGGGGTATACAGCACCACAGATAGGGATATACAGCACCATAGATTGGGGTATACAGCACCATAGATAGGGGTATACAGCACCATAGATTGGGGTATACAGCACCATAGATAGGGGTATACAGCACCATAGATAGGGGTATACAGCACCACAGATAGGGATATACAGCACCACAGATAGGGATATACAGCACCATAGATTGGGGTATACAGCACCATAGATAGGGGTATACAGCACAACAGATAGGGATATACAGCACCATAGATAGGGATATACAGCACCATAGATTGGGGTATATAGCACCATAGATAGGGATATACAGCACCATAGATAGGGATATACAGCACCACAGATAGGGATATACAGCACCATAGATAGGGGTATACAGCACCATAGACAGCAGCATAGATAGGGGTATACAGCACCACAGATAGGGATATACAGCACCATAGACGGGGGTATACAGCACCATAGACAGCAGCATAGATAGGGATATACAGCACCACAGATAGGGATATACAGCACCATAGATAGGGGTATACAGCACCATAGACAGCAGCATAGATAGGGATATACAGCACCACAGATAGGGATATACAGCACCATAGACGGGGGTATACAGCACAATAGATAGGGGTATACAGCACCATAGATAGGGATAAACAGCAGCATCTCAGATAGGAATATACACCCCCCCCCACTGCGGGGCTTGCGGCACTGACAGAAGATCCCTCCCAGGGAAGTCGGTAAATCAAAGTCCTGCACTTACCCCAACTAGGAGCGGGCAGCAGGCAGCGAGCGGTGTCCGGGGCTTGGCTTCGGCCATGCATTCCCCTCCTCCGACAAGAAAGGCGTCCAATAGGATCGCCTGTCTTCTCCACCAATTGGGAAACCGGCAACAAACCGGCGCTTCCTGATTGGCGGAGATCGGTTTAGTGTTAGAAAGGCAAATGTTCATTTGCCTTTCTAAGGGCTTGTGATGGCACACTCTGTGCCAAAAGCCACACTATATTGAAGCCTATTAGAGCCTCTAAGGAGATGCTTCAAAGAAACCCCCGACAGCGATAATTCATGCGGCTGGCACCTCAAATGTGCCATCTGCATGAATGGTAGTCAGGGGCGGATATTGATAGATTCATACTATGCATGAATCTATCCATAGCAAAGATGGGGGTGGTGAGGACAGGGAGCGCGGTGCCCATGTGCCCTTAATGGACGGGCTGCCACTGGTGCCCAGTGATGAATGATGGTGATGAAACTCTCAGGGATTGGGCTGCTGCCTTTTCTGTGCAACCTTGAGGTTGTTTCAGCATGTAGACTTATATAAAAAGAAAGCAGTGCTTGGTGTCCAGAGAAATGTGACTTCTAAAATATGGTTCATGGGCCTTTATTAACCACTTCAGATCCGCGCTATTGCCGAAGTACAGCTCCAGCGCGGATCTGAAATGCCGGGACGACGTCCATGGACGTCTTCCCCTGTGCACGCTCCTCGCGCGCCCCCTGGCAGCAGCTGCGCGAGCGTGCCCGTGTGTCGCCCGAGACCCGCCGATCTCTTTTAGGAGCCTCAGAACGGGGAACCGCCGATGTAAACACGGCGGTTCCCCGTTCTGTGACAGGGGACATGACAGATCTACTGATCCCTGTCACTGGGATCAGTTAGATCTGTTATGTCCCAGCCAGCCCTGCCCCCCCACAGTTAGAACACACCCAGGGAACATATTTAACCCGTTCACTGCCCCCTGCAGGTTAACCTCTTCAATGCCAATGACATTTATACAGTAATCAGTGGATATTTATATTTCTGATCGCTGTATAAATGTCATTGGTCCCAAAAATGTGTAAAAAATGTCCGTCATTTCTGCGGCAATATCGCAGTCCCGATAAAAATCACAGATCGCCGCCATTACTAGTAAAAAAAAAAAAATAATAAAAAAGCCATAAATCAATTCCCAGTTTGTAGACGCGATAACTTTTGGCAAACCAATCTATATATACGCCAATTGCGATTTTTTTTTTTACCAAAAATATGTAGAAGAATAAATATCGGCCAAAACTGATGAATAATTTTTTTTAATGGATTTGTACTTTAGCAAAAAGTAAAAAATATTGTTCCTTTTGCAAAATTGTCGCTCATTTTTTGTTTATAGCGGCGATCAGAAATGACGCAGCGGTGATCAAATACTACCAAAAGAAAGCTCTATTTGTGGGAAAAAAGGACGCAAATTTTATTTGGGTACAACGTCGCACGACCACGCAATTGTCATTCAAAATGTGACAGCGCTGAAAGCCAAAAATTGGTCTGGGCAGGAGGGGGGTTTAAGTGCCCAGTAAGGAATTGGTTAAAAATTAACAACATGTACATTGAGCCAATACATTTCAGGAGCATAGACTCCCCCTGATTGCCGCTCGCCAGCGCACCAGTTATACTGGTATGTTGAGCGTAGTGTCGTCTGCAATGTGAATCACATTTATAACCTAATTACAATTTGTATTTGAAAGATGTGTGTGAATGAAGGTGAACGCAGAGAGGAATGCGATGAATATGCCATCTAGTGGACAACTAGGAATATGACACCATCAAGGGACTATTTAACCCAGGCCACTTCCGCTCCTCCCCTAGCTCCGAGGAAGTCTGCTATTGGTCAGACGAAACGCGTCAGCATCGCGTCACCTGACGTCTTCCATGACGCATCTAAACCCGCCCCTCACCCTGGAGAAGCCTCCCACCCGCTCCGTACACGCTGCTTGAATCAGCTGGAGCTGAGGAGGAACTGCCACGCTGCAAAAGCAATTCCCATCAACTATGACAGTATTTTGGGACTCATGATCTTTGGAAATCCTGTCCTTTCATCGGTGCCGTTTCCAGAGTCTGGTGAGAGTATCTATACTAAGTGTCAGCATCAACATTGCTATTATAGCCTGTTTGGCGCTCCTAACTGTTCAATCAATGTTCTGACCTAATCTTGGGACTGATCAGCTTCATTATGTTGGTTTAATCACTGCACTTCAATTGCTCTTACCGTTACTAGGACTTCCATTTCCACCATATACCACGAATCTAGCTGTATGTTACCATTCACTGGGAAGTCCATTGGAAAACGCTGGCCGTATTGAGTTATTATCTCAGACTGTCTGCCATCACCTTGCACCGACTGATGTGACCGGCTCTTCTTTCCTACCCCTGATCCCGAGTATCCCCCCATCTGTCCCATTGACCTGACAAGCTATCCCAGTCACGGTCGTGGCTTTGCATAGTGGGTGTATGAATGTGGCCACCAGGATGAGTGTGTTGTGTATGGGTGTACTGATGCGTCTTGACATATGACAACGTTGTCTTTTTAAATTGTATTTCCAACTTCAGTGGTTGTGCATTTTTTGATATCTTCAATAAAAGTTATGTTTTATCACATTTGGTTCCCATTGTGGTGCACTTGTGGTCTCTAAATCACGTTATTTTTGTATCATGTTCTTTGCACCAGGAACCACACCTTTCTATATATAGGTGGTATATGTGTGCGGGGCAGGTTATGGCATAATTAAAGGCCGCCTAGATACCCCTTATATTGGTCCGTACGGGTGTATTTTTACCAAATTGATTGTTTGCATAGACTCCCCCTTCTTCAGGGCTGATGCTGCTGTTAGGATTGAGTTCACCTGCTGGTGGCTCTGTGGTGCTCTGGGCTGATTACTGCAGTGCCAGTGTCCACCAGCAGGTGTGTCCCAGAAGCCAGCAGGTTTTAATGGTCAGCCACACCTATTTTAAGCTGCCAGGTGGCTATTTAAGGTTGCTCCTTCCTTGTGTGCCATTATTCTGATTGCCTCCTTGTTGCCAGAGCCCTGTTCATGTGATCCTGATCCATCCTGCATCCTGCACCCTGTACCCCTCTGCCTTGCTCCTGCATTTTCTGCCCTAGCACCCATTCTTGTTTCTCCACTTCCTTGTACCCTGTATTACATGTCACCCTTGACCCTTATAGTGTATATAGTCAGTTGTAGGTTGTCTTTGGGGCGTGTTTATGTTCATTGTTTGCTGTGCATGCTCGTTTGTGTGTTTCACTGTGAATAAATCTCACTTTTTTTTTCTTTCAATAAGTTTTTATTAGTATTTTATAAGAGACAACACATTATTAAATACAGCCGCATTAAACAATTAGAAACATATGTTTACTGACATAGTGTTCAGAGCAATCAGCAATAGGAGGTACCTGTAGTTTATTCCACTCAATGAAACAAACTGAGAAAAGATATCACACATTAGCATCAGCCCCCCCCCCCCCCCCAGCAGAGGGAGAGCCCGCGCCACAGCACCCCAACTGGGAGCCAAACTGTGCCCCGGCGCTGGGTGAATAAATCTCTCTTTAAGGATATCTACATTGTTTTGTCTCAGCTTCCATGTGGTCTTCCTAGCTGTTGAATCCTGGTGGGAGCAATTCTCATGAGTGGCTATGGTGAATCAAGGTTTCTAAATGGCAGAACAACGGCTTTAGTTGTATAGGCAACCGAGTTGGCTTGGTGTACATGTTGCTAATTTTTAATAAAGGTCCATGAACCATAGTTTAGAAATCACACTTCTCTGGACACCGGCAGCCTTCCTCTTTATCTAAGTCTACACAATGTTAAGAATATCATGGACAATGCCCGTCTTCCTTACTTTCCTTTGCAGTATATTTATTCATTTTCACATTTTAATATTTGTTTTGTAGGTAAATGGCATATTATTTAACCTCCCAGTAAGCCTGTATGATGACACCATTCAAATATATGTGGATGGGTGGAACGGAGTCATTTTGACAAAATTTGGCCTTAAGGTGACCTATGACTGGCACAGTCATGTAACAGTTACCCTTTCCACTTCTTATTCGGGTGCCGTTTGTGGACTATGTGGCAATTTCAATAGCAATGCCCAGGACGACATGACGATGAAGAATGGCAACGTGTCACATAATAGCTTATCCTTTGTGCAAAGCTGGAGAACAACAGACAGCCGGGAAGGGTGTCAAGAAATGGTGTCCACGTCTTGCCCTCGAGTCACAGAAAACGTTCAAAGACAAGCTCTATCAGAATGTGGGATTATTTTGAAAGAGGATGGTCCTTTCAGAGGTTGCAATGATCATGTAGACCCTGAAAAATACTTCCAGAAATGCCTCAATGATTTCTGCTTTTATTCGGGAAGGCAAGATGTTTACTGTAAGGTGATTGAGGCTTATGCTGCTGCTTGCCAAGCTGTGAATGGAACTGTTGATGGTTGGAGAAAAGGTGCTTTTTGCAGTGAGTACATTAGGTCAACAAAACCTTGTTTTTTGCTTTTCTTTTCTTTGAGGGTTGGGGAGTTGGTAGAACTTACCAGCCAATGATATTGTAAATGTTGTAAACCCTTTCTGGTAAGTTTGTCCTTCATCCAGTGGCTTTCTGCTCATTTAGGTGGTTTCCTATGCACAACATAACATCTGCATATATATCCATTTGAGCAAATCAGTTACCCTAATCCAATATCCAATCACCTGTAGGTGAAGTGCAGTGTGGTGCGGTGGCAATAACACACACAGTCCAAGTGCAATGAAAGAACTTGTATTGAAATAATGCAGTGACAGTACACAATAAACCCAGTGGGAAGACACCTCAACCGGGAACGCTTACAGATCCAATGGCACGTAGAGAGTAGGTTTTAGCACAACTGACAGTGCCTGTTAGAAGGGGAAGAGTGTGGCCTGGCTGTCTTGTGCCCAAGTGTGAAGATGTTTAGGGAAGTTGCAAAACCTATTCTTTCCCTCCCTCATCAAAAACCTTTCCCTGCTACAAGTTCTGTCCCTAACAGGCAGGGTACCTATCCTTACTTTACTTACTCACAAAATGCATGCCAAGCCTAGGAGCCATGGCATTAAATAGGCTCTGCCTGACCCAAGATGGCTGCGAGAGTCACACGGTGGCAGCAGCATCCAATTGGATAGCTTCCCCAGTGATGCAGGAAACAATAAAGCAGGGGTAGGCAACCTGCGGCCCTCCAGCTGTTGTAGAACTACATTTCCCATGAAGCATTGCAAGGCAAACGTGAACAATTACTCCCAGAGGCATGATGGGACTTGTAGTTTTGCAACAGCTGGAGGGCCGCAGGTTGCCTACCCCTGCCATAAAGGAACCATGTTCCTCTATACTTTCTCTCCAACTGCAGTGTCACAGAGGAAGAGCTCCACCTACAGTGGAGAAAGTAGACTGCACCTCCTTACACACCTGTCACAGCCTAGGATCAGGATAGGTCGGCTGCGGAAAGAACAAATAACTTTGAGGGCAGGCCAGGTTTGATACACAGATATCAAAGTAGATGGCTAGTCAATATGTTAAGCTGACGTTGGAAGCTAGTGACATCATTCAAGAAACGGAGACCACCAAAGAGCTGTTGGCAGCAGTAGATGGGATTAGCAGTGTAATAGGAAGCAACAACAAGCAAGATATTAACATAGGCACAGCAATCATGGTATCAAATAAGTTTGAGGGCAAGCCAGGTTCGGTAAGGTAAGGTAGCAAAGCAGGTGCCTATTCAATATGTTAAGCCAGTTTTAGAAATTAGTGATACCAGACAAGAAGGGGAGACCACCATAGAGCTGTTGGTAGATAACCAAGACTGTGGTAGAAGTAGATCAGATTAAAACAACGAGGCAGACAGGAGGTTTAGAAATGTGGCTTAAATGCCAAGTCTAGGGTTGGAGTTACAAAGTTCAGCTTCTGGGTTCAGATCCTGACATCACCATGGTATCAAATAAGTTCGAGGGCAGGCCAAGTTCGGTAAAAAGGTAGCAAAGCAGATGCCTATTCAATATGTTAAGCCAGTTTTAGAAATTAGTGATATCAGACAAGAAGAGAAGACCACCAAAGAGCTGTTGGAACCAAGACTGTGGTAGAAGTAGATGTGATTAAAGCAAAAACGAGATATTGACATAGACACAGCAATCTGGCAGACAGGAGGTATAGAAATGTGGCTTAAATGGCAAGTCTGGGTTCAAATCCTAACATCACCTTGGTATCATAAACACATGCCAAGACTAATATTGATGTCTGAAAATATGACATGGCTTGTGAAAGTACAAATTAATGTTCTCAATGTTCATTCAAACTGAGGAAGCTACTCAGATGAGTGGTGAAAGGTCTTCGATGTTAAATATCAATTTCCACCCTATACAATGAGGATCACAGAGGCTCTCTCAGGTGGAAGGCAGTCGGCAGGCTTTAGCCATGAACTCCGGTAAAGTCGGGCCCCAGTAATATAATGAATTAGAGAGGCAAACAAGGCTTTTTTGAGTAATAATCATATTGTGGTTAAAATTGTGGTTTCTGCTTTTACCATTTTTACTTTTAAAAGTTTATAATAAGGTACAGGTTCACCCCAAAGTGTATGAATAGCCAAAACATTTTTTTAACTTTCACTAGAAAATAAATAAGTGATAGTAAATGTTTTTTTTAAACAAAAAAACAAATAAAAAACACAGAGCATCCCCAAACCTCCTCTTTTTGGGTCTCCCACCGGTGCTCCTGTACTCGTGCAGTCTATCGGCACAGACAGTGTGATTAGGCCCTGCCTCCGCTCCCTAGTCACTGGCCTTGATTGACAGCAGCGGAATCCAATGGCTCCCATTGCCTCAGCAAAGCCTGAGAGACCAGGAAGGGAGGAGAAAAGAGCTGCAGACAGGAACAGCGCTGGATCGAATGAAGGGTCAGATAAGTAAAAGGGTGGGGCTGATGGGGCTGATGACTAAACATTGTTTACTCCCGTGGGAGATGGAAGGGAAGGAGGTGGTGATCAGAGGCCTTACCTTAGGAAGAGCCGGGCTTCTCCTCCTGGCTGAACAGGAAATGGGTCCTAAGACTCCCTGGCCAATCGAGTCTCAAGGCTTCCTGATTGGCCTGGGAAGAGAATCAGGAATATTAATTCGCTATTGTCACACAACTAGGTGGGCTCACCCTTTTTTAAGCCAATTAAAGCCTCTGGCTCTAATCATGTGCTTAACCGCTTGCCGACCGCTGGTCGGCAATTGACGGCGACAGAGTGGCTCTGTAAGGCAAAACGCCGTCATATGACGGCGGCTGCCAGATTGCGCACACTGTATCCGGGGAGGACCAGGGAGCGGGTGCGGCGGATTCGATCTACGCCGGCCACCCGCGATGCCCCCCCCAGAGTGAAAGAACGGAGGTCCGTGTAAGTAAACACGGACCTCCGTTCTGTGAGAGGGGGAAGGGCTGTGATCACAGCCTTCCTCTACATGGAGGCTGTGATCACTTCCCTTCCCCAGCTAGGGCAGCCCACATACAGTTAGAACACGCCCAGGGAACACAGTTAACCCTTAGAGCGCCCCCCTGCAGGTTAACCCCTTCACTGCCAATGGCATTTACATAGTAATCAGTGCATTTTTTATAGCACTGATCACTGTATAAATGCCAATGGTCCCAAAAAAGTGTCAAAATGGTCCGACATGTCCGCCGCAATATCGCAGTACCGCTAAAAATGACAGATCGCCGCCATTACTAGTAAAAAATAAAAAATAAATAAAAACCCCAGAAATTAATTCTCATCATCCGTAAACACGGCCACTTTTGCGCAAACCAGTCAATAAACGCCAATTGCGATTTTTTTTTTATCACAAATATGAGGAAGAATATAAATTGGCCAAAACCAATGAAAAAAAATGTTTTTTTTGTATTTTTTTTGGGATTTGTATTTTAGCAAAAAGTAAGAAATTTGTTTTTTTTTTTGCAAAATTGTCGCTCTTCTTTTGTTTATAGCGGCGATCAGAAATGACGCAGCGGTGATCAAATACCACCAAAAGAAAGCTCTATTTGTGGGGGAAAAAAGGACACAAATTTCGTTTGGGTACAACGCCGGCACGACCGCGCAATTGTCAGTTAAACCGACGCAGTGCCGAATCTCAAAAAGTGCTCTGGTCCTAAAGTGTGAAATCCTTCCGGGGCTGAAGTGGTTAAAGAAAAAAAAAAAAACATTGAAATCTATGTGTCAGGCGCCCTGTCATGGACCATGGATTAGGGACGGGCCACCACTACTTTTGTACCTTTTACATATTTTTGCATTTTTTGCTTTCTGTGTCTCACTGGAGAGGGAATCCCTTGGCTTCCTGTCCTAGAGTTACAACAGGAAATGAGAGAAAAGTTTACCAAAGTGAGGAGAAATCTCACTTTAGACATTTTGTCACTTGAAAAGGTAAAGATTCATCCTCACCTCCTTCTCTTGTGATAACTGTAAAATTTTGAATTTCCCATCATTTTGTATTTAAAGTTTTTGTTTTATTTGGGGGGGGGGGTGTAATAACCAATATGCTTTTTTTTTTACTAAGACTTTATTATATGATAATACACACAAGTTCATTTCCTTTTTTGTTTTTCTTTTGGAAGAAACCTGGTGTCCACAAGACAGTTATTACAAACTCTGTTCCACCGAATACCCTAAGACCTGCAGTGGCATAAGATCCCCATCTGAATGTCATGGCTTCTGTAGAGAGAGCTGTGTTTGTGAAGATGGCTACCTTCTCGATGTTGACCACTGCGTCCAAGTTTCTGAGTGTGGCTGCACCGCAAACGGCGCTTACTACAAAGTCAACGAGGAATTCTATCCAACGCTAAACTGCGACGAGAGGTGTGTGTGCGAACCTGGGGGATTGGTGAAGTGCCTACCGTTTGCTTGCGGCCCTCATGAGGTTTGCAAAGTGTGGAATGGAGTCCGGAAGTGCCACCCAACTCAAAGTTCCCTATGCTCAGTTGCCGGCGGGTCCCACTACCGCACCTTTGATGGACTCAGCTACAACCTCCAAGGAAACTGCACCTATGTGCTAGCACAGAGCTGCTTCCAGGATATGAGCTTTCTGAAGAACTTTTCGATCTTGATGGCAATGAGCTCTACCCAGACAATTACAATTTTTGTGAAGGATATGAAGATATTGTTAATTCAAGGAAAATATGGAACAGTTGAGGTAAATTAAATGCTGATATAAACAAATATTCTTGAATTAGGGGACCGAATGCATTAAGATGTTTTCTGTGTGGTGCATGAAGGTCCATGCAAGAAGATAAAGCTTTCCATATTTAAGCAGTAGATACAAAAATCAGTAGCAACGGGGAGATAGCTCAGGAATAGAGTTGAGCGAACCCGTACTGTAAAGTTCGGGTTCGTACCGAACTTTGCAGTGTTTGGGACCCGAACCCGAACTTTTGAAAAAAAGTTTGGGTTCTGGGTTCTGGTATTTTTTTTCCCGCTTGTTGAATAGCTGCAGGGCAGCCAATCAACAAGCGTTTCACTGGTTTGCCCTTAGAAGCCATCACAGCCATGCCTACTAATGGCATGGCTGTGATTGGCCAGTGCATCATGTGACCCAGCCTCCTTATAAGCTGGAGTCACGTAGTGCTGCATGTCACATGCTCTCAGGCTAGTGTAGGGAGAGGATGCTGCTGGTGCTGTAAGGGACAGATTATCGTTATTTCCCTATCCCCATTTATTTGTAGGGCACTTGTCCCCACTT
>BLSH010061550.1:439653-452732 GCA_018402905.1 Glandirana rugosa
AATCTCGATTTTCCTTTAGTAAAACTGGGACACAGGACGAACCGTGTGTTTGATTTGAGGAAGGTACCACGGAGGATGGTCCACTCCTCCTGATTTTACAGATATAAAGCAGGTTCCTCCTCTGTACAAGGTTTATCTCGGTTGTCATTACGCAAAGCCGGATAATTCCGGAAAGAATATCAATCTGTCAATCCGGAACTATCCGACTTTGTGATATTACCGTTTTTGTTCCCGGTCCCTAATCACAACTCGCTTGGGCCTGACATTGCAAGCCCAGGCATGGCTTGAAAACCCACAGGCACCGTGCCTGGGCCTGGGCCTGTAAAGTTTTTAGCAAGCCCAAGCCAGGCCCCAAGACGATAAAATGAGGTGCACAACTCTTCGACGTCCCGTCGGTTAGTTGTTCACAAAGTGACCAAACGGGAATCTTCGGTAGTGTCGGTACGGATGATTACCGTACCGACACTAACCGGCCACGTAGTACACGAACCCGAACGATTTTTGAAATGTCCGGGTCCGGGTCCGTGCCACGGACACCCAAAAGTTCGGTACGGACCCGAACGTTACAGTCCGGGTTCGCTCAACACTAATCCCTGGCCCTTGTTTTTGCCATTATAGTGTTTCAGCCTATCAAGGCCTAACTGTCTAACTATAAGAAAGGCCTTAATAGGCCGAAACGCATTACTGTTGGCTCTATTTGGAACATGTCTCCTCCTTGGACGAAATATAGACATTTTAGTCCTCCTCACCTGGTAGGAGGCACCATGGAAGGAGTTTAGTTTGTGTGCCAAGCAGGACACAGGGTCAAAATGATTTCCTTTTAGCTCTAAATCCATAGGACAAAATAAAGAGACCTCACCTGGTTGCTGACTTTATCTACATTGAAGGACTCTTGTGTTGGAAGGTGGAGACCACAAGTCAGGCAGGTTGAGTGGAAACACAGAGCTCTTGCCAGCCCTGATTGCATGATTGGGTTGCAGTGCCATTATCTTGCATGTGTGCTTACACAAACCATAGTGTCTTAAAATTAAAGTATAGCTAAAGGCAACACTTCTTTTTAGTTTTGGATAGAGTGCAGAGGGATTAAGACACTTGTCAGTTTGTCCCAGTTTATTGCTCTGTGTCCCAGTTAAGGAGGTTCACCCTCTTTATTTGTCCTGTTTAACATTATTCTTGAAAGTGAAAGTAAAATATAATCCCAAATTTTGGGTTTTTCTCCAGAAAAGTAATAGAGGGGAAATTTTCTGGTGGGGCAATAGTCCTGGTGAAAACACAAGGAGACAATGGCTCACCGGCCTAGCGCATTATCCTCAGATGTATATTTATTAAAACAATATAAAAACGTACTCACAAACGAGCTTGGAGCATATGCCGCTGGAATGATGTCTCACACAGTCTGACTGACGTGTTTCGAGGTACGAACCTCGTTTTCAGAGGCTCTGAAGAAGAGGTTCGTACCTCGAAACGCGTCAGCCAGACTGTGTGAGACATCATTCCAATGGCATATTCTACTGTGGGCACATAGCATTGTGCCGTGCATGAAATGCCTGTTTTACAAGCTAGTTTGTGAGTACGTTTTTATATTGTTTTAATAAATATACATCTGAGGATAATGCGCTAGGCCGGTGCGCCATTGTCTCCTTGCGTTTTTGCTATAGTGCTTGGACTTCCCCAGTTCTTCAGTGGCAGCAAGGCGGCACATTGTCTGAAGTTGATATGAAATAACTTTGGTTATACAGTGGGAGAAGCTGTCTCTTCGAGCGCAGGGAAGGAATATATGTTGACTGTGCAATAGTTCTGGTGACCTGGGGGATCCCAAAGAATTGCCTTAATTTATAGGGATTTCCTCTTACTTCCTGTTTTGACTATGGGACAGGAAATGAAGGGAAGTCTACACAATGGGACATAGATGGCAAAAAAAATAAAAATCCGACAGGGGTTATAACCCTTCCTTACTCTATCATAAATGAAAACAAAGGTTGGCCTATAGTTCTACTTTAACCTTTCACGTTGTAGTTCATTACCATCCACAGGAGGGGTGAGGGCTATGACTTGATCTGCAATCAGAGTCCGTCAAAAGGAAATTTTTTGAGATGGGCTTGGTTTTAGCAGAGGTTCTTTATAAGATCCTCATAGAAAATAACTGTTATCTGAGAGAACTCCTTTCTTGGGAGGGCCATTGTGACGGTAATCACTTTAGCCGAGGGGGCCCATAGAACCCAGCTTCCCTTGGAGAGGTTGGCAAACCCTTGTTTCAGCTCCCCATGTCCTTCTTATGAGTGGCCAAGCAAATAATGGACATCTACTTAATGGACGCTAAGAATGTGGTTTGGATCACTTCAAATGGGACATCAACCACTTCAGCCCCGAAAGGATTTACCCCCTTAATGACCAGAGCACTTAATGCGATTCGGAACTGCGTCGTTTTAACTGACAGTTGCGCAGTCGCGCGGCGTTCCACCCAAATAAAATTTGCGTCCTTTTTTTCCCACAAATAGAGCTTTCTTTTGGTGGTATTTGATCCCCTCTGCGTCACTTCTGATCACCGCTATAAACAAAAAAAGAGTGTCAATTTTGAAAGAAAAAACAATATTTTTTACTTTTTGCAAAAATAAATGTCCAAAAAAAATATTTTAAAAAAAGTATTCATTGGTTTTGGCCGATATATATACTTCTACTTATTTGTGGTAAAAAAAAAAGTCGCAATCAGCGTTTATTGACTGGTTTGCGCAAAAGGTACCTTGAGAATTAATCTATGGCGTTTTTTGTGATTTTTATTGGGACTGCGATATTGCGGCGGACAGATCGGACATTTTTGACACTTTTTTTGGGACCATTGACATTTATACAGCGATCATATCTAAAAATATCCACTGATTACTGTATAAATGTCACTGGCAGGGAAGTGGTTAACCTGCAGGGGGCAATCAAGGGGGGTAACTGTGTTCCCTAGGCGTGTTCTAACTGTGAGGGGGCTGGGCTGCCTGGGGCATAAGAGATTTAACTGATCCCGACCGCAGGGATTAGTAGATATCTGTCATGCCGCCTGACACAGCAGGGAACCGTCGTATTTACATCAGCAGTTCCCCGCTTTTCTTCTGTAGTAGGCGATCGCGGGACACTGGCGGACATCAAGACCACCAGACCTGCCGCGGTGGGGCTCACTCGCCCCCTAGCTGCGCAAACGTAAATCGCCTTTTATAGACGTGATCTGCGCTATGCTGCCAACTTGCAGCAGTAAATGTATGCGAGCCGGTCGGGAACCGGTTAATATTTATCGACAATATCCCATTGCTGCCACAAATGTGATGAAACTGGCCCCATGCTCCGCTTGAGTGCTTCCAGCAATATACCACTTCCTCCAATCTGAACATAGATATCACATATTATAGCTGCCTAGTTCTTGGTTGCAATAGGCGGATATAATATCTGATATCTATGTTCAGACTGGAGGAATCTGTATATTGCTGGAAGCACTCAAGCGGAGTGTGGGAGCGGTTCCGTCACAACCATTTTGACAAAATTTAGCAGAATACATTGGAGTCAAAGTGGAAGGCACAATTAAAGATGTTTCCTTAACCACTTGCTGACCGCCCGCCGTGGCTTGACGGCGGCAAAGTGGTTCATTATCGGGAAACGCCGTCACTTGACGGAGGCCACGATAACAAGTATTGTGAGCGTGCCGCCGGAGGCTCGCTGTGGTGCGGGGGGGCCAGGGAGCGGGTAGGGTGGACTCGATCACCGTCGGCTACCCGCGATTACCCCCCCATGGAGTGACAGAACAGAGGTCTGTGTATATAAACACAGATGTCCGTTCTGACAGAGGGGGGAAGGGCTGTAATCACAGGCTTCCTGTATATGGAAGCTGTGATCACTCCCCTCCCCCTGCCAGCCCAGCCCCCATACAGTTAGAACACACTGAGGGAACACAGTTAACCCTTAGAGCACCCCCTCCAGGTTATCCCCTTCACTGCCAATGGCATTTACACACTAATCAGTGCATTTTCATAGCACTGATCGCTGTATAAATGCCAATGGTCCCAACAAAGTGTCAAAATGGTCCGACATGTCCGCCGCAATATCGCAGTACCACTAAAAATCGCAGATCGCCGCCATTACAAGTAAAAAATGTAAAAAAAATAAAAACCCCATAAGTGATTTCTCATCATTTGTAAACGCGGCAACTTTTGCGCAAACCAATCAATAAGCTCAGATTGCATTTTTTTTTTAACCAAAAATATGAAGAAGAAAATAAATTGGCCAAAACCGATGAAAAAAATGTTTTTTTTATATTTTTTTTTTTTGGATTTGTATTTTATCAAAAAGTAAGAAATATTGGTTTTTTTTGCAAAATTGTCACTTTTTTTGTTTATAGCGGCGATCAGAAATGACGCAGAGGGCATCAAATACCACCAAATGAAAGCTCTATTTGTGGGGAAAAAAAGGATGTAAATCTTGTTTGGGTACAACGCTGCACGGCCGTGCAATTGTCAGTTAAAGGGACGCAGTGCCGAATCGCAAAAAGTGATCTGGTCCTAAAGTGGGAAATCCTTCTGGGGCTGAAGGTGCTCACCTTAGGATAGGAACTGACTAACTGAGGAAGAGGGTGCATCCCCTGAAACACGTTAGCTCTCCAGCATAAGTCAGACTACACGATTGCAGCACTGAACTGTATTTGGTTTTATACCATGCTTTACTTTTGTGAGTGTTCATTTTGCTTTAATTTTAAATGCAATAAATCCCTGGTAATGCACTAGGCTTTTGTGCCCTCCTGTGTTCTTTTTTACAGTCATTCAATATATTTCCTGATCTGAGGGTGGCTGCACCGATGGGGCAAACCCATAGGATGTTTATCTATTGCCAGTAATGGTTTGCTGCATTTTGGGACTCCATAGCAGAACTCTAAGCGCTGAAAGTGATTGTGTGTCAAGAGTAAAGGAGTTTAACCACTTCAATACCGAGCCTGTTTTTTGGGTTCGGTGTTTACGAGTTAAAAAGTTTTTTTTGCTATAAAATTACTTAGAACCCCCAAACATTATATTTTTTTTTTCTAACAACCTAGAGTAAAATGATACCCAACATGTCACGCTTCAAAATTGCGTCCGCTCGTGGAATGGTGATAAACTTTGAATATTAAAAATCGCCATTGGCGACGTTTAAAAAATTCTACAAGTTAGCAGTTTTAAGTTACAGAGGAAGTGTAGTGCTAAAATTATTGCTCTCGCTCTAACGATAGCGGCGATACCTCACTTGTGTGGTTTGAACACCGTTTTCATATGTGGGCGGGACTTACGTATGCGGTCGCTTCTGCGTGCAGCTCGAGGGGATGGGGCGCTTTAAAGTTTTTTGGGTTTTTTTAATTATTTATTTTACTTTTTATTTTTACACTGTTCTTTTTTTTTTTTAAAAATTATTTGATCGCTTTTATTCCTATTACAAGAAAATATTTCTTGTAATAGAAGAAAGCATGCCAGGACCTCTTAAATATGAGATCTGGGGGTCAAAAAGGCCTCAGATCTCATATTTACGGTAAAATGCAAAAAAAAAAAATTATTTGAAACAAATGGGCCCTTTAAGACCGTTGGGCGGAAGTGACTTCTGACATCGTTTCCGCCCTGCTATATTATGGAGCCGAGTGAGCGGCTTCAGCCACTCAGTCGGCTCACGGACACTGGGAGGAGAGGAACCGATCATTTCCGCCACTTAAATGGGTCCTTTAAGACCGCTGGGCGGAAGTGACTTCTGGCGTCATTTCCGCCCTGCCGTATTATGGAGCCGAGTGAGCGGCTTCAGCCGCTCACTTGGCACACGGACACTGGGGGGAGAGGAACCGATCATCTCCGCCACTTAAATGGGCCCTTTAAGACCGTTGGGCGGAAGTGACTTCTGACGTCATTTCAGCCTTGCTGTATTATGGAGCCGCTCGGCTCACGGACACTGGGGGAAGAGGATCTGATCATTTCCGCCGCTTAAATGGGCCCTTTAAGACCGTTGGGCAGAAGTGACTTCTGGCGTCATTTCCGCCCTGCCATATTATGGAGCAGAGTGAGCGGCTTCAGCCGCTCACTTGGCACACAGACACTGGGGGGGAGAGGAACCGATCATCTCTGCCGCCTAAATGGGCCCTTTAAGACCGTTGGGCGGAAGTGACTTCTGACGTCATTTCCGCCCTGCCATATTATGGAGCCGCTCGGCTCACGGACACTGGGGGGAGAGGAACCGATCATCTCCGCCGCGTAAATGGGCCCTTTAAGACCGTTGGGCTGAGGTGACTTCTGACGTCATTTCCGCCTTGCTGTATTATGGAGCAGCTCGGCTCACGGACACTGGGAGGAGAGGAACAGATCATTTCCGCTGCTTAAATGGGCCCTTTAAGACTGCTGGGCGGAAGTGACTTCTGGCGTCATTTCCGCCCTGCCGTATTATGGAGCTGAGTGAGTGGCTTCAGCCACTCACTTGGCACACGGACACTGGGGGGAGAGGAACCAATCATTTCAGGATGACGGGAAAGCGGGGGGCACCTCTCCCGCCGCTGATAAAAGTGATCTCGCGGCGAATACGCTGCTAAGACCGCTTTTATCTTGTTCAGAATCGCCAGAAGAAAAAAACAATGGCAGGCACCATTCAGACATCACCGCTCAAAGGCAGCGACGTCATATGACGTCCATCTAAAGAGAAGTGGTTAATATTTTTCTAGAGGACCCTTTCAAGAGCATAAAACGGCTGCTTTCGCCAACATCGGACTAAAAAAATCAACATGAGAAGCACTCCAAATTCCAACTTACGGCAGAAAGCATCAGATCTCCAGGCAGTAAGCGTGACGTAGGCAGCCTGGCAGGCAGCCACATAGGCAGATATGGCACTACAGAATGAAGATGGGTGGCCGTGGTATTGGCAAGCATCATAAGTGCAATCCTCGAAGAACGGTGTAGGGTCAACAACAGAGAAACATTTAGTGAAAGGTCCATTGGGCTTGGTGATGAGTCCACAATATTGCTTCCCGGCATAATGTTGCTTCTGGCTGTCCGTACATTGGGTACAGTTGAGGGTGCAGGCCGAAGTACAACCAGGAGAAGCAGAAACTCTCCAGCTATTGCCAAACAGAACTGGATCTGATGTTGATTTTTTATTTTTCAAAATGAAGTCATCTCTGGGATTTTTGTTGTAGTTGCCACATAAACCATTAAGAGAACCGGAGTAGGTAATCGGGACAGTCACTGCTGCCCTATCGTTCCAGTCAAAGGTCACGCTGACACCGAAATCTGTCTTAATAACTCCAATGTTTCCACTAATGTACGAGACAATCTTATTGCCCTGGTAAATAAATGGTAGGGAACAGGCAAGGCCATTGATCTGAAAGTTAGAAAATACATTTTGTATTAATATTATGCAAAAGCCTAAAATTTACTTATTGATTGGACACCATAAACATCTAACTGGACCTCTACGTCCACAGCCACTCTACAAGAGGTCATAGCTTTAATGAGAAATGATGAAGCACCCTGGTGTTAGGCTAACAAATTTAGTCTGCTAGGTGGCTGATTTTTAGGGAGGTTCACTGAGTTTTCCCTAAATCTGGGTTTGATGCACCTCTCTCTTCTGTCACTGGGTGGCATTAGATTGAGAAGGGCACAGTGAATCCAGACTGGGGGTGGATAGGTTGGCAGTGGTTTCCTTTGCCTCTTGGCCTGCTGGGAGAGCCTATTTATTCAGGAGGCGTCAGGTGATTGGGGTTCTGTGCCACCTGGACGGCTGCCTGGGTGGACGTGTGTTGTACTGCTCTGGGTTGCTAGACCAGACGTCTGAGGCCTATCCTGGGAGCACCTGGCTGCTAGGCAATCTGAGGCCCATACAGGATTGAGAGAAGCAGCCTGGAGCCCAACCAAGTTGCAGAGGTTCAGCCGGACGGGGAACAGAATTGTCGCCAGAGGCAAAGGATAAGCAGTTGCCATCAGGGACGACCACTCCGGTTGCCAGCAGCAACTGAGAATCAAGGCCAGGGGTAAAGGGGATACAGTCGCCACTAAGGGACAGCCATTCTTGCTATCAGAGGCCAGTTTATGGAAGTTTGAAGAAGTACCAGACAGAGTTAATTTTGTCGACTAAAACCAACTGAAACATTTTAGTCGACTAACATATGACTAAAACTAAAACAATTGAGATGACTAAAATACGACTAAAACTAAAATGCCGTTTTAGTCAAAAGACTAAGACTAAAACTAAATGGAAATTATACGTCAAAAGTAGCACTGGTCTGTAGTGAATGTTCATAAATAATAACATATTAGATTTATCACTCCAGCAGTATATAATGAGTTTGGAAATTGTAGAGAAATGCTTAAATAATGCATTGCAATTTTACTACACCCATTTGATTTTTGACGACTAAAATGAGTTTTAGTCGACTAAAATGTCCTAGAGATTTATTAGACTAAATACGACTAAAACTTTGCAGAAGACTAAAATGGGCCTGAAACTAAAATGCTATTTTAGTCCTAAGACTAAGACTAAAACTGAATCGAAATTTGCTGCCAAAATTAACACTGGTACCAGAGCAGTCTTTTCACCAGCCGGGGACGGTGAAGAAGTGGGAAAGCTTCAGCAGAGTGCCAAGCCAGGGACCCAGCAGGTTAGCAGGGGTGATGCTAGAGGATTATACAGAGGGTTAGCTGTGGAAGAGCGCAGGGGATCCAGCGGCGGCTGGGATCTTGAAGTCTAGTGAGAGACCGGGAGCTCAGTGAGTGAAGATCTACAGTAGGATACTGAGATGTGAGAGAAGGTCTATAACGGGTTACTGTGATTTACGTGTACAGAACTCTATTAACTGTTGAAAGTTCAGTTGCCATAGGAGACAGCAGTTCTAAAAATACAGTTCCTGCATCCAGCTTAAAGGCCCTCTAGCTGTATAGCTGTCTGCCTATTCCTATTTTGGTCTCGGAGTCTGCTAATTGCTATTGCATCAGCCTAAGGGTGTCCTAGCCCTAACCCTCTCTCCAATAAATTAAACTTGTGCAATGCGTTTCGTTCCGAATTTTGTTTTTACCGAATTTTGCACAATTCGGCAATTCGGACGAATTCCGAATTTTCAATTTCCGAATTTTTCAGAATCTTCGTTTTTCTGAATTGCGATAATTCGGCAATTGCGGTAATTCGGAAATTCAGAAATAAGAAAGAGCATTTGAAATAATAATAGCTTATTATAATTTATAATAAGTTAAAATAATAAATCAATAACTTATTATTTCAAATGTTCTTCCTTATTTCCGAAATTTAGAAATAAGAAAGAACATTTGAAATAATAATAAATAACTATTAAGTTATAGGTATTGGAATTTCCTTGAAAATATGGCTGTTAGTGATAAATTTCATATTTCACAACTTCAGCCCCGGAAGGATTTCACACTTTAGGACCAGAGCACTTTTTGCGATTCGGCACTGCGTCCCTTTAACTGACAATTGCGCGGTCGTGCGACGTTGTACCCAAACAAGATTTGCGTCCTTTTTTCCCCACAAATAGAGCTTTCTTTTGGTGGTATTTGATCCCCTCGACATTTCTGATCGGCGCTATAAACAAAAGAAGAGCGACAATTTTGCAAAAAATCCCAAATTTCTTACTTTTTGCTAAAATACAAATCCAAAAAAAAAACCTAAAAAAACATTTTTTTCATTGGTTTTGGCCGATTTATATTCTTCCTCATATTTTTGGTAAAAAAAATTGCAATCGGCTTTTATTGATTGATTTGCGCAAAAGTTGCCACATTTACGGATGATGAGAATTAATTTCTGGGTTTTTAATTTTTTTAAATTTTTTATTAGTAATGGCGGCGATCTGCGATTTTTAGCGGTACTGCGATATTGCGGCGGTCATGTCGGACCATTTTGACACTTTTTTGGGACCATTGGCATTTATACAGCGATCAGTGCTATAAAAATAGACTGATTACTGTGTAAATGCCATTGGCAGTGAAGGGGTTAACCTGCAGGGGGCACTCTAAGGGTTAACTATGTTCCCTGGGCGTGTTCTAACTGTGTGGGGACTGCCCTAGCTGGGGAAGGGAAGTGATCACAGCTTCCATGTAGAGGAAGGCTGTTATCATCGCCCTTCCCCCTGTTTACTTACACGGACCTCCGTTCTCTCGCTACGGGGGGGCCATCGCAGGTAGCCGGCGGAGATCGAGTCCGCCCTACCCACTCCCTGGCCCCCCCCGAACACAGTGAGCGCGCGAGTGCGCCTCCGGCGGCGCGCGAGAGTGCGCCTCCGGCGGCGCGCGAGAGTGCGCCTCCGGCGGCGCGCGCTCACAATATTAGCTATCGCGGCCACCTTGTCGCCGTCACGCTGTGGCGGGAGGTCGGCAAGTGGTTAAGTTCACTAACAGCCAAACTTTTGAGGAAATTCCAATACTTATAATTTAATAGTTATTTATTATTATTTCAAATGTTCTAAGTTATTTTCGAATTTTCGTGTTTTCCAAACTTCTGAATTTCGGATTTTCGGCTGTTCCGATTTCCGAATTACTGCAATTACCACAATTGCCGAATTACCACGAATTTACGAATTTTTGAATTACCGCAATTGCTGAATTACCGAAAATTTCCGAATGCCGAATTTTTTGAATTTCCGAACTTCTGAAAAATGAAAATGAAAAAAAACTAATTTTTCAGCCATGCACAAGTCTACAATAAATCTATTTTTCTTGCATCCAAAAAATGACTGGCGCCCATATTTCCAGCTTGCACTACACCCACCATCAGAGGCGTAACTAGAACCTTCAGGGTCTCGATACAAGAAATTATGAAGGGCCCCCCTGACCAGGGCCCTTCCTTCTTCCAACAGATCCTGGGGCCCTTTACTGCCATCGCAGGTCCCTTCATTACGGTCCCACCGAATAAACGAACAGTTGTGTACCGAGCCTTCCATTCATTCAGAAACGTCACTATAGTAAAAAACTTTACTATGCTTCAGTTATGAATGAACCAATTGGTACCAATCACTGACTCTGTCCATTCAGAAAAGGAAGGAGCTGGTAAATGACAAATTTACCGACCCGTTCCCATCTCTCCATCATGACTCATCTTCTACAGGAGGGGGAGAAGACAGCAGCTCTGTGGGGGGGTCCAGGGAAGCACACAGGGACCCTCAGAACAGCAGAAGACAAGTAACCTGGATAGGAGGGGCGGCGGGGGCAGGGGGCAGCATATAGAGGAACCAATCTCCTCCATAAGGAGGAAAATGGAGGAGATTGGTTCCTCTAAATGCCGACCTTTTCCAGAACAACCCAAAATTTTCAAAATTCAGTTTTCAGGGACAGAAAGTTAGGTAAAATCTTCTAAATAGAAGCACAGACAGCAAAACAAACATTACAGGGGTGCTACCCCTTCCCTATGCTATCCAAAAAGATTAGAAATGATTGTTTTGGCTGGAGCTACGCTTAAAAAATGTCCCTGTTCCAACTTAAAAACAAATTCAACTTAAGAACAAACCTACAGTCCCTATCTTGTTTGTAACCCGGGGACCGCCTGTATAGGCAAAGGACTTGAATGATGTAAAAAAAATAAAAATTCTGGGTGGAACTCTGCTTTAAGAATTAAAAATTAAGAATTTTGCTGATGATTAAATCAGTAATTTCACGGCAAAATCAAATCAGTTTTGTTGAAATCACTCCAGTTTTTCCTTATGCAAACACTTCTACCACCCATCTCTGTCTCTTCCCAGTAATAAAATTCTTAAAAGAAAAAAAAAAAGTGCTTACCAAAATTTGTTGTGGAAATTTCCTGTTGAAGGCCCAAAGGATATTGTAGATTGACAGAGTGATGACTTTCACGTGGGATACAGATGGGTTCCCTCTACTGTTGCCCTCAAAGTAGACAGCAAAAGAGGGCAATGAAGCTGAAGCCACGCCGACAAGCTGATAGGTGCACGTTCCCATGAAGTCATATTTTTTGCCATCAAAAGTTGTGAAGTGAGGGTCTCCTCTAGCCGAGCAAGTAGAGTAGCTAACGGGTCGGCACCTGCGCACTCCGTTAACTACCGTGCACCACTCGTTTTTTTTGCAGCTGCTCTCTTTACAAACCACCATTCCCAAGGCCGGGTCACTCTTACAATGTACGTGGCATTCGTCATCAAGCCAGAATTCTTTATTGGGTGGGTAGTATGCGTCGTTGAATGGAAAACCACAACTTGACACGGGAACGCACTTATCACCGCCAAGGACAAAATGTTTGTTGCACTGGCAGGTCTCCACGCAGTGGTGTGGACAGTGGGATGGCGCAGTGCGGTCTGTGCAGGTAGCTGGACAGGCGCTTCCACAAGCCTTGTAATGGCTGTTTGCAGGACACGACACAGCTGGGATAAATATAATAATACAATTAGCTTTTGAATGCTTTTGCCACAACCCTAGAAAATGTTGCCATTCTCGAAGTCATTGGTCCCCTCAAAAACATAAGTAGTTTTATCCTCATGACCAGGGTGATTCTGGTAACTGGTGGAGTAATTAGCAAATTAGCATGTTATTGGAAAATATCAGCATCTCTGGGCTGCCCACATAGTTTTGGCCATATAATGCGTAATATACCATATATATACAGTATCTCACAAAAGTGAGTACACCCCTCACATTTTTGTAAATATTTTATTATATCTTTTCAGAGTTGAAGCTGTTATAGCTGCAAAGGGGGGGGGGCAACTCAGTATTAAACCCTAGGGTGTGCCATTAAAGTTCATGTGTGTGTAAAGGCGGGAGTCCCAATACTTTTTGTATATATATATATACACCGTATACCGCCGAATGCACCGATATATAGTGTACACTCAGTACGCTGTGTGTATATATACATATATATATATATATATATATATATATATATATATATATATCAGGCTGTGTATATTTGAATATGCCACGTCAAGTGTACTATATACCGTATGTACAGATATATAGTGCACACTCAATACGCTGTGTGTATATATATATATACCAGGCTGTATCTATTTTAACACACCACGTCAAATGTACTATATACCGCATGTACACCCTAAATGCACTGATATATAATGTACACTGTGCATATATATATATATA
>BLSH010061550.1:452742-475198 GCA_018402905.1 Glandirana rugosa
GTTTATATGTGTCGGACTATATATATATATATATATATATATATATATATATATATATATATATATATATCAGGCTGTGTATATTTGAATATGCCACGTCAAGTGTACTATATACCGTATGTACAGATATATAGTGCACACTCAATACGCTGTGTGTATATATATATATATATATATATATATATACCAGGCTGTATCTATTTTAATACACCACGTCAAGTGTACTATATACCGCATGTACACCCTAAATGCACTGATATATAATGTACACTGTGCATATATATATATCTATATATACTACACTGTGTATATATATATATATATATATATATATACAGTATCTCACAAAAGTGAGTACACCCCTCACATTTTTGTAAATATTTTATTATATCTTTTCATGTGACAACACTGAAGAAATGACACTTTGCTACAATGTAAAGTAGTGAGTGTACAGCTTGTATAACAGTGTAAATTTGCTTTACCCTCAAAGTAACTTAACACACAGCCATTAATGTCTAAATGGCTGGCAACAAAAGTGAGTAAACCCCTAAGTGAAAATGTCCAAATTGGGCCCAATTAGCCATTTTCCTTCCCTGGTGTTATGTGACTGGTTAGTGTTACACGGTCTCAGGTGTGAGTGGGGAGCAGGTGTGTTACATTTGGTGTTATCACTCTCACTCTCTCATACTGGTCACTGGAAGTTCAACATGGCACCTCATAGCAAAGAACTCCCTGAGGATCTGAAAAAAAGAATTGTTGTTTTACATAAAGATGACCTAGGCTATAAGAAGATTGCCAAGACCCTGAAACTGAGCTGCAGCACGGTGGCCAAGACCATACAGCGGTTTAACAGGACAGGTTCCACTCAGAACAGCGCCTCACCATGGTCGACCAAAGAAGTTGAGTGCAGGTGCTCAGCGTCATATCCAGAGGTTGTCTCTGGGAAATAGACGTATGAGTGCTGCCAGCATTGCTGCAGAGGTTGAAGGGGTGGTGGGGTCAGCCTGTCAGTGCTCAGACCATACGCTGCACACTGCATCAATTTGGCCTGCAAAGTTGATGCACAAGAAAGCCCGCAAACAGTTTGCTGAAAACAAGCAGACTAAGGACATGGATTACTGGAACCATGTCCTGTGGTCTGCTGAGACCAAGATAAACTTATTTGGTTCAGAGGGTGTCAAGCGTGTGTGGCGGCAACCAGGTGTGGAGTACAAAGACAAGTGTGTCTTGCCTACAGTCAAGCATGGTGGTGGGAGTGTCATGGTCTGGGGCTGCATGAGTGCTGCTGGCACTGGGGAGCTACAGTTCATTGAGGGAACCATGAATGCCAACATGTACTGTGACATACTGAAACAGAGCACTATCCCTTCCTTACAGAGACTGGGTCGCAGGGCAGTATTCCAACATGATAACGACCCCAAACACACCTCCAAGATGACCACTGCTTTGCTACAGAAGCTTAGGGTAAAGGTGATGGACTGGCCAAGCATCTCCAGACCTAAACCCTATTGAGCATCTGTAGAGAAAGCTCAAATGGAAGGTGGAGGAGCGCAAGGTCTCTAACATCCACCAGCTCTGTGATGTCGTCATGGAGGAGTGGAAGAGGACTCCAGTGGCAACCTGTGAAGCTCTGGTGACCTCCATGCCCAAGAGGGTTAAGGCAGTGCTGGAAAATAATGGTGGCCATACAAAATATTGACACTTTGGGCCCAATGTGGACATTTTCACTTAGGGGTGTACTCACTTTTGTTGCCAGCGGTTTAGACATTAATGGCTGTGTGTTGAGTTATTTTGAGGGGACAGTAAATTTACACTGTTATACAAGCTGTGCACTCACTACTTTACATTGTAGCAAAGTGTCATTTCTTCAGTGTTGTCATATGAAAAGATAGAATAAAATATTTACGCAAATGTGAGGGGTGTATATATATATACAAAAAGTATTGGGACGACCGCCTTTACACACACATGAACTTTAATGGCATCCCAGTCTTACTCCATAGGGTTCAATATTGAGTTTCGCCCCCTCCCCCTTTGCAGCTATAACAGCTTCAACTCTTATGGGAAGGCTGTCCACAAGGTTTAGGAGTGTCTATGGGAATGTTTGACCATTCTTCCAGAAGAGGATTTGTGAGGTCAGGCACTGATGTTGGACAGAAGGCCTGGCTCGCAGTCTCCGCTCGAATTTATCCCAAAGGTGTTCTATCAGGTTGAGGTCAATTTCCTCCACCCAAGACTGGACTGCCATTAAAGTTCAAGTGTGTGTAAAAGCAGGCGCCCAATACTTTGTTAATATATTGTATATATACTGGAGGTGTGTTTGCATTTCATTTTGTTTTGTAGTGAATTGTTTTGACTCATCACTTACCACATCCCGAAGGAGTTCTCCAGTCATAAATTTTAACTCCACTCTTTCTGCAGATGCTATCATAGGCACTAAGGGCATGGCACACTAATAGTTTGGCGCCTTTATAAATGCAGGCATCATACAAACAGTTACTGTAGAAAATATCTGGGCTGATTTTGGAATGGCACTCCCTGAAGGGTCCATTAATGGCCTTGATGATAAGACCACATTGTTTGTCATTGCCATACAATTTTTCCTGATCATCATCACAAGTTGGACAATTGTCTTCTGGGCAGAGGTCAAAACAGAAAGGATCACTGTCATTAACTTTCCAACTTATGGCCCAGTCTATAATGGAGGTGGCAACTGTATTGTTTGCAGTCATCATCTCGTCTTCAACATCAAGGTTAAAGTTTCCGCAAAGGCCTTTGGTAAGGCCAAAGTAGCTGCTAGGGAGTGTGACCACCGCATACCAGCTATATTCATAGGACACATAAAGACCAAAATCTGTTTGCACCAAAGCACTGAAGCCACTGATGCTTGCTGAGATCTTCCCATTCAATAAAGTAATTGGCAGGTTGACGACAACATCATTTACCTAAGGGAGAAAACATATGGTCAACTTAGATATTTTTGTTTTGTACAAAGTTATTTAGAGCTCAACTCCAATTTGTGTCCCCTAGTCGTAGCCCTCCCCCCTTTTACCTCTCCTTGCACTTGTTTTAACACTTTCCTTTAACATAGATACCTTAATTCCAGTTGCCTTCTTGCTGGTCAGGGGGAAATCTGGGTCCTTGCTATACCTGTGCTGTTGGAAATGGGTGGTGCTCACTGCTCGAACAGCCCTGATGGGCCTTGTTTTACACAGCATTAACTATTACCCTAGCTGTACATGGAATCATCTAAGGCAGGTGCTTCCATGCGGGTTGGGTTTACAGGAATTGGGTGGAATGATGTTGTCAGACCGAGGTCTGAACTTGTGACCTCTGCCATGTCTGGCAATGTCTCTTCTTGCTGAGCCACCTGACAGCACCCTGTCTGATCCCTCGGACAATCTTTGTGTCTTGTTTCCGGTGTTGGGGAAATTGCATAAGGTTGGCCTCACAAATATCTATTATAGCCTCTAATATCCTGGTTACCTTGCATGACTCAACCTATTGGCATTTGAACTGCCTTATATGGACAAGTTAGCCCCCTCTCCTCAGGAATGTGAAGGTCATATTGTTGCTTACCAGGGTGTTGGCTGAGGGTGGTCTATATTACCACAGCCAAAATCTATAAGAGTTAGTCTCACCCAGAACAGCCACGAGGCACGTGTTTGGTCCTCATCCCCTGTGCCATGTAAGAGAATCCATGGCGATGGAAACAAGCAACTTTAGTGAAGTATTCTTGATATTTTCTTTATCTTTATCTGTATCTGTCATTACTTGTAATAAATGTTATATTTTTAAGTATTTGCGTGATCTCTCTTTGCACATATCGAACACAACCCCAAAAATGTGACAAGAGATCCGGTGAACCTTGAACTTTTTGCTTCTCCCATGAACTTTCCTGATTTAAACCATGGATCTGCACTTTGTTTGCCAGATTATTGTGCTCTCTCTAGCCAATATCTCGCTTTTGTCACTCTTGCTGCCATCTGTATCTCTGCTATCACTTGTTACCAACTTTTGGCTTGTTCCTCCACTATGCTTCTGCTTGAGCCCAACCTGTGATCACCAGTTAGCAACCTTTGGCTGGTTTATTGAGTATGCTTCTGCATGATCCCAACCTGCCATATCTTCTTTTTTTTTCAAATTTTTTATTTAAGCAAAGGTGAAAGACAGGGTCCATTGGGTCAGATATAAAGTTGTACATTACAGTATAACATTTCACAACATGGCAGTGAATAAAGGATATTTGCAATGAAAAAGAGGCCATATGTGCTCCTGAAAATTAAACTGTATAGTATAGTACCAGTCAGGGCTGGTGCAAAGATTTTTGGCACCCTAGGCGAAACCTCATTTTGCCGCCCCCATTGACTTCACCCATGACTCCACCCCCTCTGCCCTGCCCAGCCTGATCAGCGCCCATCAAATATAGCTTCACCTGTGCCCATCAAATACAGCCTCATGGGGGTGGTGGCGGAGGGGGGTATTTGGCAGATCAGTCACTATTTCTATATACATTTGCAAATGGCATGTGATAATACAATCTCATTATCTCAGTCAGACAGTGTCAGTTTTTACATGAATCAATGCAAAGCAGCCAGTGACAGATCAACAGTGACCAGGCGCCCCTAGGCGGCAGTGCGCCCTAGGCGGCCGCCTACTTCGCCTACTGGTAGAGCCGGCCCTGGTACCAGTCTCTAACCTCCTTAGATGGAGCGCTATAACCACACATAAATAGAAAAGGTGCCCTTTTCTGCAGAAAGGGCAGGTGGAGTAGAAAACGACTCTACGAATCCCGCCACACCCAATTTTTTCCAACCTGCCATATCTTCTACAGCAGTGTTCCCCAACCCAGTCCTCAAGGCCCACCAACAGGTCGTGTTTTCAGGATTTCCCTCAGATGAATCAGCTGTGGTAATTACTAAGGCAGTGAAACTAATCAAATCACCTGTGCAAAATAATGGAAATCCTGAAAACATGACCTGTTGGTGGGCCTTGAGGACAGGGTTGGGGAACACTGTTCTACAGGACCCAGCTTGCTTACTTCCTTATGGGGTGATCCCGAGGACCACGACCTGCTACTAAAATGCAGAAAAACCCTTTCACCATTAGGAGCTCTGGTAAACACCAGTTAGTGCTCAGACCCCACACCTCTGGTGATGCGCCATGGTGACCTACTGCTGCACTTATCCAGCTGGTCGGTGGTAGCCTCTCTGCTGCTGTAGCTAATGGTCTCTGAACCTAACCCCTGACTTTGACAAATGTAGCGTGTCTACAGGTCCAATGGACATGGTTTGGAATACATTGCAGAGGAAAGCACTGGATATGGTGAGCGGTGTCTGATGGACATTAAAAAGCATTTTAAAAATTGAAATTGGGTTTTAAAATAAAATTAAGAAAAAAAAAACGTTTAATGATGCATAGAAGTTCTATGGAAACCTTACCCGAACTTTGCCAAATTCACCCCTGACAATGGAGACCTTATATCCATAAGCGTAAATGTTAACGCTTCTGACAAACGACACGGTTTGGCTACCTCTGTTCTCGTTCTTCTCTTCCACAGTAAATGGTATCAGTCCATCGATCTCACCATCGTATTTAGATAGGACATACGTGCAGGTTCCTTGGAAGTCGAAGGGGAACCCATCAAACGTTTTGAAGTGAGGGTCACCCATGGCCCAACAGGTAGCATTAAAGTTTGGCTTACAGACAGGATTGCCGTTCTTAACTTTGCACTTTTCTTGAATCCTGCAGTTAAAAGATTTGCAAGGATCTATAAAAAAAAAAGCATTCCCCTTTATTGCCTTATGTTATTGAATTGGTTATTGAAAAATACATCTAAAGCCAAACATGTTTTGCTCCATTTTGAATAGAGGAGGGGAATAGCTGAGACCACTTCTGCTTTTTAGTTTTTTTACCATTGGTGTCCATTAGGGAGAGTTCCCTTTACTTCCCTTTACTGTCCTATAGACAAAACAGGAAGTGAGATGAAATCTCACCAAAGTATGTGAGATCCTCATTTAGACTGTCGCCACCACAACAAGGGTCCCCATTGGAACATTTGTCCTCTATTCCTATTTAAAGCGGAGTTCCACCTTTCCTTAGGTTTATTAAAAGTCAGCAGCTACAAAAAGTGTAGCTGCTAACTTTTAATAAACCGACACTTACCTGTCTCCCGGTCCAGCGATGGAGCCGCACGGAGCCTCGCTCCTCTCCCCCTCCCCTCCGCGGCGCCGGCATTGCTACTGTGGGCACCCGGCCGCGGCTTCACGGCCGGACGCACACTGCGCATGCGCGAGCGGCGCTGCGCATTGTGATTGGTCCCGAAGTCTTCTAGGACCTGTCCTGTGTCCCAGAAGACTTCGGGAGGGAGGGGGAAGGAGTCCTTCCACTTCCGATCGCCTAAGGCGACCGGGGCGGAAGTACCCCTAAAAATAGGGTTTCCACACCCCCCCCTCCTCCCCAAAAGCTCCGTTTCAGCATCTGGAGCTGGGGAGGAGGCCTTAAAGCGGAAGTTCCACTTTTGGGTGGAACTCCGCTTTAAGTGACAACTTAAAATGTTGGATTTTCTCATCGCTGTCATTCCTTGTGACAAGGAACAAAGATATCTTGTAAAATGTTTCTGTTCATTCTTAGGCCTCATACACACGGGCGTATCTAAAAAAATAAACAAAACGTCGGGTCCGACGTCAAAGAAAAAAAGTCGACGTTTTTCAGCGTTATGCATTGGCGTTTTTGAGCGTTAGTGAGTGTCGGCGTCAATAGGCGTTTTTTAACTGGTTCCCGACCGCGCGCTGTGTTTTCACGGCGGCAGTCAGGACGCTGAGCGCGAATCGCCGTAAATAAGCGGCGATCTGCATTCAGCACCCACCGCACTCCTGGGGAGTGTGCCCGCGGCTCGGGTGGACCCGATGTCCGCCGGCGAGCCGCGATGAGCGGCTACAGGGAAAGAACGGGGAACCGCCGATGTAAACACGGCGGTTCCCCGCTCTTTTGGTGGGGGCATGAGAGATCTACTGATCCCTGTCACTGGGATCAGTTATATCTCTCATGCCCATGTTAGCCCAACCCCCCCACAGTAAGAACACCCAGGGAACACTATTAACCCCTAGCTCCCCCCCCCCAGGTTAACCCCTTCACTGCCAATGACATTTATACAGTAATCAGTGGACATTTAAATTTCTGATCGCTGAATAAATGTCATTGGTCCCAAAAAAGTGTCAAAAATGGTCCGACATGTCCGCCCCAATATCGCAGTACCGCTAAAAATCGCAGATCGCCGCCATTACTAGTAAAAAATAAAAAAAAAATAAAAACCCCAGAAATGAATTCTCATCATCCGTAAACGCGGCCACTTTTGCGCAAACCAATCAATAAACTCCGATTGCGATTTTTTTTTATCGCAAATATGAGGAAGAATATAAATCGGCCAAAAACGGTGAAAAAAAATGTTTTTTTGTATTTTTTTTTTGGATTTGAATTTTAGCAAAAAGTAGGAAATTTGGGGGTTTTTTTGCAAAATGGTCGCTCTTCTTTTGTTTATAGCGGCGATAAGATATGACGCAGAGGGGATCAAATACCACCAAAAGAAAGCTCTACTTGTGGAAAAAAAAGGACGCAATTTTTGTTTGAGTGCTACGTCGCACGACCGCGCAATTGTCAGTTAAAGCGACGCAGCGCCGAATCGCAAAAAGTGCTCCGGTCCTAAAGCTGCAAAACCTTCCGGTTGGTAAGTGGTTAAAAAAAATCATCCCTCTGCTATTTTTCAACCTAAAAACGTCGGCGTCAAAAAACGCCGGAAAACGCCGGTACAATATTAGGTGGCGTTTGTTGGCGTTCGTTGGCGTTTTGTGGCGTCAAAAAACGTCAAAACGTTACAGCCTCAGAACGCGATGGCCGTGGGTTCTACTTTCTGCTCACTGACGCCACCTACAGCTCAAAAACGCTGACGTTTTTATGGGGCCATTGACTTACATGGAGAGCTGCAAAAAACGCCAGAAAACGCCGGCGTCAAAAAACGTCCGTGTGTATGAGGCCTTAAAGGTAATACATAAATAAATACAATGTATATGTAGCAAACACTTTTACATTGATCATCAGTATTTAATGAAATGGCTTACAGTGTTGCTGTTATTATTATAATTACCTATATTTACGCAGGCCACAACTCCGTTTATTATTTTACATGTCTCATCTTTGCCACAGCTGGTCATCTCACACACCAAGACACCGGAAGGATTGCATGTGCAGACTTGACTACAGTTTTTGGATAGGACCTTTTCCCTTGGCTGATTTCAATAAAAACAAGAGAGAGAGAGAGAAGGAATGTGCATGTAATTAATAATTCTGCCTGGTAGAGTATAGCATGTCATGTCATCTGTGCCCAGTCTTGCCACAAAGAGTTAATCCAACTGTGAGTAATGAACTTATCTTTTTTTCAGGAAGAGAAAGTCCAACTAACAGGGAAATACACAGACGATCCGCCCCGTGCTCTGTGAGTGACAAGCAATTCGCTTATCTCCTTCACGGAGCAGAGAAAGTTTTACACTCCCCTCTCCCTCCCTCCTCCAGCTCTCAGTATAGAGGTGGGTGGGGAGGCTTGTGACATCACAACTCAACCCACCAAACTCAAGCAAACACAGACACCCTCTGATTTCAGAGTTTTACAGAGCTGCTAGTGCTTACAGGAAGGACATTGGCAAGGTAGGGATAGATGCAGGAGGCTTGCATAAGGTTAATATATACCTTAACCACTTCCACGCCGCCTACCGTATATTCACAGCGGCAGTGTGGACGCGTACCGCGAATCGCCGTAAAAAAGCGCCGATCTGCGGGTGGCCGCTAGTACTCCTGAGGAGTGTGTCTGCGGCTCGGGCGGACCCAATGTCCGCCGGCGAGCCACGATGAGCGGCCACAGCCAAAGAACGGGGAAACTGCCGATGTAAACACGGCGGTTCCCCGCTCTGTTAGTGGGGGCATGAGAGATCTACTGATCCCTGTCACTGGGATCAGTTAGATCTCATATGCCCATGGTAGCCCAGTCCCACCACAGTTAGAACACGCCCAGGAAACACAGTTACCCCCTAGATCTCCCCCTGCAGGTTAACCCCTTCACTGCCAATTACATTCATACAGTAATCAGTGGACGTTTAAATTTCTGATTGCTGTATAAATGTCATTGGTCCCAAAAAAGTGTCAAAAATGTCCGACATGTCCGCCCCAATATCGCAGTCCCGAGAAAAATCGCAGATCACCGCCATTACTAGTAAAAAATAAAAAATAAAATAAAAACCCCAGAAATTAATTCTCATCATCCATAAACTCGGCCACTTTTGCGCAAACCAATCAATAAACGCCGATTGCGATTTTTTTTTACCAAAAATGTGAGGTAGAATATAAATTCTTCTTTTTTATATTTTTTTTTTTGATTTGTATTTTAGCAAAAAGTAAGAAATTTGTTTTTTTTTTTTTGCAAAATTGTTGCTCTTCTTTTGTTTATAGCGGTGATCAGAAATGACGCAGCAGTGATCAAATACCACCAAAAGAAAGCTCTATTTGTGGGGGAAAAAAGGACATTTGGGTACAATGCAGCACGACTGCGCAATTGTCAGTTAAAGCGACGCAGTGCCGAATCGCAAAAAGTGCTCTGGTCCTAACCTGGGAAATCCTTCCGGGGCTGAAGTGGTTAATACCGTGCCATTCGTTTATACTGGGTGAGTGGTGGGTTTACATCCACTTTAATTTATATCATAAATCCTCCCTCTGGTCAGGGCTGTCTTAATGCATGGGCGGCCCGGGCACTGCCCAGGGGCCCTAGGTGCATGGGGGTCCCCATGATAATCTTGCATTACTTCATACTTTCCAACTGTCCCGGATTTGCTGGGACAGTCACGCTTTTTACTAAGCTGTCCCGGGATCGCTGGATTCTTTTTAAAGTACTAATATATGTTTAATTCTATCAATTATTTATATTTTAATTCTTTAAAGTAGGTGTGCAAATTGGAGCAGGGTGGTAGGGGCCCCAGTGCAATACTTTGCCCAGGGGCCCATGATGCTATTAAGACGGCCCTGCCTCTGGTCTTCCCTTCAGTCTCTCCTTCAGTATTGCACAGTTTTACCGGTTCCTCTCCTCAATGTGCATTTGGAGCAAATTAAAGGATAAGTCCATCTTTGGTAACTTGTTACACCCATATTTAGGGTGTAACATGTTACAAATGCATTGGCCTCCACTTCCCTTGATCCCCCTTTCTGACAGCTAGTGGGGGATCTTCACCGCCCCGTTAGCTGTCACAATGTGCAAAAAACATGGCTGTGCGGGGCTCCGCCCACCCGCCTGGCTGCGCCATCCCTTCACAGTGTTCTGTGAATGGGAAAACTTCAAGGTCCGACATCTTTTACGGCCATTGGCTTGTAGTTCTCAATAAACTACCATGGCACTGTTGAGCGCTATGGAAATTCAGTGTAACTGCCAGGTCGTATCGGAGGTATAGCCAGACAGACACACAGATGGTCTGCCGGACCATGGCTTTGCACCCACCATCTGCTGATCGTGGGCGCAATGCTTTACAGGTCCATTACAAAAAATAATAAATGCATATTTTTTTACCTGCAAAAAAATTTGCATTTTTTTTTTTTTTTTTGTAAAGGTGACTTTATCCTTTAACAACTTAAAGCGGCAGTAAACCCATCCATTTAACAGTTTAAAAACCAGTTACACGTGCTGGAAATGTAACACTCCCATTGGTTGTGCTCTAAACCAAACTGTCAAACCATCCAATGGCTGGTGTCATAGCTGATCACATGTGCAGCATCATGGCTGTTTTAGATTAACCACTTCAGCCCCGGAAGGATTTGCCCTCTTCCTGACCAGAGCACTTTTTGCGATTCAGCACTGCGGGGATTTAACTGACAATTGTGCGGTCGTGCGACGTTGCACCCAAACGAAATTTGCGTCCTTTTTTTCCCACAAATAGAGCTTTCTTTTGGTGGTATTTGATCACTGCTGCGTCATTTCTGATCGCCGCTATAAACAAAAGAAGAGCGACAAGTTTGCAAAAAAACCCAAATTTCTTACTTTTTGCTAAAATCCAAATCCAAAAAAAAAATATAAAAAAACATTTTTTTTCATCGGTTTTGGCCGATTTATATTCTTCCTCATATTTGTGATGAAGAAAATCGCAATTGGCGTTTATTGATTGGCTTGCACAAAAGTTGCCGCGTTTACGGATGATGAGAATTAATTTCTGGGGTTTTTTTTTTTTTTTTTTTACTAGCAATGGCAGCGATCTGCAATTTTTAGTGGTACTGCGATATTGCAACGGACATGTCGGAACATTTTGACACTTTTTTGGGACCATTGGCATTTATACAGCGATCAGTGCTATAAAAATGCACTGATTACTGTGTAAATGCCACACAAATTGGCAGTGAAGGGGTTAACCTGCAGGGGGCGCTCTAAGGGTTAACTGTGTTCCTGGGCGTGTTCTAACTGTCTTAGGGTTTGACTGGCAGGGGGAGGGGAGTGATCATAGCTTCCATATAGAGGAAGGCTGTGATCACTCCCTTCCCCCTCTAACAGAACGGAGGTCCGTGTTTACTTACACGGACCTCCGTTCTTTCACTCCGTGGGGGGGCATCGCGGGTTGCCGGCGGAGATCGAGTCCGCCGCACCCGCTCCCTGGCCCTCCCTGGACACAGTGAGTGTGCCTCCGGCGGTGCGCGCTTGCTCACAGTGCGCGATCTGGCAGCCGCCGTCATATGACGCCAGTTTGCCCAGGAGAGCCATCTTGTCGGCAAGTGGTTAAACAGAGGCCAAGATGGCAGCTTCCTTGGCTGAAAATGATAGGAGGGTTTACTACCACTTTAAGGACCGAAAGGATTTACCCACTTCCTGACCAGGCCATTTTTTGCAATACGGCACTGTGAGGATTTAACTGACAATTGCGCGGTCGTGCGACGTTGTACCCAAACGAAATTGATGTCCCTTTTTTCCCCACAAATAGAGCTTTCTTTTGGTGGTATTTGATCACCTCTGCGGTTTTTATTTTTTGTGTTATAAACAAAAAAAGAGCGACGTTTTTTGAAAAAAAAAATTTTTTACTTTCTGCTATAAAACATTTCCAAAAAAATAAAAAAAAACTAATTTATTCATCAGTTTAGGCCGATATGTATTCTGCTACATATAAGAAAATCGCAAAAAGTGTATATTGTTTGTTTTGCGTAAAAGTTCTACAAAATAGGGGATAGATTTATAGCATTTTTATTTATTTATTTATTTTTTCTAGTAATGGAGGCAATCAGTGATTTTTAGCGGGACTGCGACATTGCGGCGGACAGATCGGACACCTAACTGACATTTTTGACACTTTTTGGGAACCAGTGACATTATTTCAGTAATCAGTGCTAAAAAATATGCACTGTTATTGTACTAATGACACTGGCAGGGAAGGGGTTAACATCAGGGGCGGTCAAGGGGTTAAATGTGTTCCCTGTTTGTGTTTTCTAACTGTGTGGGGAACTGTGTGACTGGGGAAACACGCAGATCCATCTTCCTGCTTAGCATAAAGACAGGATCTGTGTGATCTCCCCTGTCAGAACGGAGATCTGCCTTGTTTACACAGGCAGATCCCCGTTCTGTCACTGCGGGAAACGATCGCGGGTGGCCGGCGGACATCAAATTCCCTGATTAGCTCCCCCGCTGGCCAAAGGGAGCGCACGCCTGCGCCCACTAGAGCGGTTGCACAGGCCGAAGTACAGCTATGGCATTTCGCAGGATCGAGCCACCTTGCCGCAGTACTCCTATAGGGTCAGGTTCCTGCTGTTGCTGTAAGGGACAGATTATTGTTCTAAAATCATTCTACTTTCTTTTGCAGCCCTCTAGCATTTTCCAGGGCTTTTTTACAGTCATTTTTGTGCCGAAAAGTTCAGGTCCCCATTGACTTCAATGGGGTTCGGGGTCAAGTTCGGTACCGAGCCCGAACTTTTTCGCGAAGTTCGGCCAAACCCACCGAACCCGAACATCGAGGTGTTCGCTCAACTCTAAGGGGGAGTTATGGTGATTTTGTTCCTTCTGGAGATTGAAAGTCCAAGGAAATCTCTCCAATGAGAGAGGTGATATCCACGAAACAGATGTCACTGCGAAATTATCAAAATTATTTTGCCGTCTTTGAGATTTCACAGAAAGTGAATTTTATTCATTGACCACCTTAGGTCAAATTTGCAATTTTTTTTTTCTTTAACTAGGGGTGTTTTTAGGGGAGTTTGTTTAATGTAGTGCTCTTTGCATTTGTATTTTTCCCCTTTTCGTTCATTGCCATTAATCCTTTATTATTGCATGTTTTATGTTGCGTTTTAGCCGCCTGTTTCTTTCTTTCTATGAAGACAAAATGTAAAATGATGGGTGGGTCCCTTTTTGGCACAATAATAAGGCCAGAAAAGTTGAAAGAAGCTTGTATAATCCTCGGGATTAAATCCATAACATATTAAATACTGCCAAAAACCACGTTAAAGGCGAAGTTGACTTGATCCAGAATATAGTCTATGCAGTCCTCAGGCCACAGTAGATATTAAAAAATCTGTGCAGCTTTAAACAATTATTAATAATGTTTTTGTGATACCTGTAGGTCATTTGGATCTCCTCAGAAGCCTGGAAAAAAAGCCCCTGTGTCCTTGTTGCTATTTTATGGAAAACATAAACGTAGCCTTTAAAACCCAACTACAAGCTTTCATTTCGTCTTCCCTATTGACTATCAATGCATTTAGCCAACACAAAGAAATAGGGATTGATTTGTTGAATTGTAAAAAAAACTCTCAATTTAGCTCATCACTGCCAAAAAAAACTTAGACTCAGGGTAGAGAAGCTAATCGGAGCTGACTGGTATATTCAGTACTCCGAACATGAACATGCACAAATGGGTGCTGGATCATATGGTGAAAGAGTCTAAAAGGATTTTAATAGTTCCCAATTTGACCATAAAAACCTCTGTGTTTTGGGGGCAAACACAGTTGCCCTTCATCAAGGCTTGGCGCAGAGAAATATAGACTTGAAAAGGACTCAACTATCGCTCATTTAACACAAACATTTTAGAATCAGCCTACAAAGTTCCTTTTTGATGGAACTGGGTTCCAGCCCAGATAGCCCTAGTGAACCCCAATCACTCTGGCACATGTTTCCAAGGTTGCGATGTGTTACCCACGTGGTGGTCCTATCCGAAGCGACTTACATTTTGGTCCAGAGTATTTGGGCTTTTTTTCACTTAATTATCCCCAAAGATGCAGTACGCCCTGCTTCAATGCCCAATCCCAGGCCTCTATGCCCACCAACAGTGACCAGCCATGTTTCTCTTCTGGGATAGCTAAAGTCTGGAGCAAACCCTCAGTCTGTATTCAAGCAGTCAGAGTGACTCCAATGTTTATCAATGAGAATGTGTCCTCAATGACTTCCAGCCCAAATTCCTTAAGATATGGGAACCATGGCTCTACTATTCCCTACCTTCCTTAAACATGGCAAGCCTAACCTACATTTCACCTTTCACCAGTGGTGGTCCATCCAAAGGCCCTTAATCTACCTGCAGGGTGCCAGACACATGTATTCCAATGGTTTTTTTTAAGCACATGATTAGAGCCTGAGGCTCTAATTGGCTTCAAAAAAAGGTACGCTCGGGACGCAGAGCATTGTGCCCTAAGCCCACCCAGTTACGTGACAATAGTGTCCTGGACTTCCTGGCCAATTCATTCTCAGGACACACTTCCTGTTCAGCCGGGAGGAGAAGCAATGGCCCCAGATCTTCCTTGCCTCCTAGGATAAGATCCGTCTCCCATGGGGGATACTTGCGGCAATCACCGCCTTCCAATCCGGGGTTCGTTTGCCACCCCCCCAAAATATTTAGTACCAGCCACAACTGCCCTCCACTTGGATTGAAACTTCAGTTCATAGGGGACTCTCTTTCAAAGCCACCCCAACATCTCTGCTCACCCCACCTCTCCTATCCTCAACCGTTTACTCGGTCCCTACCCCCCTTTCCTCCCTATTGTATGTGTCTTTTTTTCCACCCCTTTAGGCACTCAATTTTTGCCAATTATTGATACCTTCTGGTATATGTTTAGTACCATATGTCTTGTAAGAAATTGTATTGACTTGCAATATTTAACCTGCATTACGATTTCTTGTTTTCTGTTGTTGCTGCCCCTGCGTGAATGTAATTATTGTTCTGATTTTTACTTCTGAAAACATTAATAACAGTTTTGAACAAGAACAGGATTCAAACATTAAACCAAAACCCTGAATCTATAAACTCAGATGCTCCTTTAGAAACTCCAGACATACACTGTCCCTGGACCACAGTGTATGTATGTATTGCTGCTAACCTACTGACATCGTTAAATTGTACTAACTATGACCAACTGGCGATTGCCCTAACCCCACCCACTCCATATCTTTGTGTCCCCAAGTTTCAAAATACAGTGATTATAGCCACACCTGTACCCTTACCTTATAGTACCTTCCATTTTCGAAGCAGCCACACTTCTCCATCGGAACACAACCTTTCCCATCAAAGAAGTAGTCATCCTTACATGAGCATCCCTCAGAACAATAGGAAGGCAGCTTGTCTGGGTTGGAAATTCTGGCACAATGAGTACTACTGACATCAGAACAAAGTTGGCACTGACTGTTGGGTGGACAGTAGAGGGCTGTTTAAAACAAAAACCAACATAAAACACAGAGTTTTAAACTTTTAATATTTTGGAATTATCACACTATCATAGTAAAGAAAAAATACATATAAGGGCATAGAGGGTTCTGCATTCACACGTTATCTACTAGCATACCACCCTGTGAGTAACGTATCAAAGTATCAGATTAAATTTAGGGATTTGGTTGAGATTTGAGGTTTTGGTTCTGTTCAGGTTAATTAGAGAAAACACATTCAATTTAGGGGTAAGCATTTAAAGTGGATGTAAACCCACCACTCACTCAGTATAAACTAATGGCACAGTATTAATGTATATATATACATGCAAGCCTCCTGCATTTATCCCTATCTTGCAAATGTCACCCCCTTCAGCAGTAGGAGCCCCACAAAACTCTAGAATCAGTGGGTGGGTCTCTCTGCTGGAGCTCGGTGCGTGGAGTAGTGATGACAAGACTCCCCGCCCACCTCTACACTCTCCTACTTTGCTATTCCAGAGTTTTGAGAAACATCAAGTTAAAACTCAAGAAAGACACCACATGACTTCAGCATGCCCAATCATGCTAAGGTGTGGAGCAGCCAATCCTTGGAGAGCTGGAGAAGAAAGGAGGAGGGAGTGTGAATCTTCGTCTGCTCTGTGCATGAGATAAGGAAATTACCTGTCACTCACACAGCATGAGGAAAAACGTCTCCTATTTCGCAGTCAGTCGTTTTTTTTCTTACTGAAAAAAGATAAGGGGATTGCTCAGAGCAGGATTAACTCTTTGTGACAAGACTGGGCACAGAAGACATGACATGCTCTACTCTACTACGCAGAATTATTAATTACATTTTTTTTCAGGTTTACATCCACTTTAAATGTTGGGTTCAAGCACTGTCCTGCCAATTTTGTTTTGAGATGTTGGGTGAAATGCATGAGATATAAGGTAAGACATACCCATTGTTGGGTCAAAGCTACAGCTCTCCTATCAGCAAAGCTTACTCTTCCTGCTGATTGGTGAGATCCTGCTCTGACTCAGTAGGGTGCATGTTAGACCTCTGCAGAGAGACTGCTGCTTCCACACTGAGAGCAAGGTCCTTTTCTGCAGCATGCTGGCAGGGGAAAGGCATTTCTACTGTGTCTGCTTTCAAAAGAAAACCAACTTTAAGACTGCAGATAAATTTTCATGATGCGCCTTGTTTTGCTTTGTGTCTATTTAGGTTCTTTGCGGTAAAAGCAAGGAAGCATTAAAACCTCTGTGGTGTATTAATGTGCTTTACTAAACAGAAATGCTGGACATTCAATTTTAGAAAGAACAATTCAAAACATACAACATGCATTCAGACACACTACATATCTATACAATAGGAATATGCTAAAAGTTACTTAGCTCAGGTTATAACCGCTTTACAATCTCTATAGGCAACCAGGACTCCTGGCTATTCAAGCTATTGCAGAAATAGTATGCAAGAGTAATCCTTAGGCGACGTTTCTTCTGGCTAAATCTTTCCTTTTTGTTATGTTATTATAGAGTCCTCCCAAACTACCAGTGCTGCTCCTTTGTCTCAAGCATATGCTTATGTGTTAAAGTCTTTATTTCCCTCCCCCTGCTTACTGTAGCATCAGTTCCTGGTCTGAGCTTATGCACCAGCCCAACAAGTTTATTAGCACGTGAATAGGGGAAGCCTAGCTTCTACCTATATTTATGCCATAAACATCACTAAAATAGTCATAGCAACACATATCATGAATGTATTTTTTCACCTAAATGGAAACTACAGTTGGGTCATAAATAAGAGCTGTTTTGCCTTTTTACAAATTGTATTTTAAATGAATAAATTCTCACTGTATGTTTTTATTGGATGCATCTTACTTACGGCAGAATGTTTCAGTCCTCCATTCCTTAATGAGGATTTTGGCCATTTGACACGCTGATACATAACTTTGAATACTCTGACACAGAATCCTTAGGTCTCCCAGACTGGAACACATGTCCAACACACAATTGTTAAAATAACGATCAGGACTTATAACAGGAAAGCAGTGGCTTAATGCTGGGGAGGATTTTAGGAAGCCGCAATAAAAACTGGACTTGAAGACTTCTCGCTTTTTGATGTCACAAACCGAACAATTGTTTCCAGGTTTACCGCAACCAGCATCACACTTTTCCTTGGGAATTGGCACCTTCCAGGATGCCGCAAAGCTAACGGCCTCTGGGGCTGTGGTCTTGTCTGGTAGCTGATAGTCATCGTTCTTTTTACCGTTATAATTACCACACAAACCACTTAACTGTGCCTTATAATTCCCCGGAACCGTGACCACCAAACTATAGACTAAGTCGTAGCTGAGCTCCACGCCAAAATCTGTGTCAAGGATTACTTTGTTGCCATGCTGATAGGTTCTGATCTTGCCGTTTTCCAAATTTAATGGTAGATTGTGCCAAACGCCATTGACCTAAGGAGAAAATGGAAAGGCAGAATGTAGAGTAGTGGTTGGTACAGACAGAACCGGTGAAATTGAAGTTTTGAATATGCAATATTTTTTTTTTAACTGTAATAAAGAAAATTTGATCACACCGAAACCCATTACATTTTTGCATGGGTCTCATGCATCGAATAACCAGATACGTTCTTATTACTTTCTTTGTTACTGGAAGCTATATTTTATTTCGACTGAACATTTTTGTTATTGCTATATGTTACGCGTGTATATTTTCTGTTCTGAAAATTTTCAATACATACTTTATTGAGAGAAAAATATATCTTTTAGGGACTCAAATGATGTCCAATGCAGGACCATCTGAGCCCACCTTCCTTTTCCACATGGCCATTATAGAGGTGTCACTCTCTTTCAGTTGGACCACTCAATAGGGGAGGTTTACTCAAACTGGAGCATGCAAAATCTGGTGCAGCTCTGCATAGAAACCAATCAGTTTCCAGGTTTTATTGTTTGAGGTGATTGTAGCCGTATTAGTGCAATAGTGCCAGAGAAAATTGAGTACTGTCCATGATACTTTTTTTATTTGCACTAACATAAAATTTTTCAGGACAAGCTTTCGGGGTATCTCCCCTTCTTCAAGGTTCAAGCAGTACTTGGACCTTGAAGAAGGGGAGATACCCCGAAAGCTTGTCCTGAAAAATTTTATGTTAGTGCAAATAAAAAAAGTATCACGGACAGTACTCAATTTTCTCAGGTTTTATTGTCAAAGCTTAAGTGAACAAGCTGAAGATAGAAGCTGATTGGCTACCATGCACAGCTGCACCAAATTCTGAGTTTTAGTAAATCTCCCCTAATGAATCCACCAAGCAAGTGTAACACCATCATTTATATTTGCATGTTCCTGGGGCAGGTTTATGTAATTATTCCAGTTAGATTATACAACCCAACTCACTGGAGAATAGTGTGTCCTTGTTGAAGGCATCTCTTAGGGTAGTAATGGCTATGGATCAGCGTGTGCCATAATTTGGCTCATGTGGAAGAAAAAAGCACTAAAAAAGTATTATACAATTCAGTGGTACCTAAGCCGACTTATGGGTATCTGCTCCAGCACCTATTCCTGTATGTCCCCCATTCGGTGTGTTCTGTTTACATGCATGACTAAGCCCTGTGGGTGGGACAACACATGTTGGGGGGGGGGGGGGACATGGCCTGGATGGAGTAAAGCTAAGGCTGTTATCACCTATTACTCGCTTTAATTTTTTTTTTCTCATTTATTTTACTTTTTATTTTATATTTTTACACTGTCCCTTTAATTATTTGTATCACTTTTATTCCTATTACAAGGAATGTAAACATCCTTTGTAATAGAATTAAGGATGACAGGTCCGCTTTATGGAGACATTTGGGGTCAAAAAGACCCCAAATCTCTTCTTTACCTTTGATCTTTTGCTTTAGTAAAAAAAAAAATAGCCTGGTCCGGAAGTGACATCATGATGTCGCTCGGGTCCTCCAAGGCCATAGCGTATTTACTTTTTGATCACCTATGGGAGCAGCCGGCCAGACCGTTGGATCGTCTCTCGGGTGAAAATGTTAAGCCCGAGAAAAACCAGCGAGCATCAGGAGGGGATGCTCGGAATGCTTTCATGAGAAAGCAAGTCGCCGGCTGAAAAAAATGGTACCGGGGTTATGAATGATATCTTCAGCCATAATCCCGGTAATCCACTTGCAACCCGCAAACATATATATTTGTATTGTGGTCGGCAAGTGGTTAATTTTATCTATCTATCTATCTATCTATCTATCTATCTATCTATCTATCTATCTATCTATCTATCTATATATATATATATATATATATATATATATATATATATATTACTGGACTGTACTAATAGCTTTCTGCCCTTTCTTTCCTGGACCCTTCCATCTATAAACATAATTAAAACGTTTGGCTGGTGCTGGTTTCTAAAGTTTTGATTCTCATTCTAAAATACCTTAATTCCTTAACTCTTTCAGGAGAACACCAGAAATGAGTTGGCTTTAACTGAATGAGGTCTTTCCTGAATATGTCTTTTTTTCTAATGGGAGGCCATGCTGGGCTGACTTCCTATGTTTGGAGTCTGTGTATGAGTGGTCGTGGGAGCGTACCCCCTCCCAGTGCATCTGGCTGGCTCTGTATAGAGGAGATGATGGGCGCTCTTGCAAGGCTTGGGCTGCTACCTCTGGAGACGGCTTGGAGGCGCCGTTTCCACGCTTGGATCTGGGGGTGAATGGAAGGAGCGCCCAGAGTCAAATAAAAAGTAGGTATAGTTTTATTTTGCTTGTGATGCTTACAATGGAATCAAGCCAACACGTTTCGGGGGATCAAAGACCCCCCTTTCCTCAGGGCTATTAGAGACAGGTACCCCCAACAGGCCATGTTTGCAGGTTTTCCTTTATCTTGCACAGGTGCTTTAAATCAGAGTCGATGGCTTGGTATTTTGGACAGCTATTTTAGCTAAGAGAGATTCCCAAAACATGGCCTGTTGGGGGTACTTGAGGACAGGGTTGAGAACTACTGATGTAATTGACCTACCGTTTTTTTAGAATAGAAATACTAACATGGCGTATCAACATTATCGTGTAGAAATACTTTTAACCCTTTGTAATTTTGATTGTGGCACAGGTATATTATGTTGATTTACATATATTGTGTACAATTTTTTTATCTCTGTCTCTAATAGCCCTGAGGAAGGGGGAGTCTTTGATCCCCTGAAACGCGTTGTCTTAATTCCATTGTAAGCATCACAGGCAAAATAAAACTATACCTACTTTTTATTTGACTCTGCGCACTCCTTCTATTCACCCCCAGTTTCCTGTATATGTGGCAGTGACCAAGGCTCTGACCTTTTCCTTCATCCATAAACAAAATAAAAACTTGTGTTGGTCTTTAAAGTATCGAGGTTCATTCTACAATACCTTAATTCTGTCATTCATGTCTTGATGGAGAGAAACGATGTAACCATAAACGGATAGAGCAACCAACTTGCTTACAGCAACCAATGCTTTCCCCAGTTTCTCATTTTTCACAGTGATGACAAAGGGTATTAAATTGGGATTCGATGTGTTGGCTTGGACAAGTACGTAGGTGCAGGTGCCTCTAAGATAGAAAGCTAGCCCATCAAAAGACGTATAGTGAGAACCACCGAATACGGAGCACTCAGCTGATCCAATTGGTTGGCACTTCCTGACTCCTTTGACGACTGTGCACTCCTCATGCGGCCCACAGGAGAAAGGCTTACAACTAAGCTCCCCATCCTCCGTACAGCTGCACTGCTGGGTGCAAGACTGATTGAGAAACGTTTGACCAAGCTTGTAATAGACGTTCTCATAAGTGCAGCCACACTGGGCGATGGGGACGCAGTCATCGCCATCAAGAATAAAGCCATCATCGCAGACACAACCCTCAGAGCACGTTGGGTCGCAATCCAGTGGTGAAGAAAGAGTAAAACATGTTGGGGAACATCCAGATGCACAAATGTCATAGTGGCTATTTGGACCGCATTTTGGACCTAAAAAACAAAAATAAAGGAGAACTTCAATGTCCTAGAGTGAAATGTTTCCTCCTGATGAAGAAAAAATGAATATGCAATGATAGGTCTTGGTTTGCAAGTAAATTTATCTCTACTCCAGAATTCCTTCTTACTGGTATCTGCACTAATGCCCCAGTTTTCCATTGTCCCACCATTTCTACATCTCACCGTGATTCCCCTCTGCTATTCAGTTTAACCACTTCAGCCCCGGAAGGATTTCACACTTTAGGACCAGAGCCCTTTTTGCGATTCGGCACTGCGTCGCTTTAACTGACAATTGCGCGGTCGTGCGACGTTGTACCCAAACGAAATCTGCGTCCTTTTTTTCCCACAAATAGAGCTTTCTTTTGGTGGTATTTGATCACCGCTGCATCATTTCTGATCGCCGCTATAAACAAAAGAAGAACACTTTTTTATTCTGTCGCTTTTCATATTGCCGCTAATGCTAGCACATCTGCTATTCACACACATGTGTTCTGCACCATAACAGATGTTCTTCACACATTCAATCTTTTCTTCATACATCTGGAAATAGAATAGAACACTTTACCTAAAACCGGGGAGAAACCCTATTCATGCACTTGAAACATCTGGATAGTGTGTTTGGAAATACAGCATAGAGAAGAGCATGCATCTGGTTTCTTTCTTCACACACAGTTTCCAGATGTTTTCAGAACAGTGATATGATATCACTGATATGATATCACTGTTCTGAAAACATCTGGAAACTGTGTGTGAAGAAAGAAACCAGATGCATGCTCTTCTCTATGCTGTATTTT